>JAVLVB010000291.1:285089-300914 GCA_032876305.1 Orestias chungarensis
CTGCAGACAGATGAGCTCAAAATGTGGTGAGCGCTTTTTTCATGAAAACTGTGAACATCTTTCGCCAGCTTTGCTTCAGTTTCCACATCTTTGGTGCCTTGCTCATTGACGCCAAAATAATTCCATCAAGCGTAGGTTGGGTTTTTGAAGTTCATGCTGTGGACTGGGTTTCCCGACTCTTTTAACAACTCACCTCATAATTGGGATTAATTGTTGTTTGTGTTGGTTGGGGCCCTGATCTGAAGCCAGTGGCCGCTCTTTTGTTTGTTTAGCGCCGAGGGTTCCCTGATAATCCTCTCAGCTAATGGCCAAAATAATAAGCACAAGCTGTGTGATGCAGGGCTTTAATGACAAGTGGCAGGATTTTGGCGTTACATAGAGGATGGCTTAGCTGCACAGAAAAGGCCAGAACACACATAAATAATTTTACTGTAACCTCTGCACTCCGACAGGCAAAAAATAGTGACCATCATTGTTAGAGATTACACACCGAAATCTGGCGGAATAGAAATATCCTTTATTGTCCCTCAGTAAAGACGTACAAGTCAATCAGTACAACTGATAGATAGATATGTTTTTAATTGTTATCTATTTAGAAAAATCAAACAAATGATGCTTTTAAAAGATTTTCATCAAAAGAAATTTTGCATGACCAAAAATATTCTCTCTGTTTTCATACCTGTTCGATTAACTAAATATATATATTTATATTCGACCAAGAAGTCAAACCACATCAAAAGATGTGAAAGAAAAAAATGAAACAGCTGCAAACAGCAGTAACCCTTTATGCAAGGATTTATCTCTGGTTATGAGCTTCAAGTCTTTGAGGATGGCAGCTTTAGGTCCCTCCACAGGTCATCCATCAGATTCAGGCAGGACTCATAAAATGTCAACATTTCTTTTAGTCAGAGAGACATGTTGATGAAGCCACATGATTATCTTAAACTCAGACCTGCTAGGAGTATGAACAAGTCTGGGAATAACTTGTATAGTCCATCTCTCTTATCTACAGAAATTATTTGATGTGTTTTTTTAAGGTTGAGAGATGTACAGTATTTAGTCAGAACCTAATCACCGTGCGGCAACATGGAATAAAGTAATTTTACGTAAGAAGCACCAGTGGAACATCTTATAGGTCATTTGTATTTACATCATTATGTGTAATTTAGCTTATTTTTAGACAGAAAACATCTTGGAGCTATTGTACTAATCTGCTGTTGACATAGCAGTCGGCTTAAAACCTGCAACAAAGCTTCAGTAGTAATTGATTTTTTTTTCTGTACATTTTCCGAGTCGTTTTAAATGGCGGTCTTTTGTCCCGCAGACAGCAGGCCTCGCCGTGGTAATTGTCGCAGGTGTAATCTGAGCAGGTCCTTTGTGCCGCTGCAACAGTTTCATCCCCACGAGCAGCCATGGCATGCAAGCATGACTGCAGAATAAAGGGAACAGAAATCATCTTGAACGCTCTGAAAATCAACATGTTTATTCCTTTCATGTGTTTTTGCTCTGTGTAACCAACATGTGACTAAAAACAGTTTTGTTTTTTACGTGAGTTAATCTTTTGGATGGTTTGAAAAACCATGCAAGTTGCTCTTCAGTTTGCGTAACTCTAACTGTGAGCGCTGAAGCTGTTCTGGTTAAAAAAAGGCACACAAGCAAATCACCCTACAAATAAAACCAGTGTTCTGCTTTTGTTTGTTTGTTTATTTGTGTAAATACATAAATGCACAGTCCGAGAAAACTGACACTTTGAATCTCCCAGTTCCTTCTGACTCACGATATGAACCAACCGCTTCCAACAGAAAGAAGTTCAGGTCCGTTCCTTTCTGTTTAGTTTTGACTGGTCCCTTCAATCTGCCACACCCAGGTTAATAAAAATGGTCACTTTTACCACGAAAGCAACACAGAGACAACACACCTCAGATGTAAACCCAAAACCTTCAGTTGTAAGATTATTCAACATGGAAAATGTTTATTTCTAGCAGCTCTGCAAAGTATTGAAGCACGTTAGTTCGTCCTACAGCAGTGACACTGCGACAAAGAAAACCGCTTAAAAGAAACAAAAGTAGTGAAACGTGTTAGGAGGCGGAGATTTCACCAGCAACAGTTTCATGTTTAGTTTGTGACAAATGCAAAAGTTCATTTTTCTTTTTTCACAATTGTTCTGACCATTTAGGGTTCAAGCTTGTGGAACCTAACGTCAGATTAAAGAAGATCATTAGCAAATTACAAATATGTCAGCATGAAAGACACATGTAAGAAATGAATAGTTGCATTGACCGAATTTTCTTTTTTATTTATTTAACAATAAACACATAAAATTTCGAAGGACTAAATGTTTATCCGAGTTTTACGCAAGGATTTGAAAAAATAGATAGAAATAGGAAACAGTGACAGCTAATTACTATAAAGTGGAGAAAGCTTGAGCTGCTGCTTTTAGAGCTTAGTGTGTAGCAGTAAGACTTAGGAGGTTTTTGTGTGATTCACCAGCAACTGTAAATGTGTCTACTATTACTGTTAACTGGAAAAGGTAAAGACAATAACAGTAAGTATAGCAATTCAGTTTCTGTTTAAAAAGTAGTCAATCTTACATTTACAATTTTCCCCTGAGTTGGAAGAACATATGTCGTTTTTTTTGTGTGTGTGTGCAACTAATCCAAGTGAAAAGAATTTGAAAAATATCTATTTACAATGTTTGAAACGCTGAAACAGAATAACTCTGTGGTGTCATGTGACAGCCATCCACTCCCACATCCTCCCACTGATTCTAGACAGTCCATGAATGCCGCAGCGCATTCACAAACATTTCCTGTGAACACAAACAAGCCTATGATTAGATTGCACCTCAACATAAAAGGAAACACAATGTAATACTATAGCAACACAAATTCTAGGTCACAACTAATTATGTGCAAAATGGAAGCAAAGTTCAGAGAACAATGTTCACACAAAGCAACACGAGATGCCGGGAGATGAAACAGCAGCTAAACGCAGTCAACACACGACGGGAGCAGTTCCAAGCAAGGACGAGCTGAACGCTCCCCAAGGCAGCGGCCAGAATCAGACAGGCTGAGTATCTAAACCATTTGCTCATGATCTGAACTTCTATAAACCTCTTTAATTTGTTGCATATTAAAATTAAAAACTGCTTTATTCAAACAACCACACACAACGGTGTTTATGTAGGAAGATGCAGATTATTTAAATGAGCAAATAAACCTTTTATTCATGGTTTTTTGGGACCATCATAATTGAAATAAAACTTATTTACTAACTAAACAATGTATAGGGCTAAGTGGAGTTTATCAGAGTTATAACTGCCTCTAGGCATCGAGTTTGCAAGAAGCCAGTTTGTAAAAAAAAAAAAAGTGAAGGTCACATTGAGAGAGGTGTTCATCCATGTTCGTGCACAGAGGTGGGTAGAGTAGCCACAGAATCATATCCCAATAAGAATAGCACTAAGTCAATATAGTTTACTCAAGTAAAATTAAACATATAAAATTATTCAAGTTGGACTGAAGAAGTAATGAGTTAAAATGAGATTTAATTACTGAATAACTGTGTGGATAGTCAGAGAAGTGCTATTAGCACTAAATGAACTTTTTTTTTTCAAATAAAATGAAATAAACTATTAATAACCATATATTATATATATGGTTAATGATCCAGTGACAATAATCTTGCTTTATTTCATTGATCTACTGGCTCGACACAAACTAAATACCAATATGGATTTAATATGGGATGCAAAAATGTATTATAATTTCTTGTACTTCCATGATAACAATGACTGCTGTAAACAATAACTGCATTTAATTATGTTGTTTTGTTTGTTTGTTTGCTTTATTTATTTATAGTCCTACAGAACAATCAGTGGGAAACTTAAAAAATGAAATGTAAGCTGTTTTTGGGGAGTTTTCAAACAGGGTTAATCCTAATATTGTTGTTGTTTTGAGAGAAATAAAATCTTTTCATTAGGAATTTGATCTGATGATATGATAATCCCTAATAATAATTAATAAATAACGCTTGTACACAAAAAAGATGTCTGACTTCTTCTTTCGCATTTTAGATTAAAAAATTGTTGTTTTGATTTGGTGAAGTTACTCTTGCTGGTTAGAGAATCCAGACACTTTACTCAAGGAAGAGTAAAAACACTTAATAATAGGATAATAGGTACAGCACAGTAACATTACTTAGTAAATGTTACTAGTTACTACCCACCTCTGCTTGTAACTAAGCAATTATTTAAAGTGTAATAAAATATTAGCTTTTTTTTTAAACGTTGGCAAGTTGTGCAACATGACATGAAAGAATTAAGTTTGTAACATGTGTTGTAAATTGGTGATATATATAGATAAACTGAATCTTAAATCTTCACATCTAAAAACAGAAAGCAATATTGATTCCAGATGTATGGAAACATTTAATTTGAATATTGGAACATTTTCAGTAAAACAAAGGACAAGATAAACAAAACAAACATGCTTTTAGACAAAATCCGACACCATCTCCTGGCAGCCACAATGCACATAATAAAGGAGCTGACGAGTTTCATATCACTGCATTTCTTTGGTCATTAAAAAAATCTGAAACATGTTCCTGCTTATGTTTGAAACTGTGACAGCTGAAGGAATAAAGAAAATCTGACCTTACAATAAACAAACTACATCTACTTGACTAAATGTTGTATTAAGACCACCTCGGCCTTCCTTACACAAAAACATTTTTGATAAAAGTCCATCTGCTGAAGTTTGTAGAACATCATGCATGATGTTTCCATCACAGAGAAATACCAGTCTCACAGTGAAATGAAAACTCATTAGACTTGAAGAAAGGCTGTAGACAGACGCAGTAAGACATTGTAAATGAATCTGAATGTGACTTATTTTACTTCCCACCAGCACAGCATTTATCTAAAAGCACAAGTGTTCACACCTCCTCAAATATTATGTCCTAAATACAAGAACATTTGTTCTGATAATGTTTCGTCTAATCGAAACATCCTTTTCATTTCACTTCGGCTATAAAAAAATGTCCTTGGGGCTTAATCAACTTCCAGTTTTTTTTTTAAATGTGCCTTTGCCAAAGTGATAAAACATTTTATATACAATGTCTAAGTAGCTCTTGACACACATTTCTAAAGCCTCCCCAGTTCTGCCTGATCTCAAAAGTTTAGATGTTCTGTCTCCTCATGAAAGCTCTCACTCCTATGATCTAAATAAATTTGTCCTGATCTAAAAGCCACTCGGTCTAATAACTGCAGTAGCGTTCCAAATGAACAGCATGAGCTTTGTGTGAATCTTAAATGATTGTTTTTTTAAAAGCATTTAATCTCATTTTTAGAAAATTCCACAACAAAGAAGACCAAACAAATCAAGGTTTCCTATTCTCCTGCAGTTCTATCCGTCTTTGTTCCTAATTGCTTTATGCTACATGAATAGCTGGGTAAATAAAATCACAACCTATTTTTGACAAACTGTTACTTTACTCTGAAAGTCTGTATTATTTTATGAGAAGATTAGACACATTGGGCAGTTATAATTTTTTTTCACATGGAGGTCCAAGACAAACATTTAATTGGCATTTTTTCATAAACAGTCTCATTCAATTTAGGTAACATGTTTAGTTTAATGTAAACTGTGAGAATTTAATGGTTTAAGTTTACTTTTATTGCATCAATTGACATGAACTGTGGTCTCAAAGCACTTATAAAAAAAATGTATTTCATCCAGTCATCTACATAGACTTACCTTGGTCCTTCATATGAATGTCTGATCTTCAACATTGAACATTAAATCTATCATGTTTCTTTTCATAAACTCTAAGGGACAATGATTCAGTTGATTCTAAAATGACAGATTATGAACGTCTGTGTTTATAAGAAAGCCGACTGATGGTATTAATTCCTCCTTTTACACCTCAGCTTCCATCCTGAGGATTCATGGATCAGCAGGCGACTTCCAGGCCAGGAGTTATTTTCACCTTTTTACTAGTTTGATTTAAAAAACAAGAACAACATAAAAGCAAAAGGGCTTCAGTGACAGACTATTAATTACAGTTTTTAGTTTAACATGTTGCTATATTGTTTAGAAAATATAGCAAAGACACATGAAGAGAGGGCTCTTATTTTTTTAGCATTCCACACACAGCAAAGGTTTCATTCTTATTTAGTTGCAACCTTTGTGCTATTTAGTCAGACTTCTCCGTGTGGCAGGAACTGATCATTAGAATCAACATAACAGTTTATCAGTAAATTGAAGACTTACTTTCATTGATTGCCATCTAGGGTTAGTTTACATGCTTACCTTACAATGGAGACTTGATTTACTGTGTTTAAATATCATTTATGGGAACAGAAATAGAGCACAAATAATGTAATTTTAATGTGTTCAATTTAAAAAAAAGATATCTGTCATGTATATTCAAACAATTTAAAACCAACTTTTTCCTATCTTCATTTTCATCAACAGGTTTAAAATTATTCTGAATAATATATGTAGCAGAAAACTTACAACCTCCCTAATATGGTTGAGAAAATAGAGCTAAGCTTTTTTTCTGACAAATTTACAAATGCATTGTTAAT
The DNA here is from genome assembly GCA_032876305.1 of Orestias chungarensis. NCBI lineage: Eukaryota > Metazoa > Chordata > Actinopteri > Cyprinodontiformes > Cyprinodontidae > Orestias > Orestias chungarensis. Next base: position 291,676 of record JAVLVB010000291.1, read on the forward strand.
CTAAGCTTAATAAATAATTGAGGCCGATTGGGGAATATTGTGTTGTTAACCTGGACATCATGTAATGCACACGTGAATGTTCACTAACCTGAAAAAAGAAATCTGGTGCTTTGCTACAGGCTTCAGTCTTTACTCACTCCTCCATCTAACGTGCCATATTCACAGTGAATGAGAAAACATAATTTTTGATTTAAATGCAATCATGTTCTGATTTAAAATTGCTGATTGGCCATTGTTCCTAGTCCATAATCAAAAAGCCAATTTACACAATAAATAATGACGCTGTCAGTCCTGGATTCACTGGGTGCCAGGAGGGTGTGTTAGTTGAATATTTGGGGCACTGTTAAATCAGAACACTGGGCAGTTCAGGGGCAACCAAAATATTTTACAACTTTTAAGCCTCTATGGCCCTCATGTGGTTTTATGAAGTAATACATCTTAAAACATAACTAACGACTCTTCATGTAGACTAGAAGCATCTATTTAGCTTATACTTTGAGTTTATCAAAATTAAAACTTCTCCAGTTCCCATAAATAGTAAGTTAATATCACTATAGAGTTGTATAAACTTATCTTCCATTCTTTGTTTTGGGGAAAAAAGTAATACAGTCCTAATATTTCCCAGCCTTCTAAAAATGTCAGTGGTTGATCTTTATGAAGAAATACATTTTATTAGTATATCAGTAATGGCTTGCAGATCTGTGATGCAGGAATAGAAGCCAAAACCTGAACCTCATTTAGTTTACTTTAGAATTCTATCCTCTTTAATATCACCTGCAAGAACATTGTATCCCATATGTTTCATTAATTAACCATTATCTCTCTGTTAGAAATGCTAATGTATGAGCAGAGGACTTGAGCAGTTCTGCCAATGATACCTTAATATATGAATTTGTGCAGTTTATCATGCATGGAGCGACGGCAAGTTTATAAATGAATGTAAATGACAATGATGGATATTAAAAGATTTTTGGATGCACAAATGTAATGAATGTCACAGGAATCGAGGAGGGAAAGATCACGCTTTTAAATGAATTGTGTTTTCCAGTATGAGTAAAAGATGAGGATGCTGGAGACTAATAAAACTTTTTGTTCTTTGAGGATGAAGTGCAAGTGTACTGGATGGTGTCAACAGCATCTAAATGTGGAAAGTATCACCAGCATATACTGTTTCCTGCAGGTAGAGTTTGAAAGGATTTTACCCTAATATGACCCCCTAAGGTACATCAGTAGACAGAGGTAGGGGGTAGGACTGACAACCTTCAGCTGCAGCAGCTAAGATGTAGCTTTTGAACCTAGCCAGACCTTACCTTAAGTCCTAGAATACTAAGTACAATATTATGCTTTCTCCGTTCTCCACTGGCTCCTTCCATTAACTTCCCTTTGCTTTGTTGACTCCTATTCATTCCTTTGTTTTAATTTTTTCTGCTATTGCCTATTACTCCCAAATTTTATTTAAATTGTTTTGCTGCCATGAATTCTCCATTGTTTACCATTCTGTAAGTTATTTATATTGTGGAATAAATCATTACATCAACCATTTTGGGTTCCTAAAAAGTCTTTAATGTGCTGTTGAAACAGTAAAAGCAACACACAACCTTTGTTACCATCATGTCAGAAATGAAAGGAGAACGGTGAAAGAAACCGCAAGAGAACAGACTGTAGTTTTCAATGGCAAAAGGAAGAGACCAGCCTCCCTTCATAACTATGGGGCTCCACTGCCTAAATGTGGGTTCCTGTGGGTTACAGCTGCAAGAGATTTATGTATTTTAGAAGCCTAACAGAAACTTTAATTTCACAGATTTTTTAAACAAGGTATGTTTATTAAGTTGTATAAGTTTTAATCATCAGTTTACTAATGTAAAATGCACGAGTAAAAGAAAGTTAATGTCATGTTTTCTTTAAGCTTCTTAACACATATGAACAGGAAACCCTCAGAACACCAAGAATTAGGGGAGCAACCTGGGTTCCTGCACAACAGGAACCAAGCCACAAAGCGCTGGTGTGGATAGGCTTGATTTGGGATGAATGGAAAATGCGAAGTATTGTAAGACTGGAGGGGACTCTAGTGGTACTAATTTTTGTTTCAGTAGAGAATGGACTAATAAATCTGGGAGAGAGCTTCCTGAATTGTCTGATGTGGTGTTTGATAGATATGACTAAGATATCCCTCTCATCCAACTGAAACAGTGGCGGTTGGTAACCAAAAGAGATCTCAAACGGAAAAAGGCAAATTGCAGCAGAAATGTGAATTGTGTGCATACTCAACACAGGAGAGGAGTTGATTCCAGTCTAACGGGTTAGATGATAAAACAAGACATGACGAGAATGTGGGCAATATTGAGGGCTATGGGCAGTTTTCGTTATAGAAATAAAGCAACACCAAAGAAGTTTCAGTTTTTGTCGCTTTTGGTTGAGCCACTGTGGACAAAAGCAGTAGTATTTTGCTTGAAGGGAGAGTGCATTTCCCAAGACCAGCGCATAGCATCGTAAAAAATCTTTATCACTGGGTTGCCTGTAGTTGGATTGAAGTACATTTCTGTTTCCAGTATCTGTGTTTAGGATGAATAGCGATGAGGTGATGAATCTAATTGTGGTGAAACAATGTCATATGGTGATGTTGAAAATAAGAAATGGGTGAACTGAACTACGCCCTAAAGCATTTATAGTCGTTTTGTGTGGAAGGGTTCCTGCCACCCTCCTCAAAGTTGCTTAGTGTTGGTTAAAGTGATACAGAGCCCCTCAGCCTGTGACAGAGGTGTCATTCAATGAACTGTAAGTTGATATATAATCATAAAAGTTATGAAAATATTTTATGACAGTTGAAGGGTTCCTGCCACCCTCCTCAAAGTTACTTAGTGTTGCTTTAGGTGACATGATTTCGGAAAATGGTTAACAGCAGTGCAGATAGTGATCATACCTTGTGACTTTGGGAGTCCAGTAACAAAGTCAATGATGACATGGGACCATGGACATTTGGGGATCTGGAGTGGTTGGAGTCCTCTGGTGGTGGGTTTATTGCTGCTCTTGATTCTAGTGCAAATGGAACCGGCTTGAATATGTTTAATGACATCTTTGTGTATACTAGGCTACCATATATTCCTGGTTATAAGTGCATGAGTTCGACAGGAACAACGATGGTGTCAGGTTGAGTCCTTTCAGTGTGATTCTTTCTTATGTTGTCCACAGGTAGTCGCCAGAGCCCTCTCTGCCGGAGCACCTTCTCTGCCAACTCACCTGTCCAGGTGCCTCCTGTTGACGCTAGTGAGCTGGAGCTCTATAAGAGGAATGGTTGATCAGCGACTCGTCGCCTGAGTGTTCGTTGCTCCCGGTAACCTCTAGTTCTCAGTGCCAAGTTCTCTAGCCTCTAGTGAGGGTTCAGGCGATAACATGTTCTTTAGCTTAGTGAATTTTCTTGTCTCTAATTCCCTAGTTTCTTGCAGTTACCTGTTTCTAGCTCTCCAGCGGTTAGGTATATTAGTTCTCCAGTTGCTTATTTTTGATCCTCTTAGTTTTTGAGATTTTTGTAGTTATTTCTCCCCTTTTTGATTATTTTGATATTTCCTTTAGTCACTTCAGGTTCCAACAGTCTCCAGTGCTCATATTCCTCCAAGATTCTCGACGGTCATCACAACCCTCTGGTTTCTCCGCTCCTCTTGGCTCAACTCGGTCTGGCCGCTCCAGCAACTCTCGATCTGCTATGCTCCACCCCTGGACAACCAACCACCTGGACAAATCTGAAAGGAGTCACCACTCACTCCTCACTGGCGTCTATCAACTTCACCAAAAGTAAGATCTTTCCATTTATCATTACGATTCCATCCGCATCACCTCACCAGCTCTGTTAACCTCTTCAAAAGTCTCTGGTCTCCCACATCGTTCCTGAAGTTCTCCCCCGCTGAACTGTGCCGTGCCCTCTGTCTCCAGTTCCCGGATCATAATTCATAACCTTAAATAAACTCAAAATTATTGCACTCCAGAGAGTCCTCTGTTTCATGTGGGTCAGAAGCTTGAGTATCATGACAGAACACGTATGAGGGTGCTACAGCTTCTCTCCCACGGTCATCTCCACTTCCGCATCGCCAACGTCCGGTTCCGGTTTCCCAGGGCATTTCACCTCCTGTTCCGGATAGATATTCCAGGAAGGCTGGCGGTTGTAAGGGGTTTATGATGCAGTGTTCGTTGGTTTTTGCCCAGTCCCCGCAGTCCTTTCTTAGTTGATGATAACAGGAAAGCGTTTGTTATCAGCCAGCTGTTCGGTAAGGCTCAAAAATGGGCTGAATCTTCTTTTCACAGATATCCAGAGTTTGGCTTGACTTTTCAAAAATTTAAAGATGAGTTTATGGAAGTTTTTGGACTCGAGACAGACTATTTAACGTTTTCTCGTAAAATTCTGAAGATAGGACAGGGCTCTAAGTCCCTGGCTGAGTTTGCCATTGATTTTCGGACCTTAGCTTCCCGCTTACAATGGGATCCTCGATCCCTTAAGAGCACGTTCTTCCTAGCATTAAAGGAGTCGCTGCAGTACGAATTAGCGTTGTTTGATGAACCGCCGACTCTAAATTAATTTATAGCATTGGCTGCCAGAGATGATGGTTGTCTGAAAGAAAGAGACTGCTTAAGGGCTTAACGCAGAACTTCTGCCAGCCAGGCTCCCGCTGGCGTCCAGCCACCATCAGTTGCTGTTAATCCTCCTCCTTTCAGAGTCACGCCAGACCCCCGCAGATCGTCACCCCCAGGAACGGAACCCATGCAGGTCGGACAAACCAGGCTCACACAGGAGGTGCGGCAGTGGAGGATGCAGTCGAGATAGTGCTTATACTGTGGTACTCCCGGTCATTATATCGCAAACTGCCCATCCCCCAGTAAGGAGAAGCTCCCTTACTGAACGGGTCCTTCTGTTAACAGAAGGACACAGGCGAACCACACCATCATCCCCAATCAGCCTCGCCTTCTCCTCCCTGCTACCACGATCAAGATTTATTCAAACTCTCCGCCTTAGTTGATTCAGGATGTGAGCAGTCCCTTATAGCCCAAGCTCTAGTCGAACAGTTAAAAATTCCTATCTCACCCCTTGATGTCCTGCTTCGTGTCTCTGCCCTTGATGGTCATCCTTTGCCTCAGATCACCCATGTTACTAGCCCCATGGAACTAATCATCACCGGTAATCACAACGAACACAGATCCTCTTTTGTTTTCTCCTCCTCCCAACCTAATTTAATCCTGGGTTTTGAGTGGCTAATATCTCGTAACACCACCATAGACTTGTCTGACAGGTCAATAACCTCCTGGTCCTCTAACTGCCTCTCCTCTTCTCTCCAGGCTGCCGTTCCTCCTAGCCTGCACCAGGAGGACCTCTCCATCTATTCTCAGGACCTCAGCAACATCCCTGATGACTACATGGATTTAAAGCAGGCCTTCAGCAAGAGTAAGGCCTGCTCCCTACCACCACCCCGACCCTACGACTGCACTATTGACCTTCTACCCGAAGCCCCCCTACCTTCAAGCCAACTTTACAACATTTCTCAAAAGGAACGAGAATCAATAGAGAACTATATCAGCAAGTCCCTCGGCACTGGCATCATCAGGTCCTCCTTGTCTCCCCTTGGGGCGGGATTCTTCTTCGTAACCAAGAAGGATGGTTCGCGCCAGCCTTGCATCGACTATCATGGATTAAACAACATCACAGTTAAGAACATATACCCCTTACCATTAATCACAGCTCCCTTTAAGTCTTTTCATAAAGCAACGGTCTTCACCAAACTGGATCTCCGCAAACGCCTATCATCTAATCTGTATACGCCAGGGGGATGAGTGGAAGACTGCCTTTAAGACACCCATCGGACATTTTGAACACCTGGTCATGCTTTTTGGTCTCTGCAATGCCCCGTCAGTCTTCCAAGCACTTATCAACAACGTTCTCCCTGATTTTTTGAATATTTTTGTTTTCGTTTATCTTGACGACATTCTTAATTTTCCAGAACCCTTTCAGAGCACAAGTCTCACTTCCGCCAAGTCCTCCGACGCCTGCTCCAAAAACGCCTGTACATCAAAGCCAAAAAATGTGAGTTTCATAAATCATCAATAACTTTTCTTGGTTACAGTTTTGACGGCGGGCAGATCCGAGCTGACCCCAATCAAGTTCAAGCAGTCACTGAATGGCCCACTCCAGATTCCAGACGCCAGCTTCAACGTTTTCTTGGTTTAGTTAACTTTTACCGCAGATTCATCAAAAACTACAGTCAAACAGTTTTCCCACTCACAGCACTCACTTCCACCAAGAAACCCTTCATCTGGACCCCCGAAGCTAACGATGCTTCCCATAAACTAAAGACCCTTTTTCTCAAGCCCCTGTTCTCGTGCAACCTGACTCATCCCGGCAATTTAGTCTCGAGGTTGATGCCTCCAACCTGGGAGTTGGAGCCATCCTCTCCCAGAGATCAGAGGAAGACAACAAGCTCCACCCCTGAGCATTCTTCTCCCGATGTCTCTCACCCCCGTAATGGAATTACGACTTAGGAGACCGTGAGTTACTGGCCATCAAGCTGGCCCTCAAAGAATGGCGTCATTGGCTGAAGGGTGCTAATCATCCAGTGCTGGTCTGGACCGATCACAGGAATCTAGAGTACATCAAGTCTGCAAAATGTCTCAACCCTCGACAGTATAACTGATCTCTATTCTTTTCACGTTTTAACGTATCTATCTCTTACAGAACCGGATCTAAAAATCTCAAGCCCGATGCCCTCTCCCATCATTTCTCGCCAGAGTAATCCACTTCAGAACCTGCTCCCATCGTTCCGCCTGAGTGTGTGGTTGGCTCGATATCCTGTGAGATTGCGGGAGTAGTACAGAACGCCCTCCAACAAGAACCTGATCCATGTACACCCCTGCAGAAAACCAGGTATTTTCCTTCCTCAGTTCGCTATCGAGTTATTCATTGGTTCCACACTGCTTGTTTCTCCTGTGACCCTGGTTCCAGTCGGACCATCGCTCTAATCTCCTGCAGATTCTGTTGGCCTAACTTTCATCAAGACATCCGCAATTATGTTCAAGCCTGTCCCACATGCTCCAGAAAAAAGTCCAGCAATAGAACTCCATCCGGCCTCCTGCAACCTCTTCAGTTCCACAAGCATCCCTGGTCTCACATCGGAGTCGACTTCATCACCAGTTTACCATCATCTCAGGGTATGACCACCATCCTTACCATCATTGACCGTTTCTCCAACTCCTTCCATTTAGTCTCTCTACGCAAGTTTCCTTCTGCTTTCCAGACTTCCCATTTCCTGGTTTAGAACGTCTTCCGGCTCCATGGCATTTCTGTCGACGTTCTGTCTGACCGTGGCCCCCAGTTCACCTTTTAGGTGTGAAGGCATTTCTTTGCGGCACTCGGGGCCAAGTCCAGTCTCACCTCAGGATACCATCCCCAGACCAATGGTCAGACTGAGCGGCTTAACACTCAGGCAGCCCTCCAGTGTTTGACATCCACCTCAGTAACATCTGGAAAGACACGTTCTCTGCCCTTCAATGCTCATCCACCCTCAACAAGAAGAATGTTGACCAGAGACCCATCCCAGCGCCTACCTACTCTCTCGGTCAGCAGGTATGGTTATCGTCCCCTCAAGTCCGTTTCTCGTAAGCTCTCACCCCGTTTTATTGGTCCATATACCATAGAGTCAGTCATCAGTCCCTACAACGTTTGTCTCAGCCTCCCTCCTAGTCTCAAGACCCATCCCACCTTCCACGTCTCACAGATCTAGCCTGTCCAGACCAGTACTTTGTGTTCTTCAGCTGACGCCCCTCCGCACACTCGTATCATTGATGGGCATCCGGCTTACAATACCCGGAGGATCGTTGCTGCCCGTCGCCGAGTTCGGGGACAACAGTATCTTATCGCCTGGGAGGGCTACGGTCCTGAGGAGCGTAGCTGGGTGCCCCGCTCCTTCATCTTGGACCCTAGCCTCATTATTGATTATGAGGCCTCTACCTCTTCATCTGGACCGCCGGGCGGTTGTCCTTGAGGGGTGGGGGGGTATTGTCAGGTTGAGTCCTTTCAGTGTGATTCTTAGGTTGTCCACAGGGAGTCGCCAGAGCCCTCTTTGCTGGAGCACCTTTTCTATCAACTTACAGAAACAAACAAGAAGCCCGTCCCCAACTAAGATGAGGAGATGTGGATGGTATCTGCAGCTAGGGAGTCATTGATTTAGACCTCCATCCAGTCCCTTTTTTATGGGATATATTATAGAGATGACTGGAGGGTTGTAAAGAAGATTTATTACACATTTGGGCATTGTGGAGGAAGAGATCAGGCTTTAGTTTTATTGAAATCTGTCTCAGATCAGGATAGTCTTCCGCTGAGTTTCTGAGGTTCTGGGACTCCATGGAGGCATCTTCTGGAGGTGGGCTTGGAGGAACGACAGCTTGGAGAAAGGAGGAGAGGCAGTGTGAGGACCAGGCTTCAAAAGTGTGAGGGTTATGGGCTTTCAACCAGTCATGTTCAAGGATGATATTTGCCTGTGAAGACTACATAAAACATATGGGAATATAATTTCCTTGTGATTGCTTGAAATTATAAATTCCAGAAGACAGGTAATGTGACTAATTTGATGGCTAGATCTACCGTCAAGAGCTGCTGCACCGAAGGGGAAATCTAGGGGTGTTACTTGAATGTTACATTGATCAACTACAGATTGTGTAATGAGGGACTTTTTGTACCAAAGCACAAACAAGATTCAAATCATAATCAGCTTTTAGCTGAAAACTGAAAGCGGATCCATCTGACATCATCAGTTCCTGAACCACATGGGAGCAGCTAGATATTGGACCTCTTTGACCATACTTCCTTCTAGTGGTTACTGTTAAACATCCGCCAGCATACATATACATTTTAAACATAAAGAAATGTATGAACATGTCACCTTGTCACTGTATTAGCAGCAATGAAAAAACAGGTAAAAATGTTTTTCAAACAGACTTATAATAAAAAATAATTGTAATGTTACATCATTATCTGTAACGGTTCATTTTTTTATAAACATGTAAACAAATATTAGTTTTATTATTAGAAAAACAAGGAAGGACAAAGAAAGACCAAAACCCTTAATCCTTAAATGTAGCCGATTACACTTATAAATACATTTTAGGAAAATGTATTTATATAAATGATAGATAGATAGATAGATAGATAGATGGATAGATGGATGGATGGATGGATGGATGGATGGATGGATGGATGGATGGAT
>JAVLVB010000291.1:301014-314711 GCA_032876305.1 Orestias chungarensis
TGTGGTTACTGTGGAGAGAAGAACACTAAGAGAAAACAAAAGGTTAACAAGGTTGAAATAACGGTAACTAAGTAGATTGGACAAAGGAAGAAAGTAGCAGAGAGAGAAGTGGTCAGATTGTCCTCCAGCAGTCTAAACCTATAGCAGCATAACTATAGAAAAACTTAAATAACTTAACACTATAGAGTGAGACATGAAGGTTGGACATCTGAGTTTGGTTTGGTACTCGGCTGTAATCTGAACATTTTCTCCTTGGTTTCAGACAACAGCTCCACCACAAACACAGAAACAGTTAACAAAGTTGAGGACAAAATGCAGATGTTCAAATCCATCTGGTTCCAGAGTCCCAGCAGATGGGGTTTCTTTAGCTCCATGCTCTTCTGCTGCACTGTCTTTACAACTGTTGGTAAGTCTGGGCTGAAAGCATCACATGACAATGTACAAGTAAATCTATTTTTTATTCATTTCAGCCATTAATTCAGCCGCTTATCCTTTGAATGACCAATTTATATTTACAGATGTGGGAAGTTTGACATGTAATCTGACAGGGAATGAATGCTTGAAGGGAGTGGCCTATTTTGTTTTTTTGTTTGTTTGTTTGTTTGTTTGTTTGTTTGTTTGTTTGTTTGTTTGTATTGTTGAAAACACAGTGTTGCTGGGTGGATACTTTACAGAAGACAGATTTGTAAATTACATTTTTTTACATGCTTTTAGATATTTATAATCCAGTAATAATGTATAAAACTAACTAGAAAATGACTTTACAAATGCTTCACGTGCATACAAGATATTTACTTGGTTGGAAATGTTTAACGAATCAAGTCCTAACTATTACTAACATATGAAAAATACACAGACAAATTAATACATTTTTAACCATCGAGCCATCACTTTCCTTTCTGAAATAAATTGTGTTTATGAAAACGTTTAATAATTTTTTTTTTTTTATGATAATCTGTCCATGACATTATTGGATGAATCTAACAAGAAGGGAGAAGGGAAGAAAATAGTTAATAGTTATATACTTTTCTCTTTGAATAGTTCTAAATATTTCTACCTAATCATATAATAATTATGGATGGTATTCTTTTATTTTTGTCCAAAATAATCTGGGGGTAAACCTGTGTATGTTCTGCAGATTAGCGCTTCATCCAGAGTAAATAATGAGCCGTCATAGGTTCGCCTGCTTATGCTTGCCACAGAACGGACGTGCAGATGTTAATCACTCCCATTTCTCATGCTAAATGTAAAGTGTCATTCCTAGTTGTGTAGCTATCCCGTCATGCTTTGCTGAGCTTGTAGGTGTTACATGATAATCTCACTGCTGCTCAGAATATGAAAATAAACCTGAGGTGTCAAAGATGTTAGATGAGGAGAGCCTGTACTTTGATGCAGTGTGTTTTGTATCAGTATGGATGCATTTGGAGCTAAAGGCAAAGATAAAGGTCCTACTTAAAGGAGGGATGGGGTCTGTTTCAATAAAACTTATAACTCAAGGATTATTATTTATTAATATTAGTAAGATATTGGGATTGTGAAAAATTTTCATGTTTAAAATTCATTTAGCTATCCATAGCTTGTCCTAATCTTTTCATACATGGAAACATACATGGGTATCTGAAAGGTATCCTAATATTTAGTTGTACCATTCTACTCTGGTTGTTGATGAACTGCTGGATGCTTGGGCTAAAGGCACAGATTATAATTTAAAGCAGAACTGCAAGTGCTGCAGTCGTTCATGCAATCTAGTCTAATTCAGAATATCATACATTCTCTACAGCCTTCCTAGAGACAAATTCAAACCTAACAAATGTATTAACTTCCTTTTTCAAACTTTCTTTTGTCCTCTTGACTTGACAAACAAGAAACAAGTGAAAATATCTCTGGTCTTCTGATATTAAATGCATGATAAGTCCTGAAAGGCTGCCAGCTAATGGCTAATGGCTTAGCAGCAACAGGAAATCTAGATCACGGAAAAGACAAGGCACTTTCGACTGTGAACGCCTTTTGCATTGCCACAAACAGCTTGTTAAAGATTTAAAGGCACGGTTGAAGGTTTTATTCTGTTCTTCTTTTCCATCCAAATCCATCATACAGTCACAGGAAAAACAATGTTCCCAAAGGCCTGAAAAATCAATGCATTTCAGTTTAAAGCAGCCATTAGCTACTTGTTCTTTCTGACCATAAAATCAGTGGAGAGTTAATGCAGTAACCCATTTATTATCAATGTGGATGTGGCCTGGCTGGCAGTAAGACAAACTAAAAGGAGAATTGTGAGCAACATCGAGTTTAAAGCTGTTTGGAAATAATGTTTAAATAACATAAGTTATTTTTTTGACATTCACATTAAGATATGAGGAAATCTTTGCTTTAAAAATGATCATTTCTGTTCTCTTCAGAAGATTTTTACATCACCAAAGTGTGTTTTAAAAAATGTATCTCTAGTGATTGAAAGGTAACTTCTTTAAATTACACAACCAGGTCCTTAAGTTGTGGCTTTTGGAGCATTAACATCTTACAAATTAGAAGCTGAAGCACTCCTTAGAAAAAAAAACAAATATTTCACCCGAAATGTAGGAAGAAATCTGAAAATATTCCAGAGTGACGACTGTTATTGATCTCTGAAGATCATAACTTTATAAATTACTTTATGTATTATTGCTGGAATTGTTATTGTGCACTTTTAATCACTTTTATTTTACGTAGTTTTCTGCTAATGCAGCCATTAACTTTAAAGTAAAAAAATCTCTCTTTTTATATCCACACCAAGCTCAAAGTCTACATGCTTAACTCAGAGTCAGAACTCTTTATTTGTTGTTATTCCCAAAGAAATAATGAAATGTTTTTAGCAGCTTTGACAAAACAACAAATAAATATTCTAAAAGTTATATAGAAACTGAACAGTAGAAATAAAAATATATATACAAGGATGTGTCAACAATGGTTATTGCACTTTTAAATTGTGCAGCATGTGTGATAAACAGTAGTTACAGTGTATGTGAGGCGTTCAGGGCAAACACAGCTGCGTCTGGTTTCTGGTCTGAGCAGCTAATCTCTTTTTCTTTCCTGATGAAATGCTTCTGTGTTCAGCTGAGCATCTGCCTGGATAGAGAAATAAGTGACAGTGCTATGGTTCCTGATGGTTACTAGGGGTCAGGAGAGTGTAAATGCTTAAGATAAAATATTATAAACTTCTGATTTACTCACAAAGTTCAACGTTTTAAGACAACGTTAGTGTTTGAATAAATATGTATATGCATTTTGTAATACTTTAATGTGACGTCTTCCTGTTTTTGAGGAACAAACTATTGTATCCCAGATGTCTTGTGTATTAGTTTAGAAAACCCTGTGTGGGTGAAATTAATTATTAAGTTAAATTAATGTTCAAAAACTGCCAAATAGAACCCAACTGTCTTGTTTCAGAACAAAATATTCTTTGAACTACAAGCTTTAGAAATGTTGAATCCCCTTCCCTAGTCCTACAGTAAGATAAGATCAGGTAGGATATAAGAAATAAAGTCATGGCTTAGGTGCTATATAAAAAAAACAGCTGTATGTACACAAATTTCTCAGGGGGTTAATGCAGTTAACTAAAAACTCTGACTCTATTCACCAAGTGTTTATCATAAGATCAATAATAGTAACATTGTTCCTTTGAGCGTAGAAAGCACCTAGAACAGTAAGATTATACACTCAGTATTAGTGAAACGTTTATTTATTTCAGTAACTTAATTCAGTCACTGAAACACATCATGTCGATATTTTTATGTCTTTATGAAGGGATACGTTCCAAGATTGCTTTGCTGTTTCGAGCCCCCACTCCGTCCGACTCGGTCGTCGTGCCCTTGGTTAAAGCATATCCTCTGCCTCTCCTGCTGCTGGTGGTCAGAGGGTCGATAGTAGGGCAGCCTTTCTTCTTTTGCTACAACGTAGCTCACCACCATCAGCTGGTGAACGAATTACTGAATGAATGTGTGAATGTTAGAAGAGCTTTGGAATCCCCTGACCTGAACAGGCACCCCGTTTATTTCTGTTAATTGTGAGGATTTTCTGGTTATAGCTAATTAAAACGAGGTTTTTATAATGTTACTGGCATTATTAACAGAAAAATAAAGCTTAATTAAAGCATGTTTATACCAAAAGGTACTTTGGAAGTGACCAAGCAGCCATATTTGTTGAACTGCAGTAGATTTTAACTGTGTCTTAATAGAAACCTGATAACTAACAGTAATAAAGCCATGTAAGCCTTGTCCACCGTTAATTATGAATCTGCTGTCCCACTGTGACTGTAGGATATGGGGAAATCTATCCGGTTACCTTGCCTGGTAAAGTTCTGTGCATCCTATATGCTATGGTGGGCATCCCTCTTAATCTGCTGGTCATTCTCGATGTGGGAGACTTTCTTGCTTTGATAATGTCCAAGGCCTACAATCGCAGCCGCACTCTCTTCAAGTCTCTCCGCTCACACACCTGGACACCATGGAAAACCCGCAGAGGACTCGGGCCGGACCGCCGGACCCTGGACGACGGCACCTTTGTCTTCAGCCATGATGTGGTGATTCGTCAGCCCCTAGATATCCGGCAGGTGCTGCACACCCAGTCAGATGTCCGGCACAAGTCCATACGTCTCCAAATAAACAAACATGTCTTTGAAAAAATCCTGGTAAGGGACAACCTACTGAGAAAGGGTCCGCTGCTCAGGTCCCTCTCCTGCCCCGAGCTGGAACAGCTGCCAGCACCTACTGGGTTTGCAATGTGGGATTTCACGGGTTTGGGGGATAAAATGGAGGACTTTGATGTTCCTTTTACGCTGGTCCTTTTCATTGTATTTGCGTACATTTTCCTTGGAGGTTTGATCCTGCCTCTGTGGGAGACTGAAATTACAGGATTTGACTCTTACTACTTTTGCTTCATCACACTCACTACCATTGGATTTGGGGACATCATAGCCAAACACCCCAAATACTTCATGTTAATATCACTTTTTATCATCGTCGGCATGACTATTATGTCCATGGCTTTTAAACTGAGCCAAACTAGAATCGTTTCCTTGTATCGTAACTGCATCCAATTGTTTAGCCGTGGAAATTCGGCTCAGGAAAAGAAAAAGAAAAAGTAGGTCCAGGTAATCCGCCTCAAGTATTGGAATTGTGGAAGTTATTATTGCCTGTTTTTTTATGTAAGCATGATTAAAATAAAACCATGCATGAGCCAAAAACGTTCCCCCGGTGGATATTTGTCAGAATTCAAAAGATTATTGGTCATACATTTAAATGCTGCTTGTTCTCTTTATCGTGCATTAAAAATAAAAGATAAACTCTTCTGACGGCTTAATTTTTCAGTATTCGTTTTTTTTTTTACTTGAAAATATTTACCAACATACATTAATTACATACAACATATCCATACTACATGGAAGTGATTGTAAATCGTTGTTTGCCTTTGATGGTTGTATTTATTCTGTGTAAATAAATGTATCCGTCTGTCAAGTTGAAGCTGTAGCAGAACTCCTCTTTTACCACGTCTCAGCCACAGTTCTTAGAAACATTACAGGATGGATTATAATTTCATTTAATGTTTGTTACACGTCTGTGACAGACAGCTAGTAAGTTTGAATTTGTCACCAGGAAAGCTGTTTACAGCCACACTTGTAGGGACAGTAAAACGACTGAACGATGATCTAGTCAGGATGTCCACCAGCAGTCTCATTCTGTTGGACCCTGAAAGGATCCATGAGAAATAAAGAATAATACAGTTTGACCAATACAACATACAAATGAAGACTTCAACATAAACATGGATATTACCAAATTACTATTAGCCAAACATTTCAACCAGAATCACAGGAGATGTACTTTCCAAAATTGAGGAAGGTTGAAAAAAAATAGATATATCTATTATTCTCGTTATTTTTAAGTTTCAGCAAATGTAATAATTTGGATAATACTGACTGAGCTAAAACAGGAACAGTTTATTTTGGTGTAAGGCTAAACCGCTAAAGAAGTTTCAGTTTTGGTCGATCTTGGCATCACTGTGGACCAAAGCAGTATACTACATAATAGTAATACTACATTTCCCATGAGTACTAGTGCATAGCGTGGTAAAATCCTGATCTTCCGGTTGCCTGAAGTACATTAATTGAAGTACATTTCTGTTTCCAGTGTCTGTGTGAAGAGTGACCAGTGATGAGATGATGAATCTAGTTTTGGTGAAACAATGTCATATAATGATGTTAAAAATAAGGAACGGGGGAAGTGACCTATGTCGTAACGCCGTCAGCATATTTGTAGTTGTTTTGTGTGGAAGGCAGGGTTCCTGCCACCCTCCTCAAAGTTTCTGAGTGCCGGTTACAGCGACATGGACCCACTCTGGCCCTTTACAGCTCCACAAGCTGTAAATGGACGTACGAACACAAAAGTTAAGAAAATACTAAGTGTCTTAGTGTTGCTTTAAGGACAGACAGTCACTAAATTACTTTCAACATTGAGGAAATATGCAAATGGTAAAAGGAAAACTTAAAACACACACAGAAAGGCCTCCTTGAGATACTTCTGAGTTGCAAAGCAGAAAAGATCAAATGGTTATTCTAAAATATTACCTGTTGCCCTGACATCCCCCACATTATGAAGGTCTGGGAGAGAATCTTTTTTATCAGGCCTGATCCTGGTTCTGTCCTGGAGACGACCGTGGAACCACTGGAGATGATGGTGAAGTATAAAATCAAGACAACTCTGATCATCCTCTTCACAAGACTGCTTTAAAATAACAGGCAGAGGCGCCTGAACACTCAGTGTAACACAGACTGCTACAGAAGAATCAGAATCTACAACAGTGAGATTTGGGGTGCTAATTTGCCATAATGCAGGACCAACCAGTCTGTTGGTAACTAGCCCACTAGGTGGCGATGTTGTTCCATAAATGGAAGATTTGAGGGAAGAGTTGCTGTTTTTAGCAGTAATCCTGGTAAAGCCATTGTTTTTGTAGTTGATGAAACAGAACATTTAACTTCCCTTTGGGATTAAGATTAAACATTTTTATTGAATTAAATTGAATTTTAGTCCTTGAGTTCAGATGGAAATTCTTAAGGTTTATACAAAAAAACCCATAATAAACTCTAAAAAGCAACCATAATAATCATCAGTAAATCAAATCTTAGAGATATGGGTAATCACAGCAAGCAGTGGAGTAGTAATTAACTATTTAGAGCTCAGGTTTAGTTAATTACTACAATTCAGCATCATTTTAATTCTCTAACATTTCTTATTTCTACTAATATGCTGGATGTTAAAAGTTCCTCCTGCTCATCTTTATAAGTGTGTTTTGTTCACAGCAGCAGCACTAGGTGGCGCAGTTGTCAATACTTACAAAGAAGCACATTTTTGAAACTAATGTTTTCACATTAATGCATAAAAAACAAAAGCATATTGTTATTGCCAGTTTGACTAAAAATACATTAATTGAAATGATTCTATCATAAAGGAGTGAAAGACTCTCAGTCAGTGATCAAGTTTTGTTACATTTTGTTTTTTGGAAGATGCAAAATTTTTAACCAAAGTTTGAGTGTTGAGTGACTTAATGTTCATAGGTTTCAGTAAATGGAAATAAAACTTAAAATATCATTTATATTATTAACTTACAACTAATAAAAACAAATTAGACCAATTTTAAAAAACAAACAAAAATTAAGGATTGCTATAATTTCATTTCTCATTAAAGCTGTGGGGCGAAAAAAGCATCAAAACCAACAAATACCTCCCACGTCCTTTTTTTCCTTATCAGAAATAATTTGCAGAATAACTTCATATAATGTAATTTTCAGTTTTTATTCTTTTTGTTTGTTTTTGTTTAGTTTTTTTCTGAGACAAACAAAAACTAAACAAAACATGTTCTTCACCATTTTTAAAGCCCATCTTCTCCAGCTTTGTGAGCTACGATAGTTTGGGTGACAGATAAAACCTGAAATTATTTTATGGAGTTTCATTTGTTTCATACAAGTGCAAACACTGGCTAAAAGGAAAGTATCACATTAATCTTCTGTCCTGTTTGTCATCACCATTTTATTCATGGCCTATGATGTGAACTTATTGCCATTCAGTGCTTCTGCAGTTATGTTTATTATAAAATATTCTTCTCCAACACAGTTTGTGAATCTCAGAGTGAATATGTTCTTGTTTTGTCTTCAGTTGTTTCTCAGAAAGTTGTGATCCCACAGGTTTATGTGAGACTGTGCTGTGATGCAGATGCAGCATCTCTGCTCTGAATGAAGACAAGTCTGTAAACATGAGGAGGAGGCGACGTCATCAGCAGCCCTGCTCAGTAAAAAGAGCTGATCTCCTCCCTCATCAGCTGCCTGCTTCCCTCAGGTAGGACAGGACTTCCTCCCAGGGCTCACTGTCTCTTTCTAACCTGGCTTTTATTTTTACAACTTTTTTCCTCATTTTGGATTTATTTGATCTGCTTTTTTTTTATTTTTCTTATTCAGAGATAAAGTCCTGCTGCTGCTCTGCTGGACCAACATCATGGGGGGGTTAGATGCACTCCGGCAGTTCACTTTCATCAAATGGCTGAGAGAGGAGAGACAGTCCAGGAAACTGATCCTCTTCATTGTCTTCGTCGCTTTGCTCCTGGATAACATGTTGCTGACGGTGGTCGGTAGGTCGTACCCCCCTCCCCACCCCCCCACAGCATCTCTGCAAACTTTATCTTTCGTCTCTTTTTCACTAGTTTTTCATGACTCTTCTTTAAATCTGACATCTAGATCTTAGGAAACAGATGCTGAGACACTTATAATCACCATGATCATTTAAGATTATATTAAATATTATATTTTAGAGGCTATAGTTATTAACTTAGGAAACATAGAATAGATATGCTGTGAATTTATTTGCACCGTCTTTGTAAATCACTTCTATTTAATATTAATAGATTTAAGGTGAAAAGTCGACAAATGTGTATTATCTAATGTGCGTTATTCACAATAAAAAAAAATAAAAGTTTGAAGTGTATAATAGTCACATGTCTGACAGTTTACAGTAAGGCTCCTATAATGCACGTATACATCTTCAGTTTTATGTCGTTTTATGGTGTAAACGTCACAATGTTGCTCCCTTTTGGAATGTATTACAGCTTATTATTCATTCATAAATATTATCATGTGATACAAAACGAAGTCAAAATGTTTTTTGTTTTTCTCATATAATTTAATAACTCACTCTCGAGTGTTTTTTACAGATATTCTCCATGAAATGTGTATAAGCTGATTTGGTTTAGTATTCTTTAAAATGCAGTTTTGTTTCATTCTGGATGATATTTAATTCATAATTCAAAAAAAACAACTATATACGATTGAAAAAGCATTTACACCTAAAATAATAAACTATTTATTAGCCATCCATACATTTTAATTGAAATATTTGAAGAAACAGGAAATCGCCTGATTATTCCCACATTGAAGCCCGAAAACATCAAACAATCTCAAGTTTTTTATAACTAAAACTATGATTGTAAAGAAAAATAGCAGGAAAGGGACTAATCTGGCAAACAAAACAACTTTAGTAATAAATGAATAGATTTAGAGTAATTGTTTCATTACATTTGGTCAGTGCCAAACTAAGACTCAGAACTAATGTTGCCTATTATGTACATTCAGGAAAGATCCTCTTATATTTTGGACCATATTAGCTGTTTTTTAATCCACCACCATACACACCTCTGTAATCCAGCTTTTATGACTGCACTGGGACAAGATCCTGAACACATTCATTGCTTTGAACATCACAATATATAATAAGTAAAAAATCTGTAATTGACTGTGGGAGGAAAAAGACCTGCTTTGTGCCTCTAAAGTCATTTGTTCACGTGAACATACCATAGAGTTTATTTTACCCTCCCACATAGTAAACCTATGTTTGGTATTTCCATTAGTTATTGGTCATAAATGTTATATCAATTTCTGGTTTCTCAGTCTGAAACGAACTCACTGCTGCTCTGAGCCAGACCTTTCTCTCCAAATGACTTTCCTTTTATCCACATAGCCTCAGGCTGTTTGGTTCCTAAAGCATGATCCTCCATCTGAGAAGCAGCATTTGTCCTGAAATCTTCACAACAGGAGTTTCTGCTTCGTCAAACCTCAATAAGTGATCTGAGAAATGTTCTGATGCTTGGTAGAACGTTTCACCGTCCCTACAATTACTGATCCTTCTGGATTTAATCTGTGATCTTTTTTTGATAGGATCTTCAGGTTTCCATTATAAAGAAGCTACTAAACCTAACATTACACTTTAACCACCCTTGATGAGTCACAGTTACTTAGACGTGTTAATATTGTCAACAAAGATTATTTGGCGATGCATCAAAATTATACCTGAAAACCTCTGACAGCTTTATTTTCTAAGCTTGTGAGCATCTACGTGCATCACTTGTGTGCTTTGCTCTCTCCCCATCAGTTCCCATCATCCCCAGCTACCTGTACAACCTGGATGAGGCCGCGGATGTGGAGATAAGGAACAACAGCTTGTCACCACAGGCTCCCTCAGGGTCTTTCCATGCTATTGTGTCTCTGTACGACAACAGCGTCAGGCTGTCGGGCTTCAACTCTTCCGTCAGTGCGGCTGACACGCTCCCTCCCACCCCTGCTGCCGCACAGCTTCCACAGAATGCCTCTGATTGCCCTCAGTCCAGCAGCAGGCTGCTCAATGAAAATGTCAAAGTGGGACTGTTGTTTGCTTCCAAGGCCACCGTGCAGCTGCTCACCAACCCTTTCATTGGCCCACTAACAAACAGGTATGTGTGTTTTTGCTCTGTTTCACTGCGTTGTTGCGTGTCGGCTTAAGACCGACCCATTAAATGTCAACAAGTGGCTGAATGAACAGTTTCCTTACAATCGTGCACTTCATAATACATTTAGACACGGGAACCCGAGACTCCTGAGCCTCAAGGGGCTCTTTGAACTTTCCATAGTGGCTCTTAATACATTTTATTGAAAAAACAAAATAGAAACAGCTGTTTTTGAATAAACTTCTAAATACAAATTGAGTATTTAATAGTCTTTTTTCTGTTTTTGTGAAATAATTTCATTATATTTCCATAACTAACAATAGTTTTAGATGAATGATTTGCATAAGAAACTGCATCCAACCTGTTTTTAAAACTTGCAGATAGGATAAAACCCCCAATAATGTAGTTTTAGTAAACATTTTAATATTGAAATAACAAATGATGGAATAATAATACTAACAGTAATTTACATTTGTAACACAATAACAAGCTAACATTTTTTTTATATATTTCGATCCTTTTGTTGAACTTCATATCTGAAAACTCTGGAATCCCCAACTTTAGCTTTAATTTGGTCATCCAGAAGCTTGTAAACAAGTATAGCCGTTCTTATTTCTCAAAGTGAACAATTAGAGGTTCTTCCTAATAAAGACACATAAAACTCCTAACATTTCCATGATAATTACCCAAATTAAAGCTGCTCATAGCTGCATCGCTTCCAAAAGTACAAAGACAAAATCTCCTCAAAGTTTGATTAGTGGGTTTTATATATGTGCTGAATTGAAACCGGAAAACTGAAATATGACACAAGACTAATAATAATATATACTTTATTGATCCCGTAGGAAATTGTTTTTGGTGTAAACCACACCGGGACTAATCTGACCATTTTTAAACAAGTCTGGACCTCAGAAAGAGGACAGTAGGGAGTTATCACTCAGCTGAAGGCTGAACTGCCAACTCCAAACATCAGTTTTTTCCATTTCTTCCATTTACTGGTGTAATTTTGGAGTTTTTAGAGTTTACTCAAATGTTAAGATGGAAAACAGTTTTGTGCAGCTGGATAAATGTGAGATTAACATCATGAATTAAAGAAACACCCTAAATTGATTATTTGTTTTTTACTTTCAGTAACTAATTATATCAGATGTTTATGTTTGTTAAATCCTATTATTAGTATTGGACAAGATTTTAGGTTTCAATCCAATTTCATTGCTCATGTAAAATAAAGAATGTTAGTAACTAAGAAAATTAAACAATCCCAGTTTAGAATATTTTAATTCAATGTTTTTTTCTAAATATGGCTGTTAAAACTAGAAACTCCTCAGATGTTTGGGTTTCCACTGTTTCCACAGTGACCGTTTTAAGCCCTGGTAGTTTGTTCTGCTGCCTGAAGCCTCGTTTATTTTCCCATCTTTTCTTACAAATTACTTATTGGATCAAAAGAAAACATTCAATTTTTTAGAACTTTTTTATTTCTGATGTCGTGAGCATCTAATAAACGTTGCAACAAACTTATTTTTAGACATCAGAGGTTTCCTGTTAGTCGTGGCAGAAATGGTGAATTAAATTTCCCCGTTTTAAAGTTCAATTGCATGTTCGCTCTTATCTATGACAAAATCCAACATAACAAAAAACAAACAGACTTCCTTCAGGAGATTCTGATAAAGCAGTAAATGACAATTTGATGTTGTTTTGTAGATAAAGATTCATGACTGCAGTTCTAATACAACCAGACTAAATAGAGCAGAAATCCTGATTATGGAGTTTTGGAAACGTGTGCATGTTTACAATTTTGCACACATGAGCGCTCTGTGACAGATCTGCTCAAATGTAGCTGTAGGATAGTCCAGGTGGTAACTAATGTTACCTGGGCCTTATTGGTCATTTTAAAATATTTAGTTAATCCGGCTTCAGTTGGAAACGAGAAATAAACTAAACTGTAGAAACATTTTAAAAGCCTTTCTACTTTCTACTACAATCTTTTCTCTTTTTTTGATGAAAATAAATTTCAATCAATCAATTAATGAATATGCAACGCTAAAACGTCATGCAATGCCTGTACAGACGGAGGTCATGTTGGTTAAAATTGGGATAGGATTAATATTATTAAACCGTAATAAAACAAAATGAGAACAGGACTCAACTTGGATGTGAGTGAAACCAGTAGTTTAAGCCAAGTAAGTGAATGTTTTACATGAACAGACTTAATCAGAATAAACAGCTGAATTATAATGTTTCATGTAAATGCAATAATCTGAATACTCTGATCGGATTCAGCTCAATTGTAATGAAATTGTAATCTGAATGATAGCAGCGGTTTATGCTAATTGACATTTTAAATGCTCCAGTTGGGTTCTTGTCATCGTGATTGTGACATACTGACCTGACCATTTGTGTCTGTTTTGTGTCAACAAGCCACATTTCTGCCTCTAGAGGCCAGACGCAGAATCATGGAAACAACTCATCTGTTGCTGCAGTAAACCTGTAGCCTGGTTATAAAAAAGCGACGGACGCACTTACAACCTGGCCTGGACCTGTCAAGGCTGCTCACAACGCGCCGCCGCATTGGTGGTTTAATATTTACCTTCACACGTGGAAGCAAAACAATATGAAAAATAAAGTGAAGAACAGTTCTGAGATTAAAGTAGCAATTCTAAGAAAAAATGTCTACATTTAGCCAAAAAATGTGAAATCTGGGGGGAAAAAGTTAAACTTTTGTGGCCCTGAACCTTTTCCGTAATTTCTTCTTCTGCATCTTTTGGATTTTATGAAACATAAACCTGGTGGATATAAATGTTCTGGGTTGTTGTGTGACCTTTTATCAATGTCTCCTAAAGGACCATTTTTGGCTAAGAAGGTGTTTAACTATGGATGGATAATAAGTCATGCTCTAGTTTGCCTTAGTACCTTAAAAATAA
>JAVLVB010000291.1:314811-354676 GCA_032876305.1 Orestias chungarensis
GGCCCTGAACCTTTTCCGTAATTTCTTCTTCTGCATCTTTTGGATTTTATGAAACATAAACCTGGTGGATATAAATGTTCTGGGTTGTTGTGTGACCTTTTATCAATGTCTCCTAAAGGACCATTTTTGGCTAAGAAGGTGTTTAACTATGGATGGATAATAAGTCATGCTCTAGTTTGCCTTAGTACCTTAAAAATAAATTTTTTTTTTCGATTTGTTACTATTCAAACTTTAAATAAATTTGCATTCCACAGATTTGCTCTTTCAAAGGCAACATTTAATTTATTTAAAAGAGCAAATGAATGGTGAGCGACAGGGATAGATGACAATTTTGGACGGACCTGACGACACCCGAAACCAGGATTATTCAGTTTAGTTGAAATGTTGCTGTTGTGCTTCTGTTCATTTTTACATTCCTTATTTGTTTGCATGGCAGGTTTTTAGATTACAACTCGGTTTGGGGGTTTAAAGGAGAGTAAGAAAAAGATCAGCCTTAAAGTAGGTTGTTGATCAGTTGAGTTTTTCAGATCAATAATTGCATCTATGTCTTTTTCATGATTCCTACATGATACACATTTTAGTTGTTGTGTTGAATGTTATTGTATTGGGTGTGGCTGGATGTTGGATTTAGTACTGAAGTGAGAATTTATACAATGTACATTAAATAGTAAGTAAAAATGCTATTATGAAAATGTACGTATCACAAAAAAGGCATTACCTGAAGAAATAGGTTTAAAATGTTATCTTTTAAATACAAGGGGCATAGAAAAACTTCTAGAAATTTGACACAGCAACACCAAACTATAAGAACATGAAATAACCTGTGGAATGCTAAACAGTAAAATCACAGAGCAGTATGAATATATGTGCTTTGCATTGACATGTGTAAATAAAGCCTAATTATCTTTAACCAAAAACTTTGGTTTAAGATCAACATGAACAACAGGTCTATGTTCAAACAATCAATTTAAAATACAGAAGAGAAGAGTAGTTCGAAAAGGTTCATTGGACAAGGATTTTTAATCTGTTAATCAGTCACCATGGTGATGGATCTGGTGTTTGTCTCGACAAGAATCATTCATAAATCCGTCTTATGAACGATTCTTAAGGATATCTGTGGCTTTAGTATAGCTAGCCTATCCCTCTTTTCCAGACAAAACTAA
The DNA here is from genome assembly GCA_032876305.1 of Orestias chungarensis. Lineage (NCBI taxonomy): Eukaryota > Metazoa > Chordata > Actinopteri > Cyprinodontiformes > Cyprinodontidae > Orestias > Orestias chungarensis. Next base: position 315,975 of record JAVLVB010000291.1, read on the forward strand.
AGGCTGACTGCCCAATATTTCTGTGCAAAAGCAATATTCAGATTCACAGAGGGGCATTCGTATGCAGTAATTGAGGCGGTACAGGTTGTTTGTCCCTTTCTCTCCTGACAGAGGACAAATCAAGGCAATTCAAGTGTGCCTGATATTTACTGCAACTCTAAACTGACTAAAGCCAAGCTCTGATATTTACAGAAGGTTTTAATCTTTTATTCCTCACTGTCAGTGGCTGTGACTGAGGACACAGCAGGAGAACAGGCCAAAACTTGCATTATTTTATTAAACATTTAGTTTAAAAAGGTTTTTTGCTTGGGTTTAACTAAAGACTCCCTAATATGCTTATGTATTTATACAACAACCTAAATTATGAAGTATAATCTTACTGTGGAGTAATAACATCCCTTTTACCTTCTGTTCCCTTGTAGAATTGGATACCAGCTTCCTATATTTGTTGGCTTCTGTATTATGTTTCTTTCTACTATCAGTAAGTTCAATCAAATCTGTGTTGATGATCAACAAGTCACCCTGGCTGCTACATGTCTGATGGTTTATGCTTTAAATGTATTGAATTTGTTTCCCTGTCTTTAAGTGTTCGCCTTTTCGTCCAGCTACACTCTGCTGGTTTTGGCCAGATCGCTTCAAGGTGTCGGCTCCTCCTGTTCATCAGTGGCCGGTAAATATCTTTTAATTCCCCTATGAATAACATCTCAGTCTGCTTGTTTATTCAATAATCAAAATATAATGTTCAAAATACTGTTACACAAAGTTACAGCTGATTTAAACAAGATTTACACAAACATGTAAATGAAATTACAAGTGATTGTCTTTATGCAGGATTGATTGTTGGTAACTCGTCCTTCTGGTAGATGATTTAAGTAGGCAGGTACAATTACAGCCTCTTCCCTGCTTCCCAGAGGGATGAATTTCAAAATCATGTCAAATAAATAGTTGTGGAGCACTCAATTGGACACGTTTAATTTATCCTGTGTTTTTTTATTTAGTTTTTGACTTTTTACAATGAGAATTTTATCACTGCCTGTCCATACTGTGGGTCAGCGTCCAAACAGAAGTTCATAACATGGAAATCGCAATTTACGGCTGAGTCCTTAGATATTTGCAGGGTCTTCTAAGTCCTGAACAATAGCATCAGTAGACAGGCAGCTTAACTTTAGCATATTTACTTTTTATGCTATGCTAATTTCAGTTAAAAAGATAAGAGATGATCATTGGTGGATTCGGGTCTAAAACTAGGGTAATTTACTACACGGTAGCGTCAATATATCAGAGTTTTTCTGAACTCTGAACATGTGCACTTTCATCATAAATAGGTTCTTATAGAGAAGGAAGGTTAATTACTGTGAAAAAGCTGAAATCTGGCCACAAAATGAGCTGTTAGTATTCCAGCTTATTCAAGCACAGATGTTGTTGTCTCTGAAATGCTGTAGATGTTTCTTGTGATCAAGGTTTCGGTCAGAAAGGCTTGGTCACCTATATGGCTGTTTTATTCTAACGCGTGTCTGCACAAATGATCTAAAAATTACTCAGTCCACTAGGTAGAGACATGTAACGTTGAATGTTTGAGATTAATATGCAAAAATCTTCAATAACCAACAGATTTCTTTTTTTTAAACTCTCTTTTATTACAATCATTTAATGATCGTGTTTGTGCTCAAAGTAAAACATCACCAAACTCTACTGTGACTCTGTAGAGAACGTCGCCTTCATTTCTCTGCTCTTTAAAATTAGCCCAAATCTGACTGACAGACTGAAAACTGAACTCCAGCTGTAACCAGGCTTGAACGTTTACTGTAGCTTACACAGAGTCTTCACATCACATCATCTCAGCCTGCAGTTTGACAACGTAGGAGCCAATTTGACTTCATCAATTAAAAAGTTAAGCTTTTTACTTCAGGCTCTATTTGTTAAGTGTTTTCATCAACCACCAAAATAACAGTAAAGAAAATCACTAAATACTTGATATAAGTTAAAAATCCTCCTGCAATCCGAAAAATGGATGGACAATTAAAACCTCATGAATACAAGCAGACAAAAAAAAGAGTTTTTGAGAACTGCTCTATAAATTATGCCCAAATGTGTTTTTACAGGAAACTTTATCAATGTGTGTTCTTCCCCCCGAAGTCTATCCCTCCAATCTGCAGACAGTCTCACACTCAGGGTTTTCATGTCTCTTATTCAGTTCTGGTACAAATGAATGGAGAGTCAGTTCACCAAGATGTCAAGACTATTAACCCAGGAGTCAAAACTAAATCAGGGAACTTTTCTGGTTTGGTTCAACCTCAGGATGACATTCTTTAAAATATGTGTTAACCCAGTCCCAGTGTAGAAAGACTGTCTCCAAAAAACATTCTTTGTTTTACGGCAAGTCTGACTGAATCCAATTTGAGAGCTAAAGCTTAATGTGATGTGTGCCTGCTGTCTCAAGCTTATGATCCCTGGGTGACGAGGGGGCTTGGTGTGCTCCCTCACATCTAGTCTTGCTCCATAATCAGAGGCTCCTCCAACAGCCATGAAAGACATTAAACAAACATGAACTGCAAACACAAAGATAAAAACAAGGCAATGTTTCTCAGAGCAAAGGTTTAAAAAAAAAAGTAAAACCAAAGCAAAATCCAACTTCAGTTAATACAACACACAGCTTCCCACCTTCTCCGTATTAAATCAAAGGATTTCCATTTAAAACCCTTGATGGATGAGACTCTGGTCAGACTCATATATTATAAAACACAGAACAGATTGTTGAACTGAGTGAAATTCATCCCGATAAAAGGAAACTATCTCACCAAACAGTTCCAGACATGCCAATCAATGCCAAATCTGAGATGGCAACAAATCCTTCAGCACAAACACCCTTCCATAATTGACGCAGAAAAAAATTATTTTCTTGTAAGTATTAAAGTAAATATTTCCTTTTCACCGACGTACTAAACCATGCCATTAATTTTTCAAATGAGTTTAACAGCGGTGAGGAAAACGTACCTTTAACAGAAATAAACCTTAAGGAGAACCAGAACCACAGGCCTGGCTATGCACAAGTCGCCATCTGCCAGAAGACAGAGCGGACAGACAAAAGGAATCAGAATGATGTAACTTCATCATGAAAATGATGTACGAGTACTTGTTAAATCTAAGTAAAATTAAAGCAGGAGAAAGGGAAACACTGAGTTGTTGGTAGCATTATTTCAGTCGATGTAACCCTTTAGAAAGATGTCATAGCTAACCAAAAGTCAGACCATGTGTAACTTCTATCCAAAGAAAAGGAGAAAGAGTTTAAACGACAGGAGTTAATTTAAATTGAAGAGTAATAAAAGAAGAAAGTAGCATAGTGTGGAAACAGTGGTCATCTGAGCTAAGAAGCAGAACATTAAAAACTGCAAGTCAGGAGACCCAGTCTGGTTCACTGATAACTTAAGTCAGGGCCACCAGGGGGGAACCAGGAGATTTATAGGGGTCCCAGGATTGACCCCTGTGTAACCCCACTCATCATTATAAACATATGGTATGACACAGTTTTGAATGTAGGTTTAACCCTTTTCCAGGAATTTTCATAAATATGTTACACAGTGGTATCTTCTGTGTTAGTAAAATCCATTTGTTATGATATATTTCACCACAACAAATTGTTAGATTGCCATATCAAACTCATAGTGACTTGGTTCTGCAGAAGAGAAGTGTTAAATTGAGACTCAGATTTATTCTGCAATACTTTTAGGCATGGGAATGCTGGCTAGTGTGTACACAGACGATGAAGAGAGAGGTCACGCCATCGGGATCGCACTGGGAGGTCTGGCACTAGGGGTGTTAGGTATGTACACATTCATACTGAAAGCTTTGTTCAGATACTTGAGTTACATACATAACCTGCAAACAAGGTAGTTTGCAGTTTCAAGGTTTTTTTTAAATGCTTTTTGTTATCTGTATCCAAAGAAAAATGTTTTCTTAAAATCTGATTTGTTTCTTATTAGTTTTGCAGAATTATGTTTATTTATTTCTCATTATGAATACTATGTCACCGTGGTACACAATTATAGTACTTTTGGCTTAACTTTCAGACACTGAAAACATTTCTAAGTTGACTGCAGTTTTAAACATTCCAGTAACCAAAGACAAAGTACTTTTCTCCCTCAATGAGTTCTCTGTTTTTGTAATATCAAAGGTTAATTTCATCCGGGTTCTGTTGCTTTTTTTTCAACTGTACATCAGATTACATTTGACTGAGAAATGAACACTAGGACAAAACTAATACTTTCTTTGTAAAAACGCTGATGAGAGTATGTGATCCATATTTTAATCTTGATATGACTGTTCTTCATGTACATGTGTGGGTTCTTTCTGGGTACTCCGGCTTCGTCCCACTTGTCCAAAACTATGTATATGATGAATAACTGTGATTCTTTGAGACACCTAAAGGAATACCAACGGACACATTGCTTAGTTTCATCTGTTTAATATAGTTACCTTGGACACATATAAAAATTGAGAAAACTATTTTTCTGTATTTGTATGCATTAACCAATACCTTACAATGTATGCACTACTTTATCCCAAGAACTAAATACTCACTAGTTTTCTAACAAGGGTCCATGAATGAAAATGAATATTATACAAAAGTAGAGAGATTTCTAATAGAAAGATTATTGTAATGATAGGTCATTTGTTCACGTTACAGTGCCTTTAGCTTTGACCAGTGCGTGTGCTTGGTTGTTGGTCCAGTGTGTCTATGTTGTTCTGTGAATGACTGCTGGAGAGGGTTACACAGAGAAGAACGGAGAGACAGTGGATTAAGGAAAGACTTATTATTTATAAAGAACAATAATTATGCCTAATTTCCCAGATTTTGGGGGGTATGTAGGAATCAGCAGAGTAAAAATCAGCCATTTCTTTTCATCGTAAGTTTGGCTGCACCACCTGCAGTGATTCTCAGTCGCTTTATGGTTTCCTACAGTTGGACCCCCATTCGGCAGTATAATGTATGACTTTGTTGGGAAAACAGCTCCTTTCCTTGTTCTGGCATTCCTGGCACTCTTTGATGGAGGTAAGCATTGAAAGAGAACAAGCACCCTCCTAAATAATGCTCTGACTTAATTCTACCAGTAAACTTTTGGATCTAATATTTAATATATATTTTCAGCCCTGCAGCTCTTTGTTCTTCAGCCTACTAAGGTGGAGCCAGAGGTCAGTGTGTTTGTCTTTAAGAGTCATTCATTACTCCTACACTAGCCATTCAACAGCATATGGACAGTACTGTATAAGTTATATGATGTCAGAGTGTTCAGACATGTCTCTATTAATGTTCTGTTATCATTTTTACAATGGAGCAGAATTCCCTTCTTAGCACATTTTCATTGCACCTTTAATTTTTTTTTCTCTGATTGGTTGGATACAATAAAAGAGTAAAGCAGACACAGTTTGTTGATCCTGTGCAAATTTTTTGGGCGAAACTGGGAAATACCAGTAAATATGTTCTACATAAAACATATTCTTAAAACTATTAGGAAAACAGATAAGAATAATTTAAATAAAACTACAGAGTTGTAATATATTAAAGTAACCCCAGTTAAAATGGCCAGACCAGAACGATTGAAACATGCTAACATGAACATATTTGTAAGGTCCTTTCGTCCATCTACTGTCTATATTCTCTTATTCTGATGGGGTTTAGGAGTGTGGTGTGGGGTAAATGGTGGGCTGGATTTGTGTTTTCAACAGAAACATGGTTTGGTCTGAAATGCTCAGCAGTAAACTACAACTTTACTCAGAGACAAACAAGGCACAATTAGCCTTGTACAAACTAAAAACATCAAATGAATGTCATACATTTCTCGTTACTTTTGTAATTTTTTTCCATAATAGTTAAGACATTTTAAACAGATAATGATATGACTGTCCCACCATCCTGTAAATCTGCAGGGACGATAGGAAGGTCAACAGTCTGAACAGGGAAGCGATACAGTGGTGATCAGTGTCTCCTGCCAAGATGACACTCACATGGAATGATATTAGGATCAGAAAATGGTCATTTCAAACCTCATTATTACAAAATATGACTTGAATTTGGGCCTTTTTTTGTAAAAGACAACTAGTTCCGCGTTTTCCCTGTTATAGCAAAACCAGAAGAAAACTTAAGCCTTCTTCCATTATACTTGTCCAGAAACTAGAAGTCACTTTAGTCTTCGTAGCATCTTTACTGTTTATAATAAAACAATTATTGTGTTGTTAAAAGATAGAGTTATATCAGCCAAGCTGTTATAACCTTATAAATCAATCTGATATCTTTTAAACTAGTCAGCTTGTTTTCAGCTGGAAGTAGACATGCTGTCTGTAGTATAAAGACTGTAGTTAAACATTTACTCAACTTTAGAACAAATTATATGATTTTTTCACACCAGGCAAAGTTGAGAAAATTCAGAAACATTTCCAAGTGTTGAGTGTGTCCTTTTTAGATAGATTTACGTTTTTTAAAGCATTTTCCCGAGAACCATGTAAACATGTTATATTCAAAGTCTATGTAGTGTAATTGCAACTTACAATTAATGAACATTTTACACTGAAATGCTTCTAGAAGTGTGTTTGCTCTTGCTATTTACATACAACATTTTATTTTACGCTCCATATTTTTCTTTCACGCAGAGTCAGAAGGGTACGTCGCTGTTCACGCTCATGAAGGATCCCTACATACTAATCGCTGCTGGTAAGGACACGTCTCTTTAAAGGTGTTGAAGAAAGACATTTTTCTTTTATCCTTCAGGTCATGTGGACAGAGCTAAAAAAAAACTGTGATGATGACTCAAATGGTATTGTAAATCTAATCCAATAGACTAAAAAAGTCCCAAGAAAAGAGTGTCGACATTTATGTGTCATTCGGAATGTTTTTGCATGTTCTGCTAGGCTACGGGAGAATACTTACTCTACATACTCTAATTACTCTACATTTCATTTTTGACTTTAGTCCATTTCTATTCTTCTTATTATCATTATCATAATATTTAAATTGTGCTTGTGTCTCTCTTCATAAACACCATTCAGAAATTCTAGACAGAACTTCATGACCAACTTTCCAACTCTATTTTTCGGTTTCCTACTTTGTTCAAGTCTGCAATATAATGCATGTTGTTTTACATATACTCACCGATATCGAGTACTTACTCCAGTACACATATAGTTACTTTGGATTTTATTTTATTTTTCCACAGATGTTATTTGAACAACATTCCCTATTATGTGCAAACGTACAGTACAAACACAAATTTATCAAAATTGTCAAATACTGAAATTCTTTTTTGCGGTACTGAGGACAGCGACTCAGTGTGTCATGGTTTTTGTGCCGCCAGGTTTGCGTTCGCGGAGCTGTCTGGAGGAGCAATGGTTGTGGGCGTGTGTGTGTGAATCTCAGGAACGCTCGCTCATGGGTTCCTCAGGCTTGCGCTCAACTCTGTCAAACTGCTCGCTTAGCTCATTCTGCTCGCGTTCAGCTCTGTGTCTGCGGTCACGGCTCTGCTGAAATGTTAGTGAGTCTGAGAGTATGAATCAACTTTGTGTGTTTGAAAGGAATTATTTAATTGGATTAAAAAGGCCAGTCTTTGATTAGCTGGGAGGGCGGCTCATTTGCATATAATGTAGAGTTGTGGACGCGGAGCAGAGTGCGAGCGGAATGAGCGGGCGGTTTGTCGGAGTTGAGCGCGTGTCTGGGCACCTTTGAGGGGGCGCGCTTACCTGTATTCATGCGCACACGCTTGTGGTTGTTGCTCCTTCAGGTGGCTCTTTGCCCGCGGACCTGGTGGCACAGGTCTGCGGGCACCGATACCAGGACATCGATACCACCACAGGTGGTATCAATGTCCTGGTATTGGTGGCAATTTTAAGTACGAGTAGAGTACTTATGCCCGGCATCGGACCGATACCCGATACCAGTATCGGTATCGGTGCATCCCTAGTAATTAGCATGTTCAGTATAGGTTATGTTTTAGTTGGTGTGCTGTAATAAGATATAAGATGAATGTAACAGAAAACACAGAGTAATAAACTCAGACAACATTAAAGTAGCAAACGAAAAAAAATTTAATAAATCATAAAAGGAACTAAAAGTTAAAACCAGAAACACAGATGAGACAAAGAGGGATCACGAGAAAATAGTTTCTTTGTAGAATTGATGACTATAAACACCAAATGAATATGTCCTTGATATAAATCTATACATTGTTGTCGACGTTTGATCTTTTGTAAATCTATGACATGCCCCTATGAAAAAAATAAGTCTTAACAAGAAAAAGTGAAAAGCAACTTATTGAAACTATACATACCAACTTTGTACACATGGGAATTCATTCTTTTGTTATATTGACACTAATATCCTTTCGGACTTTTTGCCATTATAAGGTCAAACAGATAAACACAGCTGCCCGGTTCTCTTTATGTGTGCAGTTCAGGGGGTTGTTGGCTCGAAGAAAAACACAGTGGAACCAAAGAACAAAAATAAACCATAGTTGACATTGTATGAAGTTATCTTTAATCTTCCTCTCCAGGTGCCATTTGTTTTGGAAACATGGCAATTGCCATGATGGAACCAACCCTACCAATCTGGATGATGGAGACCATGTGTGCCAGGAAGTGGCAACTAGGTATTTGAACAGCTCTGAACAGACAGTCCACAACCCACATACATACACACATCATTTTATCTTTTGAAAGATGCCTGGATTACTTATTGTATAATTCCTATAGCTTTTCACAGTCTACCATACTTTCATTTTGCACTTGGGGTGTGGGTGGAAAAAAAAAAGATTCGCACAAGAATCGTAATTCTTATTTACTCCAAGTAAAAATCAAAATAACATGTTTCAAAATCAATTTAACAAAAAATAAATAAACGAACCTGCTGGCTTTCGGATCCCGTTTCGTAACTACGCAGGATATCAAATCAGCTAAAAAGGAAGAGACTAGGGAGTATAGAGATTCCGACTGGGGTAGATAATAAGGATCCTCAGCACACCTAAAGATTGAAACAGAAATTATGAATTGAATCATTTTGAATCGAAAATCAATTTTTTATGACCCAAATATCTGACCCTAATCATATTGTGAGTTACTGAAACATTTGAACATTTAATGTAGCTTCCAAAAGGTTTTAAGGCAACTAAGACCTTAACAGAACATGTTATGGGGAAATTGCATTGATTAGTTTACTTGGATTTGCTTGCACTGGGGTTTAAAATCAGTATCATCAGGGGTTTTGTAAAATGGGGTAAAAACAAATGCACCCAACAGCTTCTAGTGTAAACTTCACAATTAAGATACACTTTGTGTTGGTCTATCATTGAAGATCGTTGTTTTACATCAGTAACAACTATAGAGGGCATGACATTCACTGGCTGTATATTTGTGTGTTTGTGTATGAAGCTCTTGTTGACATTTTCTTTATAGGGCGTGCTCCAGCCTTTTTTGTTTTTTCCTGCACGCTCGTATATGAAGTCTAGGTCAGATAAAGAGGATAAAGGCGAAACAGGATATTAGGATGTCACATGCTGGCAGGTGGAAAGGAGACTTCATTACAGACAGAGAAAGATGTACAGCAGCTCTGTGTGAGACACTGATAAAAATCTCGTTATCTTTGCATTTCTGCCCACACCTCTGTTCCCTTTGTGTCTCTGTCTGTGGCCCAGGCATCGCTTTCTTACCAGCTTCCATCTCCTACCTTATTGGAACCAACATCTTTGGCACGTTGGCGCACAAGATGGGAAGGTAAGGAGGGAAATTGCCCTTATCTACTTTCTTCTACTCTTCGTCTGTGGATGTGATATCTGCTTCCTCTCCTATAAATTAGTTTCAGTGGTTTTAGTGGTTGCAGTTATTAAAGCTATGAAAGAAAAAAGTACTTGTAATTCTATCATAAATATATACGCTTTTGTATGAGAGTATTTCTTTGGTTGGCAACAAAGCAATGTACATTGTGTAGTATACATTTAAACAGTAGACTGTAAGGTAGAGTTCGTAATGACATGATACAATAAGGGAAATGTCAGCTGACAGTTCAGATCTTTAGCAAAACTCAAAGTAATTTTGAGTAAATTGTTATATCATCATGCAATTACTAATCAATATCGGAGTCCACTAACCACAGGGCAGTGAAGTTTCAGAAGTAGTCAACATGCACTGCTGCAAAATTGACCTTTCCAAGGATATTTTGAAACACTGGCAATACAGTCAAATGTCAGGTCAGACAATCAGATGTTAGCCACCAGAGAGATATGATGCTAACTGTTGGCTAAAAGGCTTGGGAGGTTGGGAGTTTTATTACTGTGAACCAACACACAAAAGAAAGGTTTGATGACTTTCTATATCAATAGCAAAGATCTATTGTGTGAAAGTTTGTGTTTTGTCATTTTAACCTTACATTCTTGTAGGTGTTCTCTCACATTAAAAAATGTCAGATCTGGTAACACTTCTTTGTTTTCCAGATGGCTTTGTGCCCTCATTGGAATGGTGGTGGTCGGCCTCAGTGTTATATGTGTAAGTTTATGAGAGAGAGATTTGAGGAAATATTGTTAACACATGTCTACTGATGCTGATGTTTATCTTAATGGATTTTAATCATGAGCTAGATATAATAAAACTCAACAGGAGCTAAACTTATCATTGGGATCCACACTAGCAGTGCGACCTACTGAGTTTGAGCACTATTAATTTTGGCTGTTCACTGTATTCTTTTACATACCTGGGATATCTGTGCATACTCCAGCTCCCATATCCCAAAATCATGCATGTTTGGTTCATTGTCCATCCTAAGTCACAGTTAATGTAAGCTTTACATGGATGTGCTGACTTTCATCGTGCTCATTTTACACTCAGCTGAGAACTGCTCCGGCAAAAGGAAAGGAAAGGAAAGACTCAATTGTTCAGCCACCAAAACAGATCCGCTCAACACCTTGGCTGCACCTGCAAATTTTGTCAACAAAGGTTATAAAGAGTATTTTTGAAAAAAGGCAAACTTGGGGAGTTCAACTCTCAAATAAATGAGTCGGACTTGCCGGCATTGTGAACCATGTCCTGATGTGCAGAGGACCTCACCACCTGTATCAAGAGGCATACTCCTGGAGTAACCCCTATATAGGACTACCTAAGGAATGCGTCCCATGCCCCCTTTGGGTCCCTGTGAACATGTGGAGCAGGTCCAATGATCCATGTAGTGGACAAAAACCACACTGTTCCCTGCATAGTCAAGCTATGCAATGATTGCTCCTATCCAGAACTTTCCAGACAGGCTTAGGAGTGCCATTCCCTTTAATTGGAACTCACCTTTTGGTTCCCCGATTTTGAAAACAGGGACCACCATTGGTCTAAGTTTCCAATTATGTCACACACATAAACATAAATGACCAAGATGAAGAAAATATTACTTTAACACTCAAAGTATATCAAAAATTCTCCCCAAACCAGATCAGTGACTTAATGGTCGTTAATAAAGGCTGTTCGTTTAGATTACTTTGCCATAACCCCAACCCCCAACATTGACTGTGAACATTTTAGAACGTTTTGCGTCAAAGCCATTTCTATTTTGGGACATTTCAAGATATTGTCTGTCTTCAAAGCGAATAACACTACTAAACAACTGTTAAAATATTAATAACCTTAGAAAAACCTTCAAAGGCTGGTTCTTAAAATCAAATAATATTGAAAATATTTTCATATTGATGCAATCTGGCCTTTCATAGATAAAAACTCATTTCAGCACACAGTTTTTACCTTTAGGGTTACAAAGACGAAAGTGGGCTTTTTTGTGGGATATTTATTCATTGACATTTTTAGAATTATTTTGATTTTGCTTACAAAACAAATCACAATTTGCTCAGATATTATTCTTTTTCCCCATAGCACATTGCATATAGTTGCCATTTATAAAAAAATGCAGCAGTAAGTAAATTGTTTATCTGTTTCAGGTTCCCTTTGCCAAAGACATCTATGGTCTTATTCTTCCAAACTTTGGTGTTGGTTTTGCTATTGGTGAGTTTCTCATTTATTTGTTGTTAAATATTAAAGAAAGTGTTATTTACTGATCCTTTGTTCTACCCATGTGCTTTAGGCATGGTGGATTCCTCCATGATGCCCATAATGGGTTACTTGGTGGACCTGAGACATGTGTCTGTGTATGGAAGTGTGTACGCCATTGCTGATGTCGCATTCTGTATGGGATTTGCTTTGGGTAAGTAGAACAAAAGAAGAATTATGGACCATTAAATTGCCAGAATATTTAGTTTGCTTCATAGTGTTTGTTAAGTGTAAAAAAAGAGGTTAATCTGCATCCTCAAAACTAGAAAAGAAATTCTAATTTAGTTGCGTGCAATTCAATTACATCCAATCTATCTAAGTGAAGTACAATGCAAACCTTTTTTGGATTTATGTTTGCATCTACGTTTCAAAGCAATCAGATATTTTCTAAGGAATATGTTTAATTAAAAATTGCAATTTGGATGTAACATACTAATTTAAATTAAGAGATTTTCTTTTTTTTTCTCGAGACTGACCCATAAACTGGTTTAGGGCTGCATCAGGAGTTAATAAACATTAAATCAAGAATAAAGAATGTATTTATCTCTTTAGCTGTAATTTACAACTAATTTAGTCTTAACAAGAACATCAATTCATTCACATCAAATATAAAATAATATAATAAAATAAAATAACACTTTTATAAACCATGAGAGGTGATGTGTGGATGAATTCATTTACATCAATTATATACTTTTGTTTATGCAAAAATGTACATTTGTGCATTTTATTTTTGTGTAATTTTATGTTACTAAAAATGATGCCATTCATGCTTTATTTTTTATTCTAAAAGAAAAAAAAACATTCAATTTCTACAATCATGGGTATGAGAATGTAGTGATAATATAATCTGGTCTATACCAGATTTTAAGATTTGCAAAACAGTGTCCTTAGTATCAACAACTATTTAAAAAATTACAAAATTACAATTAAAAAACGTATAATAACACCCACAGAACTTTCAAACTGCCAAAGAAGAAAAACATATATCAGTGCATGTTTTACAGTAATATAATCTGAAACATCAGAGCACCATTTAAGAAGAGCAATTAGAGATACAGAGCTGATCAGGGTGAAGTGAGTTTCAAGTGAAGTGAAAGGTTGAGGTACAGAACAAAAGCAAGACAGAGATTAGAAAAAAAGTCAGTTCGCTTGCCTGAGCGGCAACAATGATTTACCCTCAGACAAAGAGAGTAATAATGAACTTCATGTGGACTGATTGTCAAATAAACTATAGCTTTAATTAAACCTGAGTTAATTTTTTTAGATAAACTTTTGTCTCATTCAGGATGACTTTATGCTAAAAACATTGTCTATTTACCATGATTTACTTATTACAACCCTCCAGATCTGGTTCCTTTATGAACATCCTCTTCGTTCATTATCTGATTGTTGTTGGTGTGTTCAGTTTTTGGAGTCCTAGAATACACATATTCTATCGCATCAGCACAAAAACGCTGTCCAGATGTTTTCTTTCAGGCAAACATACAAATGTATTCTTTCCCATTACAGGTCCATCCATTGGAGGATCCATAGCTGAGAGCATTGGCTTCCCTTGGCTGATGACCATCATTGGAGTAGTGGACATCATCTTTGCTCCTCTGTGTGTCTTCCTAAGGAATCCACCCGGACAGGAAGAGAAAATCGTAAGTTTTAATATTCATTAAGCCTCTCTGAGTTTTAATTTCAAGCCTTTCTCTTTGATCAAAAACCACTGAGAGTAAGCTAACCTCCAACCTGATCAATGTCCACAAACACATCATACATCCCAACAGCAATGAGGGATTACATTTTTGTTTTGGTGCTACAGCTGCTGCAGTCAGTTCTGAAAGGACTAAACTTGTTCAACTTTCTTATTTCTTTTTTTAATGTGGCGGGTCAATACGGATGTCCCATACTTTTCAGGCCTTGTGCCAGTTGCAGGTCTTGGGGAGTTAATTTATCCATTTTTTACAACTCTTTGGTTCCATAAGGATCAAAATAATTTTGGAAACGTTCTGATCCGACGTTGAAATAATAAAGGAAAGCCCCAACAATGATGTCAGTTTCTGATAGGTAAATGACTCCCTAGAGTTAACTGGATTCTCACCTGTAGATGCATTTTAGGGGAACACCTGGGACACACAGTTTTCTTGTCTGACGCAAAATAAAATCAAAAGAAATCAGCCAACATTCAGGGCAGAGAATTGTGGAGCTTCACAACTTCGGTTCAGACACTCAGGAAGGAGACAGGTTTTGTGTGCCAGAGTTGAAAATTTTGTAGTCAAAACATGCAGATCAACAACCAAATAAAGACCTACAGTAGAGAAGATGCTTGCAAAAACGGCCTCATTGTCCTTAGTGAAGTGTGTCTTGTACCCAAAGAGACTGAAGTGCCACTCGGCGAGGAGGAAGTCAGGACAGTAAAGGAAACATTAAAAAAAACCAGATTGCAGTTTGTAAATGTACAAATTCACAAGGAATTTCATGTTTGGCGACATGTAATTGGGCCTGATAATATTAAATACTGTTTGGCTTCATAATTCCCCTGAATTAAACCAGCAAATATTCTAAGGAAAATTACCTTTTTTTTAAAGGGGCTACAACTAATTACACACACAATAATAAATAAAAAAAACACTTACATCTGAGAAGTGACATAAAACTTAAGAATAAGGGGGGGGTGGATAGTACAATACCAGTAGGACTTGTTTCAAGTGTTAATAGATGTTTTAGGGGCTAGTGTTTGATTATGTATACATTTTATTACAAGGGTAGAAGCAAAACTTTCTGACCTTCTCTAAAATAGTACAATGGTAATCTAAGATGTCAAACTGAGTATTTTGATCACCTTAAGCCCGTTTATTCGTCAAACCTGCCATTTTCTGCTTCCAGTGTGTATGTTTCTTTGATTTTATCGGGTTTATCAGGGTCGTTTGGTTGTGTAAGTAAAACCTAGCTAATTGGGTGATCAATAACTTCACACATGGATGGTTTGAAGATTTTTCACTGTTTCCCAAACGATCAGAGTAGATTGACCAGAGAAGTTAGATTTTTTTTTACCTGTCTTCTGCATTATATCTCTGTATTTCCAGAGCTGACAAGCTGTGGGTTGTTTTTATACAGCTTAATATTATAACCTAGAGTTTGGGGCAATTATTTCAGTTTAGGAATGCAGTTAGGAAGGAAATCTTATCTGAGGGAAAATTTTGAAATATTTACTCTTTCAACAGTCAGTCCATGGGGGTTTTCCCCTTGGGAATGTAATGAATTATTACATGCATAATTACCTTCTTATAAATATTAGTAGTAGTAGTGGTAGTAGTAGTAGTATCTTCAACCATTATCCAATGTTTTTCCAGGCTATCTTGATGGATACAAACTGCTCAATGAAGACAAGGTCCTACTCAACACAGGGGACGTACTACCAGGGTGACGACATGGACCCAGAATATGATGAATACGATTAACAAGACCAACAGCCATTTGGTTGAACCCCACAGATGATATATTTTGTTGTACAAAAAAAATTACCCTGGGGAATAAAACAGGATGAAGCAACACAGCCAAGATATTTTCACGTCAATGTGTCACATTTGGTCGTCGATGTTCAGTGTTTCTCTTCATGGTTGTACTGGAGGAAACCAAAGTTGTTCTTAATATGTGCATTTTGTGAGAATTGGTTTTAGCCAACAGCCTTATTAATTGAGAAAATGTGTCCAAAAAAAGCACTTTGCAGAAAGTTAAAGGAACAGGGAAGATTATTTTGATGGTTTCTTTAAATTCAAAATCTGTTGAAATTCAATGTATTGGCCTTTAAGTTTTACATGTGTCAATATTACTGTCTGGATAATATTTGCCAAATTTGATGTTCAGGTTCTTGTTATCACTAAGTGTGTGAGATGTGAATAGCGGTAAGAGAATTGTGTTCCTTTTTTTTAACATCAATGCAGATTTAGCTGGTATAGATAAACTGCAAGGGGGCAGCAGTAGCTTCAGCGTACATAATCAGGTCATTAAGCCAAGAATGCTGCATTTTTGGTTTTGATTTGGCTAGTTAAATGAACCTTAAAAAATGACCAACCCATAAAGGAAAGATTAGATCACAAACATCACAAATAAACGTGAGATTACACCACAAACATAAACATAGTAAAATACTGTAATAATATCTATGTAATAATATCTATCAAGGACTTTTAAAGTTGCGTTTTGTACTAAAAACAAGTAAAAATCTTATTTTTCATTTTGGCAACATATTATGCTCACAGATTAACAGAAAACTAACCACTACCTTGTTTTGAAAGAAACATGTCAAATGTAACAATATATTCGAGTTATGAAACAATAAAATATACTAGGGTAAAAAAAACAACAACTAGAAAATATTTTAATTCTATTTTTGGGGGAAAATATTAAGCTCATTTTTTGTTTGAAAAAATAAAGGTTTCACAAAGTGAACTGTTTGAAAGAATTCGCAATCATTGCAGAATACTGCAATTTAGTTTTGATCATACTGCTTGCACTCATTTAGTGTTCATGCTAGTAAAAATCTAAAGTAGTCCTAAAAATACACTATATATATATGTATATATATATATATATATATATGTGTGTGTGTATGTATGTATGCATGTATATATGTATGTGTGTGTGTGTGTATGTATGTATGTATGTAAGTATGTATGTATGTATGTATGTATGTATGTATGTATGTATGCATGTGTGTATATGTGTGTGTAAAAACGTACAAAAAACATTTTATGTTGTTTAATACGGTACAGTGATTATTTCATTGTCCTTACAGATAAGTTTAGTATCAAAAGCTCCTGTTCCACCAAACTGGTTCCAGTCGTGGTTTGGTGCTAGAGCCAGAGTTAGCACCAGTTCTTTGTGTTTCCACCAATCAAACTCGCTTCAAACTGTTTCCAAACTGGTGCTTAGCTGGCACCAACTCATTCTGGAGCCAGAGAAAAGAACCACTTTGACGTGAATACGTCAGGGACTGGGGGCGGGGCTATGCAACAACTGATAGCAGATAAAGAGCGGCACTTTTTAAACCAGAGTTGCTTGTGCTACAAATGAATCAAATTGGATCTGAAGTCACAGTACCAGTGGTCAGTGGAGGAGACAAACTTCATGCTTACAATGTGGTCCTCCACCAAAGTGCAAATAAAAACTTGAGGGTTGCTTCAAGGACCAAACGGTTGTTCCAGTACATCCTGCGAGAGATGTCTGCAGGAGGGTATGAGCGCACTGGTGAGCAAATTATTAACAAGTTTAAAAGGTGTTTTTGTGGTCTTGTGGCGGTTGGATTTGGTGCTAAATCTACTGGGTAATGGTGACGTACACATATGCATGGAGCAACGTAATGACGTACATTTCTGGCCAGCACAAGTATGTGGAAAAACAAACGATTCTTTGTTGGTGCGCACTTGGAACCAGCCGCGAACAGGTGTGTTGAAGCAGAGATAAATCTAAAACTTGTAGGACATCGGCCCTCGAGGACTCGAATTGCTCACCCATGCTTTAAATGGTACTTTACTCTGAGTCAGTAGAACACAATCGTGGGGTACACTTCTTACTTAAGAGATCTCCAGAAGACAGTCATTGATACCATCCACAAGGAGAGTAAACGACAAAAAGGTGTTGCTGAAGAAGCTGGTTGTTCATGTATTTGCTCTGTATTTGAGTATATACATTTCAGTGAAAGAAAGAAGTGCAATTTATTTTTCAGCTGCACTTGTCACCTGCAAGCTCTGCCAAAGCTAAGTTTCAATGACCATAATGTTGCTGTTCTTGGTTGGCCAGCAAACTGGTCTCATCTGAACCCTTTAGTTCAGGACTCTTGTCAAGAAGAAGATGAAGGATACCAGGTCCAACAACGCAGATGGTTTAAAGACCGTTATTAAAGCAATCTGGACAAGAGCATGTCAATTTAATTATTTAAAAAAAATTCAATATGTTACAGATGTTCGTGTACATACATACATACATACATACATACATACATACATACATACATACATACATACATACATACATACATACATACATACATACATACATACATACATGTATCTAGGCGATTTGAAACCGAAATTGAATTTATGAGTTAAGACAAATGTTAAAAAAGAAAAATCTAAAAATCAATTTCAATTTCCCTTTTCCAAAGTGTGCGCTTCTATCCTGCCTTGAGAACCAAAAAGATCAACCCCCCCTACCGCTTTTCAGCTCTGGTGCTCACCCCAATCCAATCCCTCTCTAAGCAAGTCGGCGTTTGGTTAAGTAAATGAGAATTTCAAAAGTAAAAATGGGGGAAAAAAAGTAAGTCAGTTGTGTGAAAATGGTACGGCTTTGCTGTAGCAGCATGGATGATTAATAAAGTGACATTTTAAAGTGTGATATTAAAGTCAACAGTGTTGGTTAAATGAGAAAGTGTTTTTCATTTGTAATTGAGTGTGTTTGTGAGTCTCACAGCTTCAGGAATGAAGCTGTTTCTCAGTCTGGTGGTTTTGCACTTGATGCTCTGCAGCCTCCTGCCTGAGGGGATCGGGACAAAAAGTGAGTGTGCTGGGTGGGTGGGGTCCTTCATGATGCCGGAGGCCCACTTCCTGCATCTGGAGGTGTAAATGTCTGTGTTGTTGGGGAGGCTGACTCCAACAGTCCACTGTGCAGCCTTCACCACCCTCTGCAGAGCTTTCCTGTCTGCAGCAGAGCAGCTTCCATGCCACATGTTGATGCTGGAGCACAAGACGCTCTCCACCACACATCTGTAGAAGGTGGTAAGGACTGAGCTCCCGGGTCCAGCTCTTCTCAACCTCCTGAGGAAGTAGAGCCTCTGGTGCGCCTTCCTGACCAGAATGGAAGTGTTGTTGCTCTAGGTGAGGTTGTTACTCAGGTGTACACCCAAGTACCTGTAGCTGTTGACCACTTCCACCGCAGATCCTCCCATCTGCACGGGGAGGTGGGCATGCTTTCCCCTTCTGAAGTCCACAATCATAGTAGTGGGTAGTGTGGACGACGGAGGAAATGGCGTCCTCTGTGGAACGATTTTTCCTGTATGCGTACTGGTGTTGAGGCACTTTGCGACTATTGGTTTGAGGGCTACTGGCCGATACTCATTCAGACCTGTCACTGCACAGCTCTTGGGGACCGGGATGATGGTGGCGGTCTTCATGCAGGTGGGGACAGCTGCCTGGATGAGGGAGGCGTTGAAGATGTCCGACAGCACTTCTGAGAGCTGGTCCATGCACTCTCTCAGCACCCGTCCGGGGATGTTGTCCGGGCCAGCAGCTTTTCGGGGGTTGATTCTCCTCAGCGTCCACCTTACTTCTGCTGGAGTCACACTGAGGGGCTCTTCTCCTGGTGAAGTCATGATTGTGGTGCTGAGGAGGGTGTCAGGGTTCTCAAAGTGGGCATAGAACTTGTTGAGAAACTCAGGCAGGGAGGGGTCTTTGGGGCATTGTGCAGCTTTAGATTTATAGTCTGTAATGCACTTGATGCCCTTCCAAATGCTCTGTGGATCCTGGGAGGTAAAGTGTCCCTGGATTTTCTGAGTATATGCAGCTTTTGCCCTCTTAACTCCTGCAGTCAGCTCTCTTCTAGACCTCCTGAGCTTTTGTGAGTCACCAGACCTAAACGCAGCATCCCTGGCTTTCAGCAGAGAACATACCTCTGTATTCAGCCAGGGTTTCTGGTTCGGGTGGCAAGTCCCATCCTCCACACACTTGCTGATGTACCACAGAACAGCAGATTTGTAGTCCTCCAGGTCCAGCTCCCCCTCGTACTCAGCAGCCTCCCTGAAGACCTGCAAAGTCTGCATGAAGGTGGTATCTGCAAAAGACGCACAGAGGTCCTCTTGCGATCGATCGCAAGAGGTGTTTCGTTTAATGTAACACCCAAAAGTTGAAACTCTTTAACTTGTTCTGTAGGCTGATTATGTACAGAGATGTCTAAATTGTGGGTTTCCTCTGACAGAGACTTTTGGGCGCAATACTATACACTTTGTTTTTGCAGCATTGAGTTTTAGCCTGTTCGCCCTCCCCCATTCAGAAACAGAGATAAGCTGTTGTAGTAATACACTGTTAACCTGATCTAAGGTGGAGTTGGAAGCTTGTACGGTCGTATCATCTTCATGTACAGTCACACTTGCTCTTTTTTTAAGCACATGTCATATAATCTACAAATTGTACAGTAAAGGCCCAAGACAACTAACATGAAGTTTAGCAATGTTTAAATAACTACCATGGCAGACACTCATAAGGTTAATAGCTGAACTTTTAAACTTATAAGCCAACAGTTTTTCAAGTGAGAGCTCATTAACTACAAGATCGAATGCTGCGCTAAAGTCAAGAGGAACAACACCTACCACCTACCTCCCATCTATTTGTCTGAACCAGCCATGAGTAGTTGTTGAATACCCCTCTTAATACGCATGTTGGACATCAGACTTATTACAACTTACAGCCAAATAACGTCAGATCTATTTAAACATAGGCTCTTATATCAGTTTAGTTAAGATGGGCAAGATGCTTATTGGTCCATTGTTTGCCCTATCGGCTGTCCTTTGGTATTTTTAGACAAAGGGGGGACTTTTGCGATCTTCTATGATTCAGGATAGACACAATCATAAAAATGACAGACTGTGCTATTGATTTAGCTGCGATCTTTAGGAGTCTTCCATCCATATTATCAAGTCCAAAAGGGTTTGTCACAGTTAATACTTATGCACATTTGATACTATGTTAAATGATGTTGCTTCTTAAAAAAAATCTCTTTCACGTAGAAATTATAGTCCTAGATTCAAATATGGTGACAGTTTTCACGCCAATCACTTTTCAGCGCCATTAGTTTCTGGTGAATTTAAATGCTTTTAGCATTTAAGAATGTTTGTCTTGTTTTACATCTGATTGTATATTCAAGCCGTGAAGACTTAGAATAAATCAAGTAGCATGCACGCTTTTCAGTATGCTCCAGGAAATACTCATGTTGATTGCCTGAAATGCGCACTGGAAGACAGCACAATGAGTTGCCATGACAGGGAGATGTGGGAGAAGGCACACTGTAATCAGTCTGTCCATCTTAAAACTGGCCTTCAATTACTTTGCAGATGCTCGCACAATACCTCCTTTTCTTTATCAACAAGAACCAGAATGCTTCTCTTCTTGAATAACTGAAGAGGGGGGGAAATGAAATTGGTTTTACAACAAGTTGAAAATTATATTAGAATATTTTTGGATCCTCAACGAACCTAATTTAGACCGGAACACATGATACGGTATATGTTCCGTTAATTACACGCAGCAATAACAAGCATAGAAAACTGTCTCCAGTCCACAAGTCCGAGTCTCAAACCAAACTTAACATCACTGCTTTGCACATAGAAACAACACTTTATGAGTTTAATAAACAGAATCCTAATTTCCTTATTTTGCCAAGAATGTCACACATTATTAAAAAAATCAAATGGACTAAAGAATATAAAGTCTAAAAAAGTATTAAAAGTAGTAACAATCTGAAGGATCTGAGAGAACTGCTATGCTGAAATAAGCATAGTGCAGTTGAGTTGTTGGGTTTAATTCAGTCGAGTTGTATCTGGAAGAGATGTCCAGTTGTGATTGACCGGCTGGTGTTGATCTCCTGAAGTGTTGGTAGGTTTTATCCAATGACCTTTTTTTCTGTAGTCCTAATGATGTGTTCAAACTCAGCTCATTCTTGTATGATTGAGGAACAGACCCAGATGGTTATGAATGCTCAGAGGATGGCCTCGATGATCACTGTGTAGAAGTGGATTATCAGCGTCTGTTGCCAATTGAGTTTCTTGAGCTGCCTCAAGAAGAAAAGTCGTTGCTGTGCTTGTTTTTGGTAGGTCTACAGTAGGTCTCTGGATATGGTGGTGCTCAGGAACTTGAGTGACACCATCCTGGAGACCGTGTCGACGATGTGGATGGTGGGATTGGGTCGCATCGGACATCCTCCACCATTACAAGACCCTGCAGAGACTGGTGGTGGCTGCCCCCAAGACACCAGCTGCTTATCATCTTAGCATATTCGGCCCACCTGAATGATATTGTCTGCTAAATTTAAGAATTTGGTCATAGTGGAGTTAAAACCTATGTCAGCCAATCAGAATCCTAAAGAAAAATCATAACTTCCTACTATGAATGACATGCAAAAAGCATTTGAACCCTGCACTTCACCAATAGGAGAAGACATGGCAAAAACAAGGATGTTGTAACATTATTGCCACATTATTTCTTCCAGGCTAAGCTTTCTCAAATCTACGCTTTGGGTTTTTTGTTTTGATAAATAAGAATTTAAAATGTACTTTTTTAAATGGAAGAATGGCCAAAATGCATTAAAAAAAAGTTCATAAAAATGTTTTTTTCACCTCTTCAGTTTGTAGTCAAATTATCAAAACGCCTGCTTGTAACCTGAATTTAGATAGTTGCAGAACAGTGGACCTTATGGCCTGCAGTTGCTCACTGCTGAAATAAAGAAAAATCAAACATGTAAGGGCGGAACATGTCCTCCCCATGCAGAAAGACCACAGGCATGGAATATGTATTAGAAGTTTGAACAATGAACTATTCGGTGTCAAACAGCTATATCTCTATATATTTAAAGTAGGAATGGTGAGAGTTTGGTTCATTTAGTTAGTTAGAAGACCAGACTTGGCTCTATAGTTTAAACCTTTAATTGAAATTAAACTGAAAAAAAAAGAAAATGTCTTGCCTTAACTTCTATTTTCAATAACAAGCAGATGTGGGTGTAAGGACCTTTACAAATGTGAATGTTACAAACATAAATGTGAAAAAACAGGTAAAATAGAAGCACCGAGGGAAGATGAAAGTAAACCAGGCTTTAAAAAAAACTGAATTCACTTGTTTATTGAAGTTATGTACAATAAAGCTTCATTACAAGTCTTTCTCCAAAAAAAACTTTTGACCGTCCTACAGCTACTGCTGGGGAGAACGATGGGTGGAGGCTGGAGTGAAAGCAGCAAAAACTGTGCGTCTCAGGCCTACGGGGGGATGAAGTCAGCTGCTTTTTTTGGAAGTTCACTGGTTCACCATATGTGTTAGTACACAGACAGACCAGCTATTCTTATTCTTCATTATCAGCTTCATTTTCAACAAAAATATTAAAAAATAATAATCTGCTCGCACAGGGAGTGGGAGGTTAAGCAGTGAGCAGGACACTAAGCAAGACATTTTTTATGGCTCTTGCTTATTAATTCTGTTTAGCTTATACTTTTGCATTTGTTAGTCGATAGTCTAAAGAGTTGTGTTCCTGCTTTGCTTTTAACAGTAGAGCAAATTAACTAGGGCAGGGTTTCATTCTCATGACATTTTTATGTTCCTGGACAACAGAGACGTACTAAACTCATTTCATAAGAAAAATCCTTCAACCACATTCTATAGTGTAAAAACTCAAGATTTCTGTTTTAGTTTCGTCTCCCCATCATTTCTCTAGCTCAGCATCTCGCTGTGGTTTGGGAAGCTACAGTTTCTGTTGGTCATCCAACATCTGCTATGAAGCAAGAAAATGCAAAAAGAACGTTTCTTTCCAAAGTAAGTCTAATTTTAAGCTGCAAACGGTAAAAGTATAAACTGAAGTAAAATGTACTAATGTGCTAGATGCAGACTTTGTCTGTAACTGGTTGTAATGACCTGCAGGACACATTTTTGTTTTCAAAAACGACTTTCTAAATAAAGGCTGGCCAAAAAGATGTACAGTAAGCCGACATAACCCACTAAACAGCACTATTCACCTAGCTACTTTAACTTGCATACATGAAAGTAAACCTTTTAAACAAGCTTTAATTAACATTTACAACGCTCATCTGTAGCATTTATTCAGAGAAATGAGAAGAAGCATCAACAAGCAGCTGTAATGTTCAAAAAAGCCATATTACAGTCAAGGATGGAAAGTTGCTCAGAACAAAAGATGCAGTAAGTTAAATAAATAAACATTATAAGAAAATTTAGAACAGAATGGGATGTAGAAGCAAATTTAAAAATTAGCAACCAGAACTATTCACCTTGCACCACTCATTATACAGCATAAACTTAGTTACAATCCACATTTACTCAAAAAGAAAAGACAACTAGTGCATAAATGTCACAACAAAAATTAAAATTGCACAAAACTTTTCAAACCAAACTTTTTATGGATCAGTAAAAATATTCTCCAAACAAGAATCAAGGCTGAATGCATGAACAGATTATTAAACGACGGGAGGGTTCCTCTTTATGAATGTCTCCTTATTTCTGCTTCAAATTCGGCCTGTTTCTCAAGGCCAATTCCTCAAATATTGCCATCAATAGTTGTCCACCTTAAAAAAAATTTAGAAATGTGCAAATGTTTGCAAAGTCTTTCAACCAAAAGACGATAAAGAGGGCTCCAGTAAAATACCAAAACAATAAATCTTGAAAGACAAAAACAAGGGGAGACGATAAATATAAAAGACATTAGAAGACTTTCTAAATTAGCGACTGGGATAATGCTGTTCAAATAAAATCTGTGAGAAATTCCCAAAACTATAATTTAATTGACATTAAAGAAAACAAAAAGGTGTCAATGACCTCAAGGTATTTAGGAAAGAATGGGTAAATTTCTAAGGATCAAACTGATAAATGGGACATTAGTTTGCTGAAAAGCCCAAACCCAATCCACATGTTCCAATTTAATCTCTTTACACATAGCTTCTAATGGAGTGCCTCCACACAGATCTGCTCCTCACTGATGTCATCCAGTAGGTGCACCTCCACCGGGCTGCAAATGTCACTGTCATATACTTCTGGTCCCATCAGGACTTCCTCCTCCAGACTGTCTGCCTTGCTTTTAAAGCCTTGCTGCTCTGAAGGCGACATGCTCTCCACTGACTCCAAGTCCTCTATGCCCGCTCGGTAGTGGATCATTAGAAGTGTGAGGGCCTGAAGTCTCTCGCCTGACTTGGCCAGAGAAGTACTGATGAGCGCCTTTCGCCGTGTGCCTGTTGCCTCCTTCTCCTCTATGATCAGGGCATTGTTGTGTTCCAGTTCCTGGTCAATTTCCTGTTGGAGTTTGTCCAGCATAAGCTCTAGCTTCTGTGACCGCTCGTCCGTGGGCAGCCCTCGGTACAGGTCTCGGCCTATCTCCTTTACAGCAATGAAGACGCTGTCATCCAAACCACCGTCCTTTCGTACTAGTTTGCTGGTAGCCCCACTGTTGGTGGCATGCTTTGAAGGGCTTGCCCCACTAGTGTAGGTCTCAGTATCACTGCTCTCATTGTCCGACGTGTTGGGAGTTTGCTTGGGTGAAGGCTCCACAGCTCCAGGCACCACGTCGGTTACCTGCTCAACTCGTGTTTTGGGCACCTGACGAAGATTCAGCAGACGCGAGCTGGTATTAATGATGTGACGAGTTAACCCACTGGCCCGGTTTATTGTAGATTTGGCCTCAGGGTCAGCCCCACGACGTTCAGCCGTTGCCACACAGCGAGGAGTCTCAGCAAGGCACTTCTCCTGGCACTTCTTATGGCAAACGTAGGAACAAATTATACACTGCGAGGCTGCCTTTGTCCAAACTTTCTTTTTGCAGTATTCACACCATGTAGGGTTTTGGAACTGTGTATCCTGAAAGTTGTGACGGATGTCTGGTGACTGCAAGGCGTTGTAAGAACATTCCTCACGTGGTACTGAGGGAGCAGGTTCTTTCTCACTCAAATCCTCATCCTGCAGGCTTCCCTCTCGCTCCTTTTCCGTCAACCCCACTGGACACTCTAACTCACCCTCAGCCAAGTAACAGAAGTTTAAGGTAACATCTCCATAGCACAGCTTCTCATTGAAACCCTTGTGTGTACTGAGATTGCGTAGTGCAGTGCGGCTCACGTTTGCTTTTGGCTCTGGGGGCCCCAACCTAAAGGTGCTCTGGTACTCTGCAGAAGATGTAGCCATGCATTCCAGTGCTACATGCTCCAATGGGAGGCTAACATGACCGAGGCACAACAAGCTACCTAACTTAAAGGGATCTTTACACCACAGGGCCACATTGAGGTACCTATGGTTAGTCTCTACCTCAAACCCCACAGAGGCCTTGGACCAGCGTGCTGTATGTTTACTGAACATTGTTTCTGAGGACTCCCATAGTGAGTGTTCATCTAGACTGTCTCTTGTGGTAATGGAGATTTCTGAAACTTTGTCTTTTGCTTGATCTGCCTTGCTGCCAGTAACAAGGCAAGAACTTAGCATCTCATCACTGGACTCTGCCACCTTTGTAAACTGTTTTCCTTCAGACTGTTTGATGCATGTCTTCTCAGAACCACCCTTATCCTCAGTGAGTCCACAAACTGAAATCTTATCTAAAGATTTTTCAGAAGAACTGCTGCTGGTTGCCATGGTGGGAGCCGCAGTAACAACGTTTGTGACTAAATCAACACCTTCTAGAAGACTGGTTTCTGAAGATGCTGAGGTTAACCTAATCTGTGGTCTTGGTGGCACAGGAGGACGTGAGGGGGGAGGAGGAGGAACGACCATGGGCCGATTCGGACCCTCTCCTGATTCACTACTGGTTTTATGTGGTGAGGGTTTGGGCGATTCTTTGGGCTGGGGCTTTAGAGGAGACTGAAGACCGACAAGGTTCAACTTTCGGTTCAGTATGGGAGATATAGAACCGAGGGGCTTGGAAGCCAAGTTGGCCACTGTTCTTTTAGGACTTTGGTTAACAGCAAGTAAGAAATCTTCCTTGGTGTCACTAACATTTGTGGTACTTATGGTGGTTCCGCTAGGCTGGTTGGTTTTGGTGTCTATGATCAACTCTTCAAACTCAGAGTCAATTTCTTTGCTGTCCGATATATCAGAAAGATTCGTGATAGGGGCTGGATCCTCCTCATAACTTACTGGCTGAGCAATGAACCCTGTGTCCTCAAGCTGACCAAATCCCTCCTGCAGAGTTCCAAGGTTTCCTAGAGAGGGAGTCTGATGCCGAACAGGTCGCTCATAAAGTATCAGCACCCTATCTCCTGCTTGTTTTAACAGTTTAGGCACTTGAACTGAAGACGTCACTTTCACTCCTGTCAAAGAAAGTACAAAAAATCATTGTGTGTCCCTTAAACTTTGAACAACACATTTCTCCATAACCAAATACACAGCTAATACCTCCGATAGCAATGAGGCGATCACCCTTCTGCAGGTCAGCCATGGCTGCAGGTGAGTTGGGTGTTATATTTTCTATCCCAACATAGACTGCATCCCCTTCACAGGCAGGAATGTGCCTAAACGTCATCCCCACATTGCCACATGGTCCCTTGATGACCTCCGTCTGATGGAAACACATTAAGACAGAAATTTAGACGGTTAAGTACATGGAGCTAGTAGAAGCTACACAACAAAGTAACAGTTTATTGGTTGCTACAGAGAGAGTTGTAAAGATCCCAAATAAATAGTAACACATTGAAATATGTTCAGACAAAAAGTTTAGAAATTCATAAATCAAGCTAAAACGCTAATTAGAGCAAACTGCATGTCATCAGGCGGTAGATATGTGCTAACTGTGTTTATGTGTGCACTCAGATGCTTGGTGTTTAAGAAAGGAAAAAAAGTTTGAGATAACATGTCAGACGATTCGTATTGTTTTTCCAACTAAGTTAACCCCATGTTGGGATAAAATATTTTTTGCCGTCAACAACAACAGACACTGCAAAGAGGTGTACAGTCTTGATGAGAAAGAGATACTACTGTGCAGGTAAAGGCTTATCAAGACATATAAAGACACATAAAGTCAATGATGAGCCTTATTATACACACTGACATTTAATAGTGGGTACCATTGGGAAAGGATTTGTCAAGCTCTCTGCCAATAGGTAAATTAATTACTTACACACTTGGAAAAAATTATTGGTACCCCACAGTTATTAAATGAAAAAGTCACAATGGTCACCGAAATAACTATAATCTGACAAAAAAGAAAAGAAAAGTAGTTCAAAACAGCCCTGTACAACAGTGATTGTACCCTAAATTTTGCATTTTGGTGTACAAGCTTTTGAGTCAAACAATTCCTGTAACGTTGAATGATACTTCTGCCCCTCTCAGCGGGTATTTCATCCCACTTTTCAAGAGCAAACAGCTTCATTTGTCTATGGTTGGAAGCAACTGCCTTTTCCAGACAGCATATTTTAGCTCCGTCTAAAGGTACTCAATAGGATTTAGTACAGGGCTTTTGCATGTCCAAATTATAGTAGCAACTTACACCCCATGAAATACTTTTAACAATAGCTGGTTGAAAAAAACATACGTTATAACAATTCAGCCATAAGAGCAAGATGTGTATAGGAAATAATAGTGTAGTGAATGCAAACTTATAGAATTTTAGAGTGACAACTTGAGATTGTCAACCTAACAGAGAAATATTTTAGGATGTTCAGAAACTACTTGAATGGAAAACAATGGCAAGGATAGAGATGGCACAGGTGGCTTGGTTTAAAAGAAAGATGAGTCGACATGGTGTGGGAAGGCAGAGACAGATGACTGTAATTTCCCATGCTATCATTTGTTACAGTTCAGCTTGAAGGTAGTGATTGAGTTAGAGCCTGTCTTGAATAAGCAGATAGTCTATACATGCTGGGGGTTGTGCAAGCAGGTGGAGGGCTGAAGCTCAACACCACACATATATCCACTGTTTGCTGTCAGGTTAAAGGCCAAAAGGAATTATTCAAGGTGAATGCAAAATGTATGATCATTACTATAATTGTTTTACACAAGTATGGTAATCAAGCCGTATCATTCACCATTGTTAAAGCTAATGACTTCATTAAAAAAGCTAATCTTTTAAACAACTGAATAGCTGTGAAATAAAGCTAAAAGAATTGTTTGAAGTCCAGTCTCAATTAAATTTAACAAGGTGAGACATATTTCTTGAGGAGCTTCGAGTGCTGCCTGCTGAACTCCCTGCATATAAACCCAGAGCTCAGGGGATATTTCAGGGTTTGTATATCCTTTGACTCAAACAATGGCAGCAGATGAAGAATATTAAGAAAAAAGAGAGCAGTGCTTGCTTCGGTTATTGTTTATGTCCAGATTTTCTGGCTTCTTCGGGTACAGAATTGATGCTTTTCTCATTTCAACGATTTAAGGTTTTGATAAAATGTGCGATGACCGTTCAAACTGCTTATCTAAATTAATACCACATACAGTAGGGCCACAATTCAGATTTTCCCATTCCAATGGGAAAACATTGGAATGGGAAATCGCTGGAAGAATACTCAAAATACAATTGTGAAGTCATCCACTGGAAACATTGCTCTCTACATACAGTAACTTGTGGTTATCAAGAGAACTCAACAACATACTCGTACTTCACACCGTTGTGTACTAGCTAATAACTGGAACACTGTCCTCCATGCGAACGGCACAATTGGAACAACTGCTGGCCTGTGTGGTCTCCTTTGTGTGCTGGCAACAGATTCTAATCAAGCCCTTAGGTTCAGAGTAACAGCCGAGAAAATGTGACTTATTATGTTACTCGAACATCGCCACGGGGATTTAGGAAGAACTGGTTCAAGATTTGATCTGTCCGTGTCCGTTTCTCCATCAACAACATAATGGCATTGATAGGCCAAAAGGTTACTATGGGGCCAACTGTGGAAGCTGCATATAACAAAATAATGGGCAGCTAAAGTCTTTTTGCAAACAACGTGTAAACTATACAACCACAGTATATACAAAACGGGACATATTAGGCAGGATATTGGAAATGGGAGACTTCATCAAGTGAACAGAACTAGGCTGGTTTCAATCGTATTTGTCTGATAGATCCCAGTTTGTTCATCTAAATGACAAATCTTCTCCGCATTGTAAGGTTAATTGTGGAGTACCACAGGGTTCTGTACTTGGCCCAATTCTATTTACTATATACATGCTCCCTATTGGTAAAATTATCAGTAGGCATGGTGTTAATTTCCACTGTTATGCTGATGATACACAACTGTATTTATCTATAAATCCCGATGAATCCAGTCAGTTTGGTAGATTACAGACATGTCTAGAAAACATAAAAATGTGGATGACTTTAAACTTTCTGCTCGGAAAAGACAGAAGTTGTTATCTTTGGACCAGAACCTCTAAAAAAGAAATTGCTTAGTCAGCCACTTGACTTGGCTAGCATTAGGTTGGCGTCTGGTGACAATGTAAAGAACCTTGGGGTTATTTTTGTTCAGGAAATTTCTTTCAAGTCCCATATAAAACAGGACTGGACAGGATTTCCTTCTTTCACCTTAGGAATATAGCAAAAATTTGAAATATTCTCTCTAGGACAAATGCTGAAAAACTAGTCCATGCATTTGCTACTTCAAGGCTGGACTATTGTAACTCTATTAGCAGGAAGTTCACAAAATGCAATTAAAAGTCTACAGTTGGTCCAAAATGCTGCAGCAAGAGTTCTGATGAAACTTAAAAAGAGAGATTATATCTCCCCAATTTTATTTTCCCTTCATTGGCTCCCTGTCAAACTTAGAATAGATTTTAAGATTCTTCTTTTGAAATATAAAGCCCTCACTAATAAAGCTCCATCGTATATCAGAGATCTGATTACTCCTTATGTCCCTAACAGAGCACTTCTCTCTCAGACTTCAGGTTTACTGGTGGTTCCTAGAATCTCTAAAAGCACAATGGGAGGCAGATCTTTTAGTTATCAGGCTCCTCTCCTTTGGAACCAGCTTCCAGCTTTAGTCTGTGAGGCAGACGCCCTGTCTAGTTTCAAATCTAGGCTTAAAACCTTCCTGTTTGGTAAAGTTTATAGTTAGGAAGAGGTAGAAAAGACAGCCTAATCTGGTTGGGGAGAAACTCAGTCTTGACAGACCACTTCTCTCTCTGCTACTTTCTTCCTTTGTCCAATCTGCTCAGTTACCGTTATTTCAACCTTGTTAAACTTTTGATTTGTTTATGATGTATCTTTGATTTTAATTGATTTTCTGTGAAGTGCCTTGAGACGACATCTGTTGTAAATTGGCGCTATGTAAATAAACTGATTCTTGATTCATATATCCTCCTTTCGCATCTAATGACCCAATCCATCAAACAAAGGGTGTCACACCAAAAGAGGAAACGACCTATCCCTTGTGACAAGAATGAGATAGCCTAACTGTTTGGGACACCATCCTCCGAAACAACAACCCTTATTTTTTTATCAAAACATTTTCCACTTAACTCATTAAATCTTGATTTTTAATACAACAGTTTAACAAAAGATAAAAAACTAGCCACTCTATAGTTATTTTGCTTTGGACTTACGTTGCTAAGAGACTAGATGACCACTTTACCTTTCCTTATTATGTATTTCCTATTAGTCTCTACTTTCGATTTAATTGCTTTATGTTTTTACCCTTTGATATGAACTACAAAGAGCATTTTTATTTCTGACCATGCTGTCCCAGACAGATGAGTTTTAATGGTGGCACCTTCCTGGAGTATAAATAAAATAATTAGACTGACGAAAAGAACCTAATCGACCTTTGATGGCGGGCGCAGCAGTTCGGTGTTCACAGACGACTTTATGAAAAAAGCTCACAAGACAGAAGTTCAGTCTTTTTAGAAAATAAAACAAAAGCTGAAACCTGAAAATGTATGTTTAAAATACATAAGCCAGAGAAAACATCACATTTATCTGTCGACCTTTTAACCGACGCATGTCAAACCTAATAGCTGTGGGCCACAACTATTTATCCGGCTCCTCTTAAGTCTGGAAGGCCAGTCAAATATTATTTTATCGTCAAATCAAGACAGCTTTTATCTGTGTACGGCCAAATTGCATCTATGCAAAAAGATGTTCGATATCATTTCATTTTAAGACTTATTTATCGGATGCAGAGACGATAAATCATTTTTAATGGACAGGTTTATTCCTTTGAAGATTTTTGACATGCCTATTCTAACCTGTTAACAGTCAATGCTCGAGTGCGGCTTTAAGTACAATCGGGGTTAAACGCCTACATTTGTGTCCCTTTCTTCTTGATCTATGTGTTTGACATCATTGGAAAGTTAAGAATTCACTTTCAGGGTCTGTAAATAACTCAAAACATCTGTGAAGTCACTGCTGACTTTTCTTATGCTGGGTAACATTCAGCTTAGTGTGTCACATAGCGTGAAAATGGGCCTCTGTGTTTTTATATACGATGCAATAATAGATTTTGTTTCATACTCAATCTCTATCTATAGGTGATAGATGTGCGCGGATATGTGGAAAGTTTATGATGTTGAGATTTGTGAGAACTGTGTCCAGTTACATCTACACTCATACAACACAACCAATTTCACTTTCCCATCAACCCAGTGGTTTATGAACTTCACATTCCAAGCTAGCTTTTAACAGAAAAACAAACATTTCAGTACTTCAGCATACTTTCATATATTTATCTTCTTTTGTTGTTTTGGGCTTGTTTCTGAAAAGTATTGCCACATTAATGCCAGGAGCCAGACACAGCTTCATTAGTTAGTGATCTTTTATCAGATTTTTTGAACTTCTGTCCATCAGTTCACGACTGTCCGTTCATGTTCCTGTTGTCCACACTTACTGTGCAGCAGCTAACAGTTGTATAGTGGGATCATTTTTGAAGAAAGGAAACATCTGAAACACTGTGTCCGACCACTTTCTTCTTTGCTGCACAACACGCGCCCACTCACACACCTGTGCAGATCCTGGAGATACTGCAGCCCAACCCCAGCCCATCACCAGTGGGCCCGCTAATTGGATGTGGCAGGAATTGCTGCGCACTTGCCTCGCAGCGACTGGTACCCTATAACCATACACAAATCGATCTGACATGTGGTATGAGATTAAATTAAGAAGCAGCGCAGTGACAGGAAAAAGAGTTTCCTCTTTCCCAACCGCTTCATCTCACAAACACCCGGGCAAAGCTGCTGTAAACGTGAGGGATGTTCAGCCGAGCGAAGGGAGACGCGGGTCCATCCCACCTACCACCTGGTCACCTTCCTCATGAAACGTGTTCCAGCATCACATTATCTTCCGTTCCTCAGTGTAGATCAGGATAACTTATCTGCTAAAAAATAAAACATACATCTATGGGCAGTGTTGTTGAAAATAGGGCCTTTACTAAATTGAGCTGAACTTTTTTTCATTTGTGGGGGATAAACAGGAGATGTAAACAGACACACTTCAGAAAAAAGCATTTGAACATGCATTTTTTAATTGTTGTATTATATCTCAATAGGTGGATGGAAACTGAAAAATTCAAAATAACTAAACTAACTGAACACTCCGACTTATTCAGGATGACAAACCGAAGCATTTTGTTAGGATTAAAAAAAGCTTCATGCGGTGATAAAAAGGATTTCCT
Organism: Orestias chungarensis; assembly: GCA_032876305.1. NCBI lineage: Eukaryota > Metazoa > Chordata > Actinopteri > Cyprinodontiformes > Cyprinodontidae > Orestias > Orestias chungarensis. Next base: position 349,345 of record JAVLVB010000291.1, read on the forward strand.
TGCAAAGATCAAGCTGAGCTTTTTTAAAAAGATTTAAATTAGTCCCCCATCGGAACCAAGTAGACTTGTGTACTGAGGATGGAGAATGAGCTTAAAATACAAATGGAAAAAGCCTGGAAGTGACAATTATTTGCTTTTTTTTTTTTTAATCAAAAAAATGATTTGGTGGTACAGGAACAGGGAAATGTGGACCTTCAAAGACCAATTCGTACAAAGTCTAAACCTTTTATTGCCGGAAAACCTTTAGTGGCCACAGTCAGCGGTGGATCAGTTTTAAATTCTGGTGGATGCGAACACATCCGTGTGTAAACCTAAAGCAGTGAGAGGGGTATTTTATCAGAGTTTCAAAGAAAGATCAGTCTAGTTTTCTGTCCTGGAGGACAACGGGAGATCATGAGAGCTCCAATTTGAACATATTAACCTTTGATTTGTTCTCTGACTGAGCAGATATAAAGAGACGCAGCTTCGCCAAAACAGATGGCGAATTGTTCCCTTTACATCTGGCCTGTTAATGCTGCTACGTGCTTTGTTTGTTTATTGGGGTTTTTTTTCTCCTCGCAGAGACAAGAAACCAGGAGCTGCTCGTCGTCTTAGTCAATGTTAACAAGGTTAGCCTCTGCTGCTCAGCCCCGAGAAAAAGCACCAGCACACCGCAATTAAACTGCAAATTGCAGATGGACTGAAGCGGCTCTCAGGAGTCAGGACGAAGAGGTCTCACGTCGCTCGTTTTCTATTTAAATGGGTTTTATTTTGTGCTACAAGAAACACGAGGTTATTTAAAATAATTCCTAGTTTCATGAATACTGAGTGGTTTTTGTGGAAACTGTCAGTCTGTTTTCTATTTCAGAGATCCTTCTCTAAGGGGGAAATGTGATAGAACGTATATTTAGTTTCTCTTTAAATGGGTTAATATTATTCTGTAGTTCTTATGTAATATAATCATTAATGATGCCGTTTTAACATGATTGTGTAAATTTCTATGAGGGCACGACAGTTATTTTATAATGAAAATTAAAGCTGCACTGTATAAGAAAGCAAATTATTGTTGACGAAAATGAAAATCGGCTCAGTCACACTATTGGCCTGTATCACATCTGATTTAAACATGCAGTATTTACCAACATTATTACTGCCTTTACAACATTGTCTTATATCGTGGAGTCTTATTCTGGGATGCAGCAGAAACTCTGACTGGCCAAAGAGAAGAAAACTAACTAAACTAAGGAGACGCCTGTCCACAACATCATCTGAGGAATGAGATATAAAGTTTAGAACTGATCATTTCTTTTTTAAAGTACAGATGATTACAAAAAACGTGCACTTGAATTCCCGTCTAGACTAACCAGTCTAGTATTATAGTTCTATAACTGTATGAACATCTAGTGATGAGATCATCATCTTTAGTTAGGAACGATGGAAGATAACATGCAGCTGTTTTTGGTCACTTTTGCCTTAAACTGGACAGAAGAAATTAATTTTGGCCTCTCTCTTTAAACCAATAATGGTGATTGGTTCATTGATCTTTACTAATTGCTTAGGTAGAAATCCACAGGACTTATTTTCCGGTTTCTTGGTTTGAAGGTTGAGAGGTTTCCGTTCTTACAGGACCATGAAAGTCACAGATACCTGGTTTCCACTCGTTGGTGCGATTTCATCCCCAGCTAGACTCTCACTGACAAAGCAGGGTTAAAGGTCATACTAGTGCGACGACCAACGTGACAAATCAATAGTGTGTTGTGTAACGCCAGCAGCTCGGGTCTAAGCAGGAGCAGGAATGGTGCGGTGCGGGTCGTTGTATATCCGCTATTACAATGCAAACAGAGAACACAGGCAGCCGACCTGTGCTGCTCTGTTCAGTAGAGATGAGGCATAACAGGCCAATGAGGACATGAGTCACTGGTCCTACCCTCTATTCACCTCAATGTTTGAGTTGTTGCAGCTTGACGATCATGGAAACTACATTTAGTCACTGTCCAATAGCTTAACTCTGGAACTATAGAAAGCGATATTATCACATCTTTACGTCTGGGCTGCCCAGATCCACAGAACGACCACAGTTTCTGGTTTCATCTATGAAATCTGCTGCCGAGCAGCAGTCGCATCGCAGCACGTTCGTGTTACTCCATCACAGCCGGAACGTATGAGAGCACGACGCTTCACCGGCGCTGTGTGGAAATAAAAGCTCGCCTCTATTTGCACTTGAGCAGAGCAGACCAGCAGAGTCCTTTGTGAATCTATTATGGTTGACGACGGCGAGAGAGAATCCGGCGATGCAGCTGTGCACTCTTAGAACCGTCTTCATCCTCTCTGTTCCTTCACACATAAATACCGATCAGAAGCCGATTCCAATCTGATCAGCAGATCTACCTGCAAATGGAAAGTATCTGTCGAAGGGACAGATACAGGAAATCTTTCCTGCCACATGCCATCTCACTGTACAATAACAACTAATTCATTCGTTCTACACTAATTTTATCAGTTCAACTTTGCACAACTGCATCTGTTGTTCATTTTGTACATATAATTGAAAGCATTTTTACTTTTTACAGCATTTTTATTTAATTTTTTATTTAGACTACTACTCCTTGTCTGTATGCTGCAACTGTGAAGTAATTTCCCTGTGGGGTTGAATAAAGTACTTCTATTCTATTCTAATCTATTCTATTAACTATGTAGCTAATAAATGAATATTTAAGAAACTCATTTAAAATAGCAGATTTTCATGAATATTAAGTATAATAATAACTGGCATATTAAAGAACAGTAAGAAATCTTACTTTGACCTTTGAAATCCTTTACTATTATTATTCCGCTGGCCTCTAAATATCACTATCTGAAGAATAATCTAAATATAGAAGAATCTTAATCAGGAATTGAGCCTGTTGGCCGACCTACAAACGTAGTAAAATAAAACAACGATAACAATAACTCCAACCTGTTAATGTAGTAAAGAACATAAACGGACATTCAACACACCACTGGATTGTACGTCTCTATTAAACACAGTGATTTTATTTGGGATTGTGTTTTTTTGTTTTTTTTCAGGCTCCAAATCTGAATTTTTAAGTCCTGTTTTAAATCATATGAAGCAGGTTTCAAAAGCGTGGAAAACAAAAGGCTTCGCCATGGAGACCCGGCAAAACAAAAAAGGTGTTCTGGCTAATTTGCACTTGAATTGACAGGAACGGCGGCTTGGTCGCCCACACGGTCTCCTTTCAGAGCGCCGTCATTGTGGCCACAGCTGAAAAATAAGCGTCTGTCATGACTGTTGCATGATCCTTGTTGATTTAATGTCAAGTATAGTTTCACCTACTAGCAGTCCTCCGAAAAAGGAGTTAGACGCCATCTGCAACTTCATACATTATCAATTTGGCATTTTGGTTCTCTCCCCTTTGAGCAGCGCTGCTGGTCTATCATGCAAACTCTGAACTGTTTGACCAAGCAGCCTTTACTTATCGGTCAGGTAACATTTGCACACTTTTGTCCCCTCATTTCATTCAAGGAATAAACAAGTCTGCCAGTTTTGAAGTCAAAAGCAGCTTGTTTTTTTGCTTTTCATCCGAATCTCCATGAGAACGCATCATCCAGCATCATCCGGCTTTAGGTTTCATAAAAAAAGAACACAGAAAAAACACACACGTGATTCATTTGGATCAAATTCTGCACAGACAATCTTGTCAAATATAATTTTCAGGGAAAAAAAAGAAAAGCCGGAGTATATTTGGTGGTTTCTGTCACTTTAAATGACATTAATATTGTGGATGAAAAACAGACAAGCCTACGTCATGTTCGTCATCAGATCTCTGGAAACGGAAAATCCTTCAGAGTAGTTCCAGGATCCTCTTCAACTTTTCACAAAGACTCCAGACATCTTTGTAAAGCACGATTTTTATTTTGCCCGGCCGTGACAAACGGTAAATTCAAATTATGGTACAACAACGCACGTTTTCTGAGCATAACACAACGTCTCGACCTCCCAGCTTCAATTTCTCAGCCTCACAAGTACATATTGGGTGTGCTTAATAGCAGACAGTCCTTCTAACTAGTGCAACCTAATATTAATGGAAATCAGATCTCAAAGCAGAAGCTGGGGGTCGGCTTGAGACGCCAATTTATTCCACGTTCTCTATTAAAGCGACGATGTAGAAACTGACAGCAAGCTCAGAACGACTTTAAAAAGCAGACACAAACGACACATTGAGACATCCACGAAGCCAAAGCCAGTGTAGACCAGTCCCTACAAAAAAATGTGATCCTGCAATCGCAGAAGATCCTGCAAAATCAAGGAAAGGGCGCAGAATATGTGGGGATGCGCATCCTTCTTAAAAAGCCGCATACTCACCACATACTCAGGTTTTTCTAGGTGATCTCTTCCAATACTTTTCCAAGACTAGCTCCTTTCCGTTTGTTCCTTTTCTACAACCAACATTCAGGGTCACACAAGACCATCGAGCATTTTTCAGGCAAAACTGACTGTTGGAAGGCAATGAAGAACTTCACCAAGATTGCTAAACCGTCTCTGGCCACGTTCACACAGCAGCCCTCGGGTCTCAGGTCCAAAGTGACCCGCATGAGTCGAAGAACCGAGACCTCAGCGATGTTTATGGAGGCAACAATGGACGCCGCCAGGGCTGAACGATATCAACCGAATATCACGATCTCAGACAACATGACTTTGGGATCGTCAAAGCTTCGTTTTTTTTCTCGGTACACCAATAATTTCACGTGTGCCCAAACATAGCTGAAGAGGGAGCAGAAGCAGAGTCGACAAAGTTAATATCAAAGAAAAACAGCATTTGAAATCTGGTGCCAGCAGTTTTCATTCTTTTATTATCTTAAGGGATTTCATTGAAACTTGATTTAAAGAAACGAATCGTGACTGAAATTGAAACCGCAATGGTTGAGCTCTAGACGCCGCCATCTGGAGAGCGAAGTTGTTGAGCAACGGGAGCCGACCATAAAAAAAGATCAAGGAAGCTGAGAGAAAAAGAAAGAAAACCTCCGCCATTGTTTGCGCCCAGATTTTCCACGACTGTCTTCTTCTGGCGCAGAACTCTGACGCATGTCTTACGTTAATGATGGGAACACTCAGTCTGGCATTTACAGCAAAAGAGATTGTTTGTCTTTACTTTCATTTAAGTTTGGTTCCTTATCTGTCTTGTTGGTACATACTGTACTTGTTAAGAGGAACAATAATTTATCATTTTATTTTGGCCTACTTTTGCTTTTAAATAATGACCTGGATACTTAGAAACTTAAAAAGAGAGATCATATCTCCCCTATTTTAGCTTCCCTCCATTGGCTCCCTGTCAAACTTAGAATAGATTTTAAG
>JAVLVB010000291.1:354776-368476 GCA_032876305.1 Orestias chungarensis
GGTATTATTCGCAGTTATGAGCATTGACTCCAAGCCCTATAGTCTAACAGGTAATTTTCTTTTCTGATGAGAAAGCATGTCTACGGGGAGAGAAGAAAAACATCCCAAATAGTTATGGAAACCAATCTGTAATGTGGCTGTGGCTCCGCTGGTCATGCACATGGCAGCTGGTCTATTGAGTTTCCTTGGAGGTGAATTGATCACTGGAAGAGTGATTAGGAACAAACAGCTTACAGCACCAAGCTCTCATGTCTTTAATTTGCTTTTTTTTCCTCTCCATACAGCCAGGCAATGTGAAACAGAATTAGAGAGGGTCATTTAATTGACACAAGACTGTGGCAACGGCTGATAAATGCATCACCTGCTGCAGCTCAATGAGTTTGTTACAAAATAATGCCGAACACGACGACTCCTGTAGCTGCGCTCCATCTACATGCTTTGAATATTTTTCTAACTTTACGTAAGTCTAAGCCATTTCTGGGGCACACAAACCAAAACAGTTAAATATTAAAATCAAATTCAGTCCGGTGGTCTGTCTTTTTTTTACCTTCGTATTTGTGATCAAAGTCTAAAATTGAAATCTGAAAACCAGGCATTATTTCGTCTTTCATGTTAAATTAAATAGCGGGAAAAAAAATGTCACTTTTTTGTTTTATACTTGATTAACAATTGAAAATAGAAAGAACGAAAGATACACTGATTATTAGGGACCACAACCACCATAAAATACCCAGAAATACCTGAGATCTACTCTAAAACTGCTTATTCCCGCTTATTTTAACAGTAGAGCTAAAACAACTGATCGTTAATAATACCACAGTAGCTAATATCTACAGTTTTGCTTTTTTAGCTCCTGGGGACAAAGCTAAAACAAATGAAGCTTCTACGTTAGCTGTCAGCCATTACGGCGTATATTGACAAGCAGGATTTTCCCAGAAAAAAAACCTGAATGATTCAAAGTCATGTTGGACAGAAAAATGAGAATATTATAAAGGAAAGACTCAACATATCTGTTGATGGAAAACTTGATTTGGGAGTACTTTGGGATGTTTCCATTTGTAAAACAGGATTTGTGAACCATAATAATTTCAGGTTCTTTTATAGGTGGGCTTTAACGCAGGCACAGGTAAAAAACACAAACCTGAACATCCTCTTCATGAAACGTCATTGGAAAAAAAAAGAGGTTTCTTTAGCTTAGTTGTTAAACAGAGTGCTACAGAGGATCTTTCCTGCCCACAATCATCATCATCTATAATAACTCCTTAGTTAAATACCCATTTATAAATTATTATTAAATACCCCAGATATTTCAGACAAAATAAAAATATTAATACAAAAAAATAAAAATCAAACAACCTGCATGGTAATCTTGTTTAGATTAAAATGTTCCTTCCTTAATTTAACAAACAGGCAAAGTTTTTTGAAAGCTGAAGAGTTTCAATTTTAACCAGCTTGGAGTTATGCCTAAAAATTAAATGGTCAAACAGCAACTTAACTAAAAATCGGGAACAAACCTGGCGAACACCATATATTAGAGCAATACCAATTCTGGGTAATTTTGAGCGGTTTGTTAAAAAATTCCCTAGTTACAATTTTGTTGCTGATCTAGCATCTATTCTTTTTATAAACCGCTGCAAGTTTGACGCCGAAGCAGGAACAGCAGATGAAATTTTCATTCAATATTTTCATTAAACAGTTTCAGTAATTGGATTCTTTGTATATTTATATATTTATATTACCGTTGAAAGTTAAACTGAAGGCTTTTATTATATTCCATATTTCCCTTATATAATAATAATATTGATAATGCATTAATTTGTGTTTTGAAGTAGAGTAGAGCGTCAATATTACGGATGTCAGGAGGAAGAGCATTCCAGAGTAATGGCGATCAGACGGACAAAAGGCACACAGAGTTGGATGGAAGAGGAAGAACGAAGGGAACTTGATGAAACAAGGCCGTTTTAGTCAGGATGCGAGAGGCAGCATTTCGAACCAAGGAGAGGAGATTAACAGTAATCAATTCGAGAAATGACAAGACTGTGGACACGGATGGAAGCAGAGTGCAGGGAAAGAGATAGGCGAAGTCGGTCGATGTTACGAGGGTGGAAACATGCAGACCGGGTGATATTTTTACTATGAGAGTTGAAAGATAAGAGTGCTGTCAAGAATGACACCCAGACTTTTGACCTGAGGGGGGGTTGGACAAACCACAGAAATGTCAACGGTGAGGGAGCAGTTATTGACTTTAGGGAGAGTTGATTTAGTGCCAACGAGTACAAAACTCAGTTTTATAACTGTTTAATTTGAGGAAGTTTGATGTGAACCTGAACTTTATTTCTGCTAAGCAGGAAGTGAGGGAGGAAGGTGGAAGTGAAGAATCGGGTGCAGTGGATTGGAAGAGCAGGGTGGCATCAGCAAAACAATGGAAGTGGAGGTTAAATTTATGGAAGACATTACCAAGGGGGAGAACGTAGATGGTAAAAAGAAAGGGGCCCCAGGACAGAGCCCTGGGGAACACCAGAGACCACGGGGGATCGACGGGACTTGAATGATTTGAGATGGATGAACTGAGTACGGCCAGAGAGATCCGACTGAAACCAGTCAAGGGTTGATTGTGTGATACCCAATGGAAGAGTATGTGAAACAGGATTGAATGAGAAATATCAAAGGATGCACTGAGATCGAGGGGAATGAGAAGACAAAGTAAACCCGAGTCTGCTGCCATGAGGAAGTGGTTGGTATTATATCCATGTCGGTCAAATAAGCAAACCTCTAATCACTTTACCTTGGAAGACCGGAAAACAAACCCCAAAAACCTGAATAACTCCAGCAAGTCTCCTCTATATATCCTGGAAGATTCAGGACTAACATCAAAATATAGATATGTAGATATGTCCAGTTATTAAATAACAACAACTGAAGTCACAGCTTGTGTGATTAGACGGTTAGTGCAGTGTAGCACTTCCATTGTGTGCTCCAAGCATTTGCTAACATGCTGTGGTGACGATGTGTTATCAGCTTAATGATGAGGATAATGATTTTAGCTGGTCAACCCAAAGTGACAGGATGAACTATTTTCAATTGTTCATCAGGTTACGACGTGTAAAATATAGAAAACAGGATAGAATTTTCATTTATCAAGAATCAAGCATAGAGAACACAAATAGGATTTCCAACGTATATTTGCATGTTAAGATGAGACGTTCTGATTAAAAAATATGTTTTATAAATGCTTTAAATTATGCACATAATTCAATACAAAATACGACGACTGGATGATTTTAGGCTCTACGCCATTTTTTCACTCACGCAGCCGTGAGGCCACTAAGAGCAACAAGCGCTGCAACACATTGAACCGTACATGTGTGTGTGCACAAACATCCCCTCCGCTGGCCCTTCAGTTTAGCTGTCAGCAGGCATCATCACTGAGGGCTGAAAATGAAATCGACAAGGCAGATGTGCAAACATGGCTGACATACCCGAACAAAAACACTATGCACCACGGATGAGTCATGCCGACAGAACAAATGAGGAAAACACTTTCTACACGATCAGCAAGGAAGTTTCTCAGTTTTTATGATATAAAAGCAAATCCTTTTATTTTAATAGCGTGACTCCAAGTCATGGTGGTACAGCCTCCAGCAATAGTTATTCATCAGAAGTCAGAAGTCATTTTATTGTCATTCGCAACACATGAGGTACATGAGCACGAACGAAATTACATGCGGTCACGAAGACCCTTGGCTGCTGCGCGTGCGCGCGCTGCCGTACATGTCCGTCCCAGGACAAGGGAAAATAACACATAGGGAAAGATGAGGGAAAAATTGACAGGATACAGCTTGAAGTTCCAAAACAAACCTCTGCACAAAAAAGAGCAAACAATAACACAACAGAACAGAGCCTTGGGATGAAGATGAGGATGAAGGCGTATGTAGAGCTGGTATCAGTGTGTGTGAGTGTATGTGTAGGTCTGTGAGCTGTGAGCTGCTCTGCCCTTCGATGATAACATAGGTCTATTCAGTTCAAACAGATCCACATAAAGTAACATTTAATGACAATCCTCCAGTAGATAAATCCATGGAAACATTGCTACTGATAAACTGGTTCTGTTCCGGTTAAGGTTTAGTTTTTATGCTGCTAGTAAGAACCTGACATGAACTTGGCATCCCAAGACTCCCAGAGAGAAACATGGTTCCCTTCATTTGCCAGGGTGGACATCTGAAAACTGTCCCCTGGTTGACTTTGTCAAATCCAGCATCAAGGCCGGCCAGCGACCAAACCATAACACTAACATGTGTTACTGTAACCGTCAGATATTTATATTATATGTGTCAGTAAGTGTGTGAGTGTAAAAATGCCATTTGTGTTGTTGATGGGTGTATCTGAGCGAAGGACACAGAAGCAGAGCCCAGAAGTCCTACGCTGCACAGTGGTAGGTTGTCGATGAAACAAAGGAGCAGCGGACCAAAGGGATGCTGAAAGAACTAATCGATTTAATAGATTAAAATTGATTGTTAAAATAGTTAACAACTAATTTAGTCATCGATTAGTTGCTTTACAATCACGTTTTACCGTAAGCGTCTATTTTTAATACAATCTGTTATATCTGCAGTCAATAGGTGGCAGTAATGAGCTACCTAACGCTGACATCTACCAGTGGAGCAGTAGAAGGAGAAATCAGCCAATCGTTAGCCTTGATTTGCTACCGCATGGCTCATCAACACATTTGCCCTGAGCAAGATGGCGGAGCAGGAAAATGTAGGAAACTCTTCTTTAAGTGAACCTCTGAGAGGAAAACATGTAGGAGTTGAAGCAGGAGAGGAAGAACCAGCACGGTAAAAGAAAAAATACCTAGAAAGAATAATGTGCTAAATACTGGTAATAAATTACGTTAATATCCATTAAGAGTTGCAGGTGTGCACAAAAACAAACAAAAAAAAGAGCAACAATAAACGAATACATGTGGAACAAGACGCTCAGCCCCCACTAACAAACTCTGTCCTAAACATCCTGGTAGACACAAGTTCATGTTATTTGTAAAACTAACATCCAACTAAGTCAAGCTACGTCTGAACATTCAGAATAAAGTTTCAATGTAGAGAATAATAGGGGCTGACAGTTTTGTTAAAATGCTGCAAACTCTATTGGTTTTATGGACTTCTGCCCCCAGTTTTGTAGTTTTTAAACATATTTTAAACTGTTGTGCTCATTTGTTCCTTTAAACAAAGTTCAATACTTTTCAATGAACTGTTAACAGTAGAATGAAAGGCAAAGAAATGAATCACATCCCAAATGGGAATTAAGTTGAGTTAGACTGGTTTAAAAGACAAAACATACAGAAAACAGCGGAGCATGTTAGCTGAAATGTTATTTTAAGGGAGATGCTAATATCTGGGAATCATCCAAGAGGAAACTGCACACAAAGATGGTGAACTGACCTTTTGCAGATGGTATGAGTCTTTAATCTCTACTACTGAGTCCTGCTGAGGACATGCAGACTGGACAGGGCTGATAAATCAGCCTCAAATGCCACTATGAATCTGCATTAGTGCGCTCCTATTAACAAAAAAGGAATACAGGCACTTTGAAGTGGCTCCACTCCACAGAGGGCTGCGCTGAGGGCGAAAACCATAGACCGCAGATAGGAGGGTTTGCACATTTTCACCCAGGGAAATGCTGCCTGCACCTTTTTCTGATGATGGAACAGCGTTTGGTGCTGATTCTCGGTGTAAATGAATAAATACCAGACAAGCGTACTTCCAGTTTGTGGCCCTCTTTTACAGCTACGTCCACCACATTTACCCACCAGCTACCACGAGTTCTCATGTGCTATTTATTGGCTTTTTCCATGTGTCTTTTTGTTTGTTTGGAGGAAAACAGCATCGATTGATAAACTGTGCAGTGTTTTGATTTGGGACGTTGCGTCACGTTTAAATGCGGTTATGGTTGGTTACAGAAGCTGGTTGTGATGCGGCAGGTTACTGTGCGTCGCCGCCGCATTATTTAAAGGACTTTGTTGTGTTTTGTGCGTTTAGAAGGGAGACAAAGTTTTTACAAACATGAATATGCTTCAGGTCATTTTTGTACCGTTAACCCTCCAACTCCCAAACAACTTAAGAGGTTTATCAGTGCAGAACAGCGTTGATAGTCGTGAATAAAAGTTTTTAAAATGTAGCCATAAAATGTGTTGTTTTTGTGTTTTTTTGCTTCATGCATAGTCGTAATTTTTGAGCCGCTGACAGAAACTTCCCCCCGTCTCTCACATCAAACACTAAATGACTTACACTTAACGTTTCTTAACAAAGTGGCCAATAAAACAAACAAAAAACTAAATAAATCAGAGGCAGCAACCGGTGCGACAAGGTCTGCAAGGACAAAAGAAAACGTCTCGTGACATAAGCAGACAATCATAGGTGAGTAGGCTGGGATGGTCCCAGAAACACTCTTTTATTATTTTATAAGTGGATTTTGAAGTTTTGCATTAGAAAAGGGTTGATGTGTAGGAATAAATCAGAAATAACTTCCTCAATTTCCCCGATGTTTACTTCCTGTTTGTTACAGCCATGTCGAAAGTCAAAATCTGACAAAATTGCGTGTTTTGCGTAGCCTGATTGGTTCTGAGTCATGAGATGAAAACGCCACGGATTCGCCTTCTGTTTTGTTCTGTTTTTTATGATAGTCTTAAAGTGCGCTGACAATTCTTATGACAATTGAATATAAACATGGTTATTGCAGATCTTCATCACCAATATTCATTATATTATCATTTTGGAAAGACCTCGTTTAGATTTATGTGTATAATGGCTTTCTTCTCCATAAAAAAGACTCAGGAAACACATTTTTTCAGCAGGTTGAAATGGTTCCTGTGATAAGAACTCGTGTGTCAGGCTTATATGTCACGAGCACTACAACTCAACTCTCATTTCCCGAGTAGCATGTTTGGACCATTGGTTCTCTGATAGGATGCATTGATCACTGACCTGGTTAACATCTATGTGACCTTGCTTTTGTGCGTATCTGACTGCTTGACTTATAAGAGCGAGAAGGAAGTTCTGGTGAAGGGGGAACCCAGGAATCCAGACCGAGATCTTCCCTTACGCGAGTAATCGAAACCGGCGTGGCGTTGTGTGTTTTCACTCGTCTTTGATCTTTGATAAGTCGCCACAGGTTTGGTCTTTTAAACCCAACGATCACCAACAAATCGTGCACAAGGAAAATGTCTGCCTTTGTTATTATTAGATTAGCGTAAGGATTTAGAGATTCAAAGCATTTTACTGTTCTTTTATTTAACATCTGGGTGTGTTTGGAACCAAATTCACACTTGGGTTCAGTTTAAGAAGCCTAATAAATACGTATCAGAGAAGAGCTGAAGAAGCAGAGAGTCACTGGAAACAATCACTTTTAAATTTCTCAACAGTGATTTAACAGCTAACTTTTGTGAAGGTGCATCCAAGTAGAAAAGTGCAACCAGTGCAGATAGTCTGGTGTGAGGTCCTACTTGGACAAAAAGAAGAGCCTGTGATGCCTGTTAGCAACATTTGGCACAGTCAGGTGGAGACGCCTATCTATTTGCATCCTCCAGACAGGATGAGTGGATTTAGATCATGCTGCATAACAGAATCAGAGAGAGTTCCCAAAACCAATAACAATGAACATTTCACTGGTTCCATTCCTGCATCTTATCGTCATCTGACCCATTAAATGATGTACAAAAAACGACAGCAAGTTAGATGTGACAGCAAAACTGCGTCAGTGATCTGACCTTTTATTGCGTCTCTAGAGTGAAACACCAACATAGAACAATAGAGAAATATTACATGCTTTAAAATGGCTGCTCCAGAGAGAGTTTCATGGCTTATGCTGACTACAGACCGGCTCTGATAGTTTATTGCCCCCTGCTGGACACGTATTTCACTACTTTGTATTGTTTAGAACCACAACATATGCCAAGAAAAGGTCAATATTGTTCTAGAAAATAATCTTTCAGCTTTTATGAATGTCATTGGAGGGGAAGAGGACAGCTCGGCGACACTGGGCTTTGCTGAAGCCACATTCAGTAATTAGGCGTGACATTTTCCTGTAAAATCCTCATTAGTCACTTCCAAAGCAGCCCGACGTGACGACTGTAATACCTCTAAATTGCAACAATTAGAAAGGATTGCTGCAGGCGCCCTGAAGGTTTCCTCCGCCTTAGAAAATGTCAAAAATTGGGACAATCTGATCAATGCAAGGAAGATGAAAATGAGCTGTTATTAATGTGTCATTCTGTCAACATTTCCAATAAGTGACATGTGATGAGGTTTTTTTCTCAGACTTTATAGCTTTGTGTTTATTATCAAATTGGCATTTGCCTCTAAACTGTCAGCAGAGATCATTTCCTCGTTACACATTGACCCACAGATGCTGGTTTATCGCCTACTTTTGACAAACTCTGAAAGCAAATCAAACAGAACGGCGCCATCATGTGGTGTGAGAACAATAGTTTGTTTTAGATACTGAATTTAGTAATGCGTTGTTGAAACTGAAGCACAAACCGCAAACTGTAGCCTAGAAGACAAAACAGCAGACACTAGGTATCTGTTTACATATCAGGCTACTGCATAGTTACGTACATACACAGGCTAAAGTATTGGCACCCCTAGTATACCACCTACTACTATAAATACTGCTAAAATAACCCCAGATTCTTATTTGAGTGCATTCTTTCACAAATTGGACATTTGTTTGCCACTTTTGCTGTTGGCAATAAAATCTTCAGTGAACTCCACCAGATGACACTTGTGCAACAATACTCACGGCCGGAACATACAGACAGGCAGATCTATGTCCGAGTTGCCCTAAATTATGGCTCAGGACTAAAAGGAAGAGACAAGAAAATTGATGGTATGTTTTATTTCTCCTGATTCGCTCCAGAGTTAATTTGCCTGGTTGTTTGAGATCATTAACCTGTTAAAGAACCTTTGGAACATAGCTTCTTTAGTTAATGACCCACAGCATGACAGATCCTCTACAGCAGGGGTGCGCTCACTTTTGAAGCTACTTGCGAGCTACTTAAACTTGACCAGTCCCAAGGGATCTACAGCACCCCCACACACAAAAAAGGCACAACATCATCAAAATCTTTTTTATTGTCTATTTTGTCCTTTCGGGATGAAGCATTGAATTAAAATGTAATTTATAACACGTATGAGTTTGTCTTGCATAACTGCATTAACCCACTGAGGAATGTGTGAACGTATAGAGAGTAGATTTAGATTTCAGGGAGGTTTTTGGTGCTACCCCGGCCTCTAGCTCCTCTGCTAACAGAGACTCACTGCGCGACACCGTAGTTTGCTAAGGCGGCCAACGCAAAGCTGCCGTAGAGTTAGAATCAAAAGATAAACAGAAGGATGGATGCAGTCATCCACTTCCTTTAATGCCGTGCGATCGACCGCCAGCCCTCTCGCGGTCGACTGGTCAATCGCGATCGAAGTGTTGGGCATCTCTGCTCCAGTATTCCCTCAGGTTCTTTGTTTTCTAACCGCTCCAATCTTAAATGCTTGCAGTCAACAGGTCTTGACTCAGTTCAGGCTTAAGTCTCAGTAAAACTGAGCAAACTGCTGATGGGTTAGTAACTTTCCCAAACAGCTGGTGGTGGACAGATAAAAGAAAGGATCCTGTTGGTCTCAATGTATCTATACAACAGAGAAACAGGAAGTCAGGGATCACAGGTAGAAAGCTCCAACAACTCTGACTTCAGCTACTGAACACAACTACTCAAATAAAAATAGGAGTTCTTTCTATAACTTTTCACGTCTTTGCTACAGATGCCCATAAACATCCGTGAGTGTTTATGTAATTCTCAACGTAATTTTTATACCAAATTAAAGACAATAAATAAGATCAATAACATAAAAGAGACAAAAATAAGGCAGAATGTGAGTGAACTTTTAAAACTAAAGTGAAAGTTGAGTCTTCTGTTAATAGCGGGTTGTTTCTGGAATCAAGGAGCTTTTACTGCAAAAGACTGAACCCCTTCAGCTCATACCCAGAATGCACGAAGAGCAACTAAGTCCTTTTCTTGTCTTAAATGATTTAAGCAGCTGAGAGAGGTGGTTTTCAAACCATTAAACTTTATATTCTTCCTCCTAAAGGTCATCCTCTTAGGTAAAGAGAAAATAAAGATGTGTCATATTCTGATCCTTTTTAAAAATGTAAGCATGTTAAAGGGTCATTTGGTTGTTTTGTAGCTTCTTCATTTGGACATTAAATAAATGGACATGGATAAAACCAGCGGACAGAGAGTCGTACTTGTTTGATGGAGCTGCGCGTCTTCTCCTTCCACTGGTGGCTGCTCAGCTCCAGGGTGCAGTGCACGTAGGTTTCCCGGTCGTACGAGCCCAGGATGAACAGTCTGCAGGGAAGAGACACAGAAACGACGAGACCCACAGACTGAGAATGAAAAGGTTTAAAATGCTTGTTTAGGAAGGTGATTAAAGGTGATTAAAGGTGCTGTAGGGCGCTTACGAACCACAAGATGGCAGTAATGAATGAAATGAAATGCCTTTTTCCTCCTTTTCTTCTTTAAATTTGCCAAACTGATTTATTCCTTTAGATTGAAATCAGTATTTTATACTCAGTTTTTTTTATTTGTATGTATCTGCCAGCTTTGGTTAACTTCCTCTTTGTTGCTTCTACATCCAAATTTCCCCACTTAAGGAAAAATAAAGCCTATTTCAACTCTATTATATACTAAGTTCCCTGCAATTTGGTCAGACCAGGCTCTTTAAAAATGGAGTTGTGTCGTCACTGCACCTCAAATTTAGAGAATACTAATAAGCAACTAAATGGTTTGGGGATAGAGTCACTATAGTGGGGCGAGGCGGGAGGCCAGAGAACGATGAGAGGAGATGATTATAATGGGATGCACTCATTATTAATAGATGGAGCTGATCTAAAAAAACAACAACACACTCACAGCAAAGCCTGCATCTCTGTTACTAACATATAACACATCCGTGACGCTCCAGGAGAACGTGGGAACAAGACGCCAGAAAAACACGAAAATGTGATGCATAACCATGGCAACAAGTTGGTTTACAATTGAAGCAGCTCAACTGCAGCCAGAAATGCTCAAAGTTAATTTCCCACTGGGATTAATTAAGTATTTTATAATTGAATTGAAAGGTTGTGTTTGAATTAAACTTGATGGCAGAGTAAATCTGAGCGGTCTTACTGGCTGGGGAAACTCAAAGCAGCTCGACATGCCAGGATTTATTGGCTATTCACACATATTTGTTATTGGTCGTCGGGCCATGAGATGAAACACATGGCTATTCATTTGTTGTTCTGAACAGAAAGCACATCTACATGATCTTAGGTACTGATGTCTGCAAGAGTGGTTCAGTTTCTCATGAGCTGAGATCAGAACTCTGTTTGTTTTCAATACTAATTCACCATCAGTTCGGTGACGGTTGTTCTTTGATTTATTACAAAGTTGCTGTTTCATGATACTTTTTAAATCTTCTGAAACTTCAAGGGCTAATTTCTGCTTAAGTTTCTTTGCGGAGTACCAGAATCCAAATGAAGATTTTTACTTTATTTCTGTGCTTGACGTCAGTGTAAAGGTCAGAGGTCACTCTTTCCATTTGCTTATTCTATTCCTAATTCAATGTAGAAAAACTACTGATGAAGAAGACGCAAGTTTACTTGTGCTCAAGGTTTTGACATAGCGCTCCTTCCCTTTTCCCTTCATTTAAATGTTAATGGTTCCATTAGTTGTTCTTTCTGCTTTTTGTTTACGTAAACAACAATGTTCCAAACTTAATATGGGCAAACGTGGTTATCAGGAGACACATTGTAAACCAGAACCGGTATGTTTGTATGTGTGTGGAGCCAGATGTCCAGAACAATAAAGGTGACAGAGGAAATAAAGAAGACGCTGGAGCGTCTCACCTGCTACACTCGATCAGAGTGACTCTGAGTTTGCCTTCCACAAGCCTGCTGTCCTGGACCGACAGATCCAAGTCACACGCTGAACCCAGCGGAGGCTGCACTTGGAAGGGAAAGAAGGGCTTGTATCTGCAGAGGGAAACAGAAGAGAAACAGTCAGTTCAGGCAAAAAAAACAAGACGAAGTAATCCAGTCCCATACAACCCAGGAAGCAGAAAATGTCTTTGTGACTGTAACCAGCACTGATTCTGGTTCTGGTGAACGTTTACTTGATTCTGAATGAGGAGCTACTGGAGTCCTGACTGGATAAAAATGGCTTTGTGCTTCCTCACCTGATTATCTGTTTAGGCTACACTACCGGTCACTCCTACACACTAACTAAACCTGTGTCAGCCCTTACTCTGTTATCTGGCCCGAGCAGCCAAGAACTGCAAAGACCTATTGTTACTTAAACACTGAAGTATTATTCTTACATTTTAGGCCACAAACAGCCTTTTTACATACTTTAACTACAAGAAAACATATTTGTGCTAGAGATGTAAACTGATTTAAATAAGCTGTTATTATATGTCACGTCCAGGCACCGTACAAGAACTCAAACTCACACACGCTCTAATACGTCGTAGGTAATAAACAGGTACCAGACTTCAGTTCATCATTTAGATTAGTTTAACATGTTTTCCATCCCAGAAAACCCAGCAGACTGCATGGAGACAGGGATGATATTAAACTCTGCCATGACGATATTAGCTGCGTACGCCTGTTTCCTTTATCCCTCTCAGTCTAGTCTCTTTGTGACCTTTAGCCTTTTTTGGAGCCATCATTAGTTTCAGTTTGAGCTTTTACTGCCGTTACACTTTGTTATACTGATTAACTTTTTCATCGGCATGATGAAATACACTTAAAATCTATCAGCCAACAGTTATTGCCCTCCAAAAAGTCCTTTGCCACACAAATGTTGTGACGAAGATACATTCCTGAGATATTGTGCATCTCCTAAATTCAGGCATTCACTCATCCTGGAGCAACAGTACGTGCTGGGTGGGCGGGGCAATAATTATGATATAAGGTTAGTCAAGATTCATCAAACTTTGCCGTTTTGGCCCCAATTCCTTAAGACTCCACTGGCTCCTTTTGAAGCCCGTTGGTCCAAAGCTCTAGTTTGTTCTGACATGGAAAGTCACAAACCAGCTTCCTTTGGAGTTTGGACCACAGCCATAAGGGACCGTTTGGAGGGTTTTAGCACAAAACATAGCAAATTTCCTAATCCTCAGGGAAAATCTGATTTGAGGCTGATTGTTTTAGTGCTTCTCAGGACTCAGAGGCAGAACTGGGCCAAGCTCGCCCACGCCACGGTTAAGCGGCTGGATTATTATCCAACATGTTCAGATACTATATGGCATTAGAGGCAAACCTATGGCCCCGCCCACTCAGAGAAGATTAGAAACAGTTTGGAGAATTGCACACATTTTCCAGACTGTGATGCTTTTAGCACAAAATCTGTAAATTACATATATTTTAAATAATAAAAATAACAATCTCAAAGCGGCTAACAAAAAGCTAACGTAGCGTCAGGGCTGCACAATCACGTATTTTAAAGGTGACCACGATTTCCACAATTAAATGAACTTGACCGTCAAACATATTCCCATTAACATTGCGAGCTCTGCTGCAGTGCCTGCATCTGTAATCGCATGTTCTCAACCAGAAGTCTGCCAACCACCAGGGGGCGAACACATTAAGACGGTCATTAAACTGCAGACTTAACA
>JAVLVB010000291.1:377995-413578 GCA_032876305.1 Orestias chungarensis
CTGAAGACAACATCTGCATCGATGCTGAAGACAACATCTGCATCGATGCTGAAGACAACATCTGCATCGATGCTGAAGACAACATCGGCATCGATGCTGAAGACAACATCGGCATCGATGCTGAAGACAACATCGGCATCGATGCTGAAGACAACATCGGCATCGATGCTGAAGACAACATCGGCATCGATGCTGAAGACAACATCGGCATCGATGCTGAAGACGACATCTGTACCGATACTGAAGACAACATCGGCATCGATGCTGAAGACAACATCGGCATCGGTGCTGAAGACAACATCGGCATCGATGCTGAAGACAACAACGGCATCGATGCTGAAGACGACATCTGTACCGATACTGAAGACAACATCTGTACCGATACTGAAGACAACATCTGTACCGATACTGAAGACAACATCGGTATCGATACTGAAGACGATATCGGCATCGATACTGAAGACAACATCGGCATCGATGCTGAAGACAACATCGGCATCGATGCTGAAGACAACATCGGCATCGATGCTGAAGACAACATCGGTATCGATGCTGAAGACGACATCGGCATCGATGCTGAAGACGACATCGGCATCGATGCTGAAGACGACATCGGCATCGATGCTGAAGACAACATCGGCATCGATGCTGAAGACAACATCGGCATCGATGCTGAAGACAACATCGGTATCGATGCTGAAGACGACATCGGTATCGATACTGAAGACGACATCGGCATCGATACTGAAGACGATATCGGTATCGATACTGAAGACGACATCGGTATCGATACTGAAGACGACATCGGCATCGATACTGAAGACAATATCGGCATCGATGCTGAAGACGACATCGGCATCGATACTGAAGACGATATCGGTATCTTATTGAAAGTGAGAAAGTTGCATCGGGACACCCCTACCATAAATGTCTGGGAATATTTAGTTTCCCCATGTCAGATGTATGATGCATGTTGCCGTAGCAACTTTGAGTAGATTATGTAGAAAATGTTTGTTTGTTTGTTTGTGTGTGTGTGTGTGTTTGTGTGTGTGTTTGTGTGTTTGTTTGTTTGTGTGTGTGTGTGTTTGTGTGTGTGTTTGTGTGTTTGTTTGTTTGTGTGTTTGTTTGTGTGTTTGTTTGTTTGTGTGTGTGTTTGTTTGTTTGTTTGTGTGTTTGTTTGTGTGTTTGTGTGTTTGTTTGTGTGTTTGTTTGTGTGTTTGTGTGTTTGTTTGTGTGTTTGTGTGTTTGTTTGTTTGTTTGTTTGTGTGTTTGTGTGTGTGTGTTTGTGTGTTTGTGTGTTTGTTTGTTTGTTTGTTTGTTTGTTTTTGTGTTTGTGTGTGTGTGTTTGTTTGTTTGTTTGTGTGTGTGTTTGTGTGTTTGTGTGTTTGTTTGTTTGTTTGTTTGTTTGTTTGTTTGTTGTGGGGGGGCACCTGATCTTGTAGTTGGGCAGCGTGTGCTTCTTCTTGATGACCCTCTTCAGCTGGTTGACGATGAACGAGGTGAGCTGAGGCAGAGGCCTCCCCTCGAACTGAGACTTGACCTCGAAGTCCACCAGCGGGTCCTCGAGGAACGAGAACGACCAATGGGAGAAGGGCACGCGCGTGAACTGCAGCCGCAGCCTCCCCACCACGCGCCTCATCTTCACGAACAGGTAGGCGGACTTGCCGAACACCAGGTCCACGTCTATGGCCAGGTGGAAGCCGCCATTGTACTCGATGTCCACCTCGAAGTTGAGCTCCTCCGGCATCCCGTCGTCGTCCAGCGCCGCCGGCCTGAGCAGCCTGGCCGTCTTAAAGACCGGCAGCGAGTCCCCCAGAGAGATGTCCCTCAGGCTCAGGCCCTCCAGGAGCCGGCCCGCCGTCTTGGTCTGCAGCAGCTCCTCGAACTCCACCTTCATCTTCTTGGTGATCCAGTGGCGGACCGCCGGGGTGTCTCGCAGCTCCCGGAACAGGAACAAGAAGACCGCGTTGAGGAAATTGCAGCTCTCGGTCCTGCCGGCGCCCAGCTGGTCTCCGCGGGGCGGCGGCGCCTGGCTCTGCTGCTTGGGGCCGCCGCCGCTCACGGCCGCTTCCTGCTGCCGGCTGAGCGCGGCCTCCTGCGGCTTGGACGCCGCACCGCCGTCCGGCTGGCCCGGTTCGGCGGTGAGGTAATCTCTGAGCGCGCTGCCCGGCACCACCTTGACATACTGGACGGTTCTGAGCGAGGGCTCCGGGCTCCGCCTGTAGATGAGCAGCAGCTGCAGCAGCAGCGTGACGGCGGCTCCGCACAGCGCGGAGATCAGAACCAGGTAAATCATTTCACGGCTGTCCGCTAAAGTTCCACCTGGTCGCTCTCTAAGCTGCCATATCATCCGCGTCTCTGTGAGCTGGCAGCTCCGCACCTGATTGGACGACGGGGCGCGCGTTGGTTTGCGTGATGACGCAATCGGAATGTATTTCTGTCGATGCGTTCACGGGGAATCAGATTTTACAGTGAAAACCTAAAGCGCGACAGCTGTAGGATGGAAACGTTAAAAAGTTTTCATGAATGAGACATATAAAACTCATCGTTGTAATATTTCATTACTACTAATGTGTATATTAAATAGCCACTTTAACCAAGATAATTACTAGTTGTTGAATATGCTCCATCACTACCAATAAAGTTGGTTCTGTACAATTACATTTTACTCCAATTATGTCGACCACCACAAAATTATCTGTATTAGTCATATAATTTATCCAAAAGGGAAATTAAATGGTGTTGGAGTATCTCATTTAACTGGCTGTGAGCAGGAAAGATCTTCTGTAGCTGTCTGTTTTGCAACTAAGGTGTAGAAGCCTCTGACTGAAGAGTCTCGAGAACAGGAAGTTCAGGGTTGTCAATGGATTTCTTGATTTTATGTAAAATCGTCCCTTCCATCATTTATTCATTTATATCAAATCCGATCAAAAGTACTTTATTCATCCCTTAGGGAGGTGAAATTGAAATGACCAGCTGCTCCCTGTGGTAAACCAACCTGTTGCTGTGGTTTCGCATCATAACGAAGGAGCAAAAAGTACTGAAAAAAAACAATCCAAGAATCAAGAATCAAGAATCAGTTTATTTATATAGCGCCAATTTACAACAGGTGTCGTCTCAAGGCACTTTACAAAAAATCAATTAAAATCAAAGATACATCATAACAAATCAATTTGAAAAAGTTTCTAATCTAAGGAAACCCAGCGGATTCATCGAGTCATTGACTTGCAGCATTCACTCCTCTGGAATCAGCAGGCAGAAACAATGGCTTGTGTTGTTGTTGACTTTACAGCAATCCCTCATACTGAGCATGCATGTAGCGACAGTGGAGAGGAAAAACTCCCCTTTAACAGGAAGAAACCTCCAGCAGAACCAGGCTCAGTACAAGCAGCCATCTGCCATGACCAGCTGGTCAGCAGCCAAAAACCAACAGCTTCTTATTTACCTTCATGCCATTGAACCAGCGGTAGGTGTGTAAATGTGAATAAAATTAGAAAAAGTCGATTAAACACATTTTTTTATATATTTAATAGTTCCTAGTTTATTATTCAATATGTGAAATGACTGAATCAGAAACTAATGTCGTTTGGCAGTAATTGATTGTTTCGTATTCTAAACTGTGTACTGACATAACATCAGCTGCTGCTGCTGTGTCTCACTAAACTAATCAAATAAACAAATGCAAACATCTGGTCCTGCACAGAAACTCAACCACACTAAGGAGAATCAAATCTGAGACCGTTCCCGTGTTCTGGACACCAGGGGAATTATGTGAACTTTACCTCGACGTAGAAAGATCCAGAGGTTTTGAACCTCAGTCTTGATTTTGAATCTCTGTAGATCAGAGTGATAGCTGCCATATCTGCACACAGCTCATGAAAATAGTAACTGTACATTATGAGCATGATGCACACATGCATTAGGAACCTGAACGTATCTGTGGCACCAATGGAACCCTAATGAGAACGGTGCTTCTCCAGTAGAGGTCCCTCCTGTAAACTTGTTTAATGTCCCACTGTGTGCTGAGCCTGCAAACTCTACACACACACACACACACACACACACAAAACCTCCATCTCAACTTGACAAAGTATCGTAGCTTTTGAGTCATCTGATGTCTCATGTTGTTTATTTGACTTATTTATTTTCGTCAATTTGTTCAACGGAGGTTCTGAAAAGTTGTGTTTCGACCTTTGAACTCTTATATGGATTTGATTTCTGCCACATCCTTTGTATTGTTAAAACACGACTGCTGACCTTATCAGACTGACAAGATGACTTTGTCTCCCACATGTCCGTGGCTTTAGTTTGATCAGGACAAGATATGTGGGAGATCCTGGCCAGGTGGAACACAGAAGGAGATTCATGGACATTGGAGTACATGGTTGATGTAAGAGGCGACGTTAGCAAACGCAAAACCAGAAGACATCCATGAGGTTGCAGATCCTTCGCAAAGAACACTGGCAAATCCATCCATTGTTATTTTTGTTGTACATTTATGCAGAGGAAAGACACAAAGTGTCATTTTAATGCACCAAAACAAAACGATTGGAGCTCTGATTGATGGATTGTGGATGTCCGGTGCAGAGGGGACATGACTGTCTGGACAGCTCTGTGCAAAATGCTATCGTTATGTTATATTTATATCCTTTTTTAAGATAAAGTAAAAGAGTTGAGGTTTATGTGGAAGTTTTACTGTTCCTCAGCTGAAACACACACATAGTGTCGCCATGCATGTGAGGTTCAGCAGCACTGATGCAAAGAGCAAAAACAACAGCAAAAAAGATTTTTGAGCAACGGTTTGGAGAGAATTCAGTGACCTGTTGAGTTAAAAAAGTTAGATTATTACCAATCAATTAAAGGCATCCTTTTCCAGAGCAGGCCTCTGAAACCTGTGGATCTTCTGAAACGGCTCTCAACAACAAACTGACAAACAACCCTCTGTTATTCCTTTAAATACACGTATAAAAAGTGCAGATTATGGTAGATTTTTCTTTATCAGATTAGGAATTACGCTTTTTTTATATATGCATTTCATATCAATTTAATCGCTCTTCATTTTAAATCCTAAAAATAGGAATAAACTGGCCTGTCATTAGAAAGACATTTATCACAGTAGAGGATTAGTTATTTCATCAAAAGTTACTGTAACTGACTTTTTATTCCCTGGCCTGAGTTAGAAATGAGCTGCAGACCACAGCTCCACATCAACCTGTTGGTTATCATCTGCTTTATTTTTGTTTGCATACTGGAATATTTTCCTAAACATATATTTTCTGTATATTTTATGTAATATATATATATTATATATGTATATATAATATATACATATATTTTCTGTATAGTTTCGTTAACATCCCACCCAAATATTAGATATTAGATGTTAATACAGCTGTAACTGTAGAGACAGGCTGCCTGGGTTGCTTTTTACAAATGGATTATAACTCCAACACTTTTTATGATACAACACTGTAGCTGTGGTTACTGTCTCAGAGGGGGCGGAGTCCTGAAGTCCCGACGGGTCCGTGAAGGCAGCAGCAGTTGCGCGTTACCTGTCCCGCTGGGGTTCCTCCTCACTCTGGCGAGACGCCGCCGCTCGGCTGGCTCGCTGCTTCCTCTGAGCTGCAGCTCCTGCTTCTGTTCTGCTCTGGAGAACTTCAGGCTGGAAACATGAGCAGTTTGATGGCGTTTGGTGAGTTTCCCGCAGCACTAAGGCACTTTTCTATTGGAGACCTGAACGCGCGCAGGTCCTCCTCACCTGTTTAACTTTTCATTCTCATCTTTTTAAAGGTGCGTTTTAATTGTTTAACACCCTGATGGTGATTTTAATTCTTATCCATTCATATTTCATTCATATTAACGAAGTTTGACTCATTTCTACCTTGAAGGTTTCCAGTCTGAATAGATCACCCACCTCCAGTTATCAGTTATTGTGTGGAGAGAAGTTGCTGCCAATATAAGTGCAAGCTTAGAAATATCAACATTTTTCAAAGATGGAAAAAATAAAAATAAAAAGCCTTTCACAAACTTTGAAACTATTCTCAATAAAACAAAATTTTTGAGTAATTTACTATATATGATAGTTGAACTAGTGTTTTTCAAATGTTGTTTTATAGTTTTTATATGTTCCAGGGAGTTTCCTTGCCAATGTGAGTATTTTATTGGTCGGTTAGGAAACTTCTGGTCTTACATCGAAGGAAACGCTTAACTCAAAACTGGGGACCTTCGTCTGTAAAAACCATTTAATTCATAAAAACGCATCTCAAAAAAAGT
Source organism: Orestias chungarensis (assembly GCA_032876305.1). NCBI lineage: Eukaryota > Metazoa > Chordata > Actinopteri > Cyprinodontiformes > Cyprinodontidae > Orestias > Orestias chungarensis. Next base: position 384,269 of record JAVLVB010000291.1, read on the forward strand.
GGGAAGAATATAAGATCTGGGGAAAAAAAGCCAAACTACATAAATATAGTTCCAATTATTGCAAACACATTTTACATTACTCTCAAAATGTGTATGATGAGAATGATTTTGTGTTTTTCTATTAGTTGTCTTAATTTCTATTTGTAAAACATGTTCTTTGATTGCTAAAGGAGAAAACATTGGGACAAATTTGACCTCTACTCTCTGACCTTCTTGCATCCCGCACAGTGGAAACAGATCTACTCACTTCAACCTCTCACCGGGTCTGAGGTGTCCAGCCCCAGCGGAGGATAAGCCGAGTAACAGGATGAGCTGTCCTGCTGTGGGCGACCAGACTCTGACGCAGAGCAAGTGCTGCTTCCTATTTCATTAGTTCAGGCTGGAATGAAGAAGGTCAGCCTGCTGTGTGTGTTGATCGTTCACATGCTACGATCTCAGCTGGACGTCTACGCTACGTTGGTTAGGTGTCCTAGCGCTCCTTCACCTCCTTCCTGTCGCCAGATGATTTATCAGATCAGAACACGGACTGGAGCCACTTAGGAGTGATTTCTGCTGAAGGGTGTTGCTCAGTCTATTTATTTGATCATCTGGGAGTTGATCAAGTCAAGACAAATAAGACTTAAACCGGCCTAGTGCTGCTCCTTTGATCCCCATAGTAGGGTTTCAATCTTTTCTAAGAAAATGTTGTGATTGACTGGATCAGAACCAGAGATTTAAGTTGACTCAGAACAGATACGAGTCGATTATCTGAGGCCACGAGGACATAGTTGTCAGTTTTGGAGCAATGATGAGCTCTGAAAGCCGAGCGAAGCTCTTTCAAACAGGTTGTTGCTCTTTAGTTGATTAATGGCGATTTTCAGACAAATTTTAGCTAAGAACAGCCGAGCGCTACCTTCATGGTACACATCCACCCTGATTCCAGTCATCTGTATTGATAAAATAGATATGAAGCACACAAACGACAGTCGTGCGATCTTGGTTGTAATCAGATTACTCTGCAGTCCGGCTATCCCATTTTAGTAGGTGGCAACATGTAGAATTTGGTAGGAAACTACACAGAGTTTGGGCACAAACTCTAGTTTCCATTAACGGGTTTTTTAAACTCAACTTTTAATTAACTTTCACTTAAGTCACAAAAGAGGAGATTAAAACAGATTTGCCAAATTTTGATGTAGTTCAGCTGTTGATGTAGGATATTGGTCAGAAATCAGCCAAAAAAAACAATATCGGCTTATTGGCCGAAGTCCAACGCAATCCGTCCATTCCAGCAATTTAATTTTATAAACCTTTCATTTATTAGTCGGATTTTAGTTTGATATTTTTGGAACTAATTTATTTTTAATTAATAGATCAGTTTTTATCATAACAATTGTTGTTAAATATCGTTCTCAGTAACTTGACTTCATCAGTTCTTTTGTACCATTCCACACTGAAACAGTAATAAACGTCTGTATGACTCGAGCTGATATCGTATTGGGTCAATATCGGTATTGAGCAAAACTGAAGACTGACATATCGGTATCTGAAGTGAAACGGTTGTAAATCGGGGCTACTCTGTGTTCTGCTACTTCCTGTTTATTACGGCCACGCTTAACATCAAAGCCTGGTTGATTACTTTTAAACCAATATAAACCGGTTTAATACACATTTCTGCATAATTTTACAATTTTGCCCAAAAGTAACATAACTATTGGATGGAAACATTGCTCATATATATATATATATATATATATATATATATATATATATACCTCCAATAAATCTGTGAAATTGGCACCATGGAAATTTTACAAACATCTAAGAACTTTGAATGAGAAAACAATTGGACGGATGACCGGCTGCTGTGCGCCGTCTGGTTTCCAAATGAGTGGCTGGATTGCTTCTCCCTGTACAAGTTCTTCTTCGTTGTCCTCGGGTTTGAGCCTCAGCTGATGAGAGATGTTTAATCTGAAGCAAGCGAATGTGTGTTTTCTGTTTGCATCTTTAGGCCATTCTTTGAAATTCACTTGTATTATTTTCAGTTCTGAGCGACTAACGACTATTTCAATAATCGACTAGTCACCGACTATTGAAACGATTAGTCGACTAATCGGATAATTATTCATTTTTCATTAAATTTAGCATGAAATTGCTTTAGTTATGTGGCAAATGATACTCAACAGCAGAAAGATGGGTACTTCAATGAAATGTTCATCTTTTATTCAGCTTAGCTGCTGATTCATACAAAAAGTAAATAAAATGTCTGAAAGTAGTTGGGCTCAGTGCTTAGTCAGTATAGACAGAAATCCAAAAATAAATAAATCTCTGTCCATTTTGTAAGGACAGGCAAAAGGGTTTTATAAAAAAATTATTAATTCAAATCAAGCAAACATTTTTCCTGTAAACCAAGCAGCATCAAATCAGTAAATAAACAAAGTGCATCTTGTGAGGTGCGTCGACAAAGGAATTCATTGTCGACTTTTTCTATTATCGATTTTTGTCGACAACGTGGACAAATCGTTGCAGCCCTAGTGAACATAAACTCAGTTCATATTTACCCGCTCCAATCATTTCCAGTTAGCTACCAGTGTAGGTGTTGGTTTAGGTGTAGGCAACTTGGCTAAACAACTTGCCGTCCTGTGGTTGACGTAGTGTTGGGCTCAATCTGTGGGTTAGCAGGTTTTTGGCGCACTTACATGATTCACAGATGTAAAGCGGCTCCTTTGACGATCACACTTCTGAAGTCTACAAGAGCTCTAAAGTAAATACGTCGTTTCAACATCTATTTTTGCAACAATGCTGAGGGAAACAACAGCGGCAAAGCCTAATCAGATAAAACGCCAGCGATACTTTCACACCTTTGACAGCCTCGCAACCCCGCGGATGAGTCATGGAGAGAGTCAGCTCTCACTTGTGCTGTTGTACACAGACCGTTTTGTCCACGTTTAGTTGTATTCAACATGTTTACTGCGTATAGGCCACAGTAGATGTCAGCTTTTGTACATACATATATGTACTGTGTAAATTGCACATATATTCAGGGGCTTTAACTTTAGCATCATCATCTCGTCACTATTACAGCGTTTATAAACTAAACTGGCACAATATTTTCTCTGTGCACGTGATTAAAATCCAGACTAGTTAATAAAAGCCTCTGGTTGCTGATATGACTGCTGACCTTCATTAAATGTTTGACATTTTCAGAGACCCCAATTATGTTTGCCTTGGTAACTCGATAAGAGATTATCTTCATGCATAAAAAAATGCTCCCCTGTACTAGTCTTCAACTAACCACAACAACTTAGAAGAGAAAACTCAGGCCGGTGCAGTAGCCAGAAGTTGTACTCAAGTAAGAGTAGCATTACTTTAACATATTTTTCCTCAACTAAAAGTCAAAACATACTTTACAAAACAGCAATATAATTAATGGGAACATCAGATCGGTTCTACGAACACTGATTATTTTCTTGTAAAGTAACCATACGGACAAAAATATAAGCTTACATTAAAATTACGATATTTTAAAGACTGCAGTGTAAAAATGTAGTAAAATATCTAATGTAATACAAAATAACCCATTTGTGAAGCAGAAGAAGCATCTTCATTATAATCACCATGAAATCGTCTGCTAACCTTGTATATAAGCTACCTCCTGCTCGCCTGCTGTGTTTAACTGATCTTTAAAGATATTAGAATAATATCTAATAAACACACTGACATCAAATTTGGGCTCATTACCTTATATGAAGCTAAATCAGATTTAGGGACTGGTAAAGCCAAACAAACCCTTCCAGTTTTTATCTGACAGAAGAGCACCAAATATTCAGAAATACTTTATTGTTTAAGAACAAGAGTGAAAGACTGCTTATAAACTGTTAGTACATGTGAGCATTTAAAACGGCCTCATCATGTCTACCAGGCCTTTTGAATGAAACAGGAATCATTAACTCTCAGCTGAAACACGAAAGACGTGGACGGCCAGCATTAAAACTCAGCTGATCGGCTTGGTTCTCGGCTTCTTACCCCACAGGTATAAGTTAACGTTGGATTTAGGCCGGAGGAAAAAAAAAGCTGAGACTGTTGCGTTTATGTTCTTAGGGTTTGCTTAGAAATCGCTACAGGATTTAATGATGAAATTTCTGCAGCAAAGCCGAAGTGTGACTGAGTGCAGGTCTTTGATTTTCATGTCCCTGCAGGCCTCGCGCTACCACACCTCACAATTTCACTGTGATTAACGGCACTGCTGCTTCAAAACACCACTTACCATTTTTTATTTTATTTTTTCTCCTATGGGACCTGAGATCTGACACATGACACGTATGTACGCGCTTCAGTTTTTATAAGAGCGGTAAAAAGCGTTCTTAAGGAAATCGTCTGGTTTTTCTGGGGAGGGCCTTCGCAGATGTGAGGAACAAATAAATCTCCAGGCTGCTAAGAACCAGCCTGGTTTTTTCTTTCCTACTTGTTTTCTGTATGTGATCTATTTTGATCAGGTGACAGAATGAACATAAACACACCAGCGTGGCTCAGGGCCAACATGGACTGTCAAGAGAGGCAGCCGCCAGCATATCTGCAGTGCGCCGCTCACACTGCACACTTTCTGCAGGTGACATGTCATGGTGTGTGTGTGTGTGTTTAGAGCTGCTCTCTGTCTAGACACCGCCGCGGTCCGGGTCAGGTATTGACATGTCGCTCGCCCCCCACCATTCATGTGTGGAAACGAGCTCATGTGAAGCAGCGAAAGCCCACTTGGCGGCTCTTTCATGGCAGACTTGGGTGGTCAAAAGCAAGAAAAGCCCGGTTCACCTGCATGGAGTTACGAATTATGATGCGGTTCATATTTCGTCTCTTGAACGTTATCCGAAGCATGCAGGAACACGCTCGCGCATTCCCAGTAAAGCTGAACAATGCCCCACTGATCTGGGCCTTAGCATAGGTTTGATAACTGGTTGCTTTAAAGTGAATGGAAGGACGGCCGTGTGAGCCCAGCATGAAAACACTTTGTTGGATTGAGGATTTGTGATACAGGGAGACTATCATTAGTGAGTTCTGGCTGCTTGGTTTTTGTTCTTCGCAGGGCTTTGAATGCTCACGCTTACATTAGAAAGTGTTTCTAAGAGTTTTGGATTTGTAAGAGACTGTGGTGAAATATTTCTACGAATGAGTCAAGATTTAACAGCAGACAAACACACAGGTTCATCGAGGCCAGACATTATGGATATAAACGTGAATCTTATCCTGTCATATAAAAGGTTCTATGATGGTGGGATTGATGCCCTGTTAGCTCAGTCTGTCAAGATGCGGAGTTGTTGCTTCTGCTCAGAATACAAAGACCACACAAAGGTTAGAAGGCATCTCACTGCTGGAGAGATCAGGCTGCATTCAGAAAGATCAAACGTAAACATTGCTACTATTAGAAAAACAGAATTCCTCAAGCATGGTGCAGGTTTTACAGATCCGCAAGCTGCACTTAGTTTAGTTCTGATCCCAGGAATAACTGAAGTAACGTTTGGTGTTGTCTGACGCATAGATGTAGAAATCAATCCTGGTTGCTGCTAAAATCACCGGCGTCATGATATTCTCTCCAAATCCGACCAATTAAGCAGCTCATTGTGCTCAGCAGCCTAATATGTGGTTTTTCTGGTGGCATTAACCACAGATCAGATTTTCTTTTGACATCAACCAACCAGAACCTTGTTTTGTTGAACCATCTTATTTTCAAGCTGCTGAACGTATGTCCTTGAATATTCTAACATTTTTAGTTGATAAGCCTGACAATTAAAAGATCACTGTAATAATGTGAGTGCTGGAAGTCAGTGTTTGGCTTTCACAAAGACTTTATCGCTCTCTTAAACAGAAATGGACAGTTCTAACAGTTATAGAAGGGACTGGAGTGATGGAGCATTAGAGAAATGATGCATTCATTGCTTTCTATCCAAATCACACCATTTATTATTATCATTATTTTATTAAATGGACTAATAACTAATAACAAGTTCTGACATATTTAACTATAACATATATGCTCATCACATCAGGCAGGCTAGGACAGATTAATAAGCAATGCCTCCTCTTCACTGAACTAAATATTCTGCAGCTTTTAATTGCATTCCAATATGAGTTGACTTTGGGTTTTTTCATTGATGTCTGTGAATATGTCAGAAACAAGTTAAGCATGTCTGAAATAAAAGAAAATGTATAACATAATAGCTGACACTCCTGATCTACTCTATAGCAGATGCAGTTTGGTGGTAGAAGGCTGCTATTCGTGTTCAGTAGCATGAGTTCATTAAAAAGGGTTGAGACAAAATTATGAATGCCATAAAAAATAATTTTCTTTTCACAGATGGATGGTATGGAGAATATGATCAGTTTTTATAACTGCGACTTGTTAGCATCAGTTCATAAGGACCAAATCTAATCTCCAAATCTACTTGAGTTTTTTTTTTTTTGCCAATCATTAATAACGACCCCAAAGCAAGATGTCACCCAGCAGTTCAGCGTTTAACACCGAGACTGGGTTTAAATCAGACTTGATGTTTTTCAGCAGTGGGAGACGGTGTAGTCGGATACAAGATGAAGAAAATTAGGGAAAGAAAATAAATCAATATGATATGAATCATGTAAGTTTATTATAGCATTAGCCAGTCTCAGTCTGCTTTGTCACAAAACTCCACATATTCCACAGAACTCAACAAATTCAGACATTGCAGTGAACCATGTGATTTTAATTAGCTAAATGGACTTCCTGTCTTTATCTCTAAGTTTGCTTTAACTAAAAAAGTCTTACCACTGAGGAAATCTATATTCAGATCTTAAACTTCCTGTAAGCATGACTTATTTTCAGTGTTACATTACGTGTATGTATGTGTTATAACAAAAGTTTATGGGGTTTCCCTTTTCCACAGAAATTCGTCTTTAACACTTCGGAGTTAAATCAGTTCAGCAAGAAAAGCACTAGCCCCTGAACAAATCTCAAATGACCCAGCTTTCCACCAGCATTAAATGCAACATGTACGCACAGATCCGGGAGCTCTCTGGGAAGCATGATAGACTCGTACAGTCGTTACCCGATTTGTGTGTATCTGCCGTTTTGTGCGCGTGTAACAGGTGATTCATGTACTTGTATGCGTAATTATCAGATTTACACACAAATCCCGCATAATGGACAAATTAATATACTGTCGATTTTCGCTCCTTCAACCCGTCGCAGTGGCGAATAGATTATTCAAATACACCCGCCACTTAATAAATATACCTGCACTTGGCCAGTGGCGGGTGGAGATATCCACCCCTGGTCATAGTAGAGGTCCTAGTTTCAATAACTTATAACGCTTAGTAGTGAGCCAAGAACACAGACTTGTTGAACTCCATATGGGGTCATTTATGATAAGCTATATTATTCAGGATCAAACAACAAGGCTTTTTATCTACAGGTTAGGGTTAAAGTGGCTTTTCTGAAGTATTATTTTATCAAGCTTTGCTGTGGAACTACACTGGAGCATAGAGCTGTCTGCTGTAGTGCTTTTTTACCTACGTACTTGAACACCAAGTTGGTTTTTCTCATTCTAGAGGTAATGATGTTGACAGAGTAAAGCAGAATGCATCATTATCAACATTTCCTAGTAGTGTGGGTTTGTCTAAAGAGGATGTGAAAGTGGGGATTTACCTTTCTTTCCTGACACAGAACAACTCTTTCCCTTTAACAACTATTAGGTTCCAAATTTAGAAATCTATCAAAAGAAATCCGCCGAACTTTTGAAATGCCAGTAGATGGTATTTTATTTTTTCGTTTAAACTTATGACCTCAATCAGTAGACGTACCATTTGTATTTATATCGTTTTTAGGACATCCAGCCTTTAGGATCCAATTACAAAATGTTTTACTGTAATTGGACCATCAGTTTACCTCTGGTATTGCTCTAGATCATTCAGCCATGTTAGAAAACAATAACAGAGCAGCATTTCATTTTATGTAACCTCTCGCTGATGGTCACAGTAACACGTGTTTAATTTCGATCATTTTGAAGCCAGGAAAAATTACTTCGTTAAGTTTGGTCTGAAAGCAGAGTCGAACTTTGCTTATGCAACAGTGTTATGTAGCACGCTGTGCAACGTTGATCTGCTCCAGTTTTGTCCCTGGTTCCTACCAGTAGCCATCACAACACCGACCAAACGCAGGAGGGAAGAAGGAGATGGGGTTCTACATAGTTTGTACTCAACATTTATTATTTATACATTCAGATGTCACTTGTAAGAAAAAGAAAGAGCATCTTAATAATTTATTGCGCTTCTGCTGTCCAGTGAGCGTCAGTGTAAGATAGAACCTGAAGATAGCTTAGAGGAGTGTAGATTTGAGCTTGTTTGAAGTTATATAGAAGGAAACATTCACGCAATCTTACAGTTTACACCCTCAATTTACCTAAGACTGACTCATGTTCAGTATTACAAAATCACATTTAGTTGACCTTGGGAGCATGCTAAATAAAACTTTAATTTACTCTTTCCAGTGAGAGGAACATGCCGAGTGTTGACTCAAACATCCTGTGTAAAGTTGATTATAATTCCATCACCTCATGATCTCCCACACGCGTTTATCTGTCTGACTTGTTTGGTATTCAGCTCTCTGTCAGTTTTCTGTCAGATCAACCTGTTACCCACATCGTGTCTTTCTAGCTGGGTTCATCTTGGTTTCCCCATAATTCTGCCTGGCTACATATATTTGGCTTCAGCCTAAAATTTGTCCATATATGTGTAAGATAATTGTATTCATGGAGGAACCTTAAAAAAGACAATTGACTTAATTTGGATTAAAACAAGGAAAACTTTAATCAGTAAAATGTAATAACTGGGATTGTAATACAGATATTGGACTGATAGAATAATATATTTGTCTTTCATTCATAGATGTTTAGGGTGGCTAATGTCATGTTAAAGGATTTCTTTTACATTATTTTGGCTATAAAAGCAAAATAATTCCATGGTTCTTCCTGTTCCTCTCGCTGTCAGTCGCTACTGAGCACAACGCTCGTTCTTAAAACCCAGAAGAGAGTAATTTTCTTATTGTCCATCTATGGACAGTAATTTGTTTCAAAAAACAAATTCTGTTTTATTTATTTATTTTTGTAGGCCAAGCAGAGGCCTAAAAATATAAAAGAAATTGTCCAGCAGTGTGGAATTGTTGTCCAAGTGCCAATGTGAAGCAAAAACAGGTTTTACCTTCACAAGTGGAGCATTGTGGCTATCACTACAATAATAAACTCAGATGGTATTAAAAGGAGCGATAGCTGAGAAAATCTAAATAAAAATGAGAGTAAAAAAGAATAAAGGAAAGAGAATGATACAGAATACAAATAAAAAAAAGATTTGGGTAAGTTGCATTCTTTTCAAACCAAATTTTACAGATTTTGTTCCAAACTTCTGGGGGTGGGGCTTCTTTCAAAGGTGTTCCATGAAGATGGATTTGTATTTGTCTGCGTGGACACTAAATAAGAAAATCTTTGTAACTTTGTGTCCAAGCTGACCAATAGAAACGTTGTTGCTAATGTCCTCAGATGAATAGACATCCAACATCACCCCACCCTTTAAAGAGGACCACTCCCCCAAAAATGTGGAACATAATTTGCTAAACAGGATTTAAAATAAATCTAACCTTACAATAAAAATTGAATCTGAACAAATAATTTAAAAAAATAGCAAACTGCATCAACACAGGCCAAACTATTGCATACACATTATAAATTGCTCTTAAATCTCTGTCCATTCTTTAGATCTCATGGAGCTGCAGCATCATGGTCTACGATCTGTTTATAGCAGATATAACTTTTCCATTATTATAAAGCTTTTAGTCAGAAGCAGTCTTTCGAACACAACAAACATTACTGAAGTTCTATAAAATCTGTTTGTAATTTAAACCCTTGTAATATAATCTTTGCTTTAAAAAAACTTCCAGGCTGTGGGGTTGTATGGAAATGTAACAGACTCATAGTATCACTTTACTCTATCGTGACTGTTTTTTTATAGATTTGTTTTATGGTTTGTTTTGTTTTGCTCTCTCTACACGTGGAAAGACGCAAGCAGGAAACACTTGATAACTTAATCCCAATTCAAGTTTTCTGTGCGAATGAACTTTTTCTTGCTCATTGAGTGTAACCCAAGAAAGGCCAAGGCTGGCCTTTATTTTGGGGCCCTTCGGATACAATGACTTACAGTGACGCAGAGTGATGAAGGCCAACGTTGCCCCTTCTGCATTCTGTTGCTGAAAAGGTTCCTTTGTGCGGCTTTCCTATTACATGCCCAAATGTCGCTTGTAAAATTCCTTTAAGGAGCAGGACCAGATTTTTTTTCCTTTTTTCACTATTTTGCTAAACAATATGTTAATTATCTCTTTAAATTTTTATATTTGCTTTGTTTTTTAGACCAAATCCACCACTAAAAGATAATGTGGTTTATCTATTATACGAAATAATGTGACACCAAATGATACATATCTGAAATCTGTGGTTTTTTAAAATCATGAATGGAAATGAAACACCTCTGGGTTTTTTAAAAATCCCCAGTTTTTTTTTTTTGTATTATCACTGAATGGCAGGTATTTTTGGGCTTTGAATCTCTTGCATTTCCACTGAGTTCCAAGGTACTTGGTGGGTTAGGCAAATTAGTTCTGCTGACGCGTCTACAAGAACTCCCCACTGTCTATGGCAACAATAATTGTTGTATAGTTGTGGTGCCTTTAGAACAACATCATGCACAAATGCAGGGGTTGTTCCTTGACTGCGGGAAGTGGTTTTCCTGTCTTTTGAACAAGTTTTTTAAATGACTACAGATAACATGAACACCTCAATGTTGACTTCTTTTTCTTTTTTGTTCCAGACAGAGCCAATTCTGAGCCTGTTGAGAACACGGACACTACCAGCGTTGTGGCAGAGTTTGTAAGGAGTACTTTTTTGCCTCTTTTCTCTTGCAGTCATTAGTACGCCCTACCACTGTTGTAACTTGCTCCCTGTCCAGTTTGCTCTGTGACGATTATGCATTGTTCTTGATTGGGAGCCTTGCAAAGTCTTGCAGTAATCTGCTAAGAAATGTACCAGAACTGAACACACTGTGCTGTAATTGCCAACGGGCTCGTCGCAGAGCAAGTTACGGCAGGCCGCTCTATGTCTTTGCATATAGGACTAATTTTATGTGATAGTTTCTTTTCTTTAATTATTCTAAGCTTTGTTGACATGTAATGTCTTCATGTTTGTCCTCGTCTCTTTCCTACAGTCCTTGGAAGCCAATTATCCTGTCCAAGTCTCAGATCCCCACGGTAAATAACGATTCTGACAAATTTGGTGCGATGTGGAAAGCATGTGTGAAGCGTTTCAGTCAGCTGTCCAACATAATAGTGAAAATAGGAAACCCTACGAAGAGTTGGAGTGATTGTCATGAACAAGTTAGTAGTATGTAGTTTCCTGATCAGAAATAACTCAGTGAAATGTTCTTTTATTGTTTATTACAAATTTATTAGTCAACTTTTAAGTTGTTTTCTATTCAAGAAGTGGATAAAAAGCACTTTTAATCAACAAGGGAGACCTTTAACAAACCTGAGCTAGAATGCCTCTTTTGTAAAAACGCAGACATGTTAGCCTAACCTTTAACCTGACTTATAACCTCAAACAACAAAGCCAAAAACCCGGGGGAGTTCTGAGTTATTTACACATTCTAAAAATGGTTTATAAGCTTGAAATTATCAAACCCATTGAAATCAAAGAGAGAATGTGAAGAAGAAGACATTATTACATTATTAATGAACAATGGCAGTTCTTTAACTTTACTTTGCTATAACCCCTGTGTAATTAAAGCCACAATGTTTACCATTCTAAAAAATCTTAAACTCAAGTTTAAAGCGTGTCGTGATTACTTCATGAACAGAACAAAGTAGCAAGAAAAAGGAAAATCGACAAAGATTTGAATTTTTCTTGTTTTTGTCCATCGTAAGGCGTTCCAAGTTTTCCCGTGACGCGTCACATATAACAATAACAACTGCAGATTTCCTGTTACATGGAGCCACTACAGAACATCATCAAATGTTGTCCAGTTGCTCATTTCGTTCATATTTTTTGTTTTGCCGTTGTTGTTTTACACACACATTCTGAACACCTTGTTTGGAGCCACTCACACGTCTCGACGAGTTAAAATATTGTTCTTGTTCGCACAATCCTGAGACCGCCTTACATCCATGGTTTTGTTTTTAGGAAAATATTTTAATTCCAGTTTTTTATTTATTGAATTAGGACAATGCATGTTTATATCTGGAAAACTTCCATGTAAATACGCCAGAATTAGCATTAATGCTAAATTGCTTCTGCTGTTCTAAAGCAGGAAGCCATAAAACATTCTTCACATTACATACAGTGGACAGAGAGACCAATTACAATAAAAAACAAAAATCATTTATTCAGACAATAGCTTGGGTTATGCATAACAATCTCACAGTTTGTTCCATGACTGTGTGTCTCTGATGGTTAAATTTAGTCCTGCGCTGCTTTATGTTACAGTCGCCTTGGATGAATCTCTAATATTGACTCTACAGTGCATTTTCTTCTGTATAAAATCCTGTAATGGTGGAAGTGCCAGACCATTCAAAATGTTAAAAACAAGACAGACATCTAGCAATGCTTGATAGCTGTCCAAGTCTAAAATATTATACTTACTGAGGATATTAAAGTAATGAAAATTAAGACGTTTCCAGTCTAATATTTTCAGCGTTTTCTTAAAGAGAGTCTTAATGGGTTTTAAGGTGCCCTCTGTAGTGTGGGACCAAGTTATGTAACAGTATTTTATGTGAGTGAATATATTTGCATGCATACACGCTTTTGCAGTTAAGCTCTTATTTAATACAAGTTTGACAAGTTAAATCCAATAATATTTGAAATTGCCTTTAGATGTAGGCTGAATGTTAAGTTTGTATCACAGAGCAAGCCCAGGTACTTTAACTGGTCCATCACAGCAACACATATAGATTTAACCTACACAGACGGTTGTTGGCTGTCAGTTGTCTGTCGTGAAAAAACAAGCTGTTTTTTTTTTTAAGTTGTAGAAAAGCATTTTGAAGCCAATAGGAAATTGTTACTATTTGTCCAGACATTATGAGAGTGGCTTCTTGTTTAGTTTTTGGATGAGTAAACAACACTTTATCATCTACATATAATTGCATTTTTATATTTGGACAGACATTTGGTAAAGCATTAACACAAAAAACGAACAATGTTGGTCTTGAACTCCAAAGGGCCTCATTTGAGCAAAAGGTGCGGGTTTAATAAAATTCAGGCATAAGGAGAATAATGCTACAATAATAAATAAATAAAGCTTTGGTGTTTGAGATAGACGGTTTTATCGTCTCACTAGAAATTTCTTCCAGAATCTTGCATCTAAAAAGCACCTAAATTGAAATTTGTGACTTTGGATCAGCCGATCAAAAGAAAACCAAAATTCAATTTCAGATCTATAATTAATTAGAACAGAACCTTCAAACTGTAAAGCTAGATTCGCCAAGGCGTCTAAGGGAAATAACAATGATAATATTTTTCTTTCAGATGCTGTGACGCTACATCTTAGCTCCATGGCCTCTGGATACCTGCGCCCCTCCTCCAAAGACAAGATCAGACAGGTCAGTAGAACCAGAGTAAATCTCATCTAAGCTGTATCCATGTAATTTATTAAGACAGCAGTGAATGAGCATTTGAAATATTACCCTTAGTTTGGTATTTAAATACTGGGGTTGAGTACACAATTGGATACAGTATAAAAAATCAGCTATTTGAAAGGAATAAGAACAGATACAGGAAAATAGCTTGATTTTAAATGTTCTAAGAGAAATGAAATGCTCAGATTTTAATCCAATTCCCATTCTAACTGCATGTTTGAGAGTTGTGTATAACTGTGTGTATGAAAAAAGCATCACTTCAGTCATCTGATTAAAAGTTGCAGTGTTTTTTAGTTGAGTAGAGGTTACTGGTTCTCAGTGTTGTTCAGCTCACTGGCGCGGTGATCACACTGAAACGCAACCAACCGTAACCCATGTGAAATCATAAAGACAATGGCAAAGTCATGGTGCTGGGTTTTTTTCTCTCTCTAATAAATGTCACTGTCAGAAATCATCGAACGGTAAATATAAGAATAATCAAAGATTGTGAAAAAGTAATTTATAAATAGATACATGTAGTTTATGTTGTTTGTCTCTGGTTTCAAAAACTGCAACTAATATGTTACGTAGATTATTTACGCATGCAGGGAAATATGTCAGGCCTTTATTTCTTGTTTTAATAATTATGGCTTGTAGTTAATGAAAATACCAAAATTCACAGTTTTTTTTCCTAGAATGAAATATAAAAGGTTCTGACAAGTATGTTTATTTATATGCTACTAAATACCAATTATTGCCTCAGTGCTGAACAGCATGTAGGTATATTCAGGTTAGGCCATCTTTCTCAGTACAATGAACCAGCTTTTGGGACTTTTAGCAGTTTGGGGTTTGCCAGGTCCTGCTGGAATATAAAATCAGTACCTTCACAGTTTGTCAGCAGTGGGAAGCATGAAGTGCTTCAGACTTTCCTGCTAGATGGCTCCAGTGGATTGAAAACAACAACTGGGCAACACTAGTAGGTAATATGGCTTCAGAAATCACAGCTGGACTTCATACAGTTTGGATTCTGTGCCTCTTTACTGTTCCTCCAGACAATGCAAACTTGAGTTTTAAATAAAACATAAACATTTTCCATGGTTTAGAACATCATTTATCTGTGCATAATCCTGTCCATGCACAGACTCGAGCCCTATCCCACTCAACTTCTTAAATTTTACGTGTCAATTCTCTCGAGGCTTGTAGTTACATCTGTTGTTGGTGGCTCGTTTTGTGCCACATTTTTTCCTCCCACTCAGCTTTCTATGAATAAGAACTTACAACCAGAGATGATCTTTTTATGGCTTACTCTCCGTGGAGGGTGTCCGTGTTTCTCCTGTATACATCAGTCTTCCCCGTGATTGTGTCCCACGGACCCTGACTGACAGAGCATTGAAAGGCTCGAGAAACCTTTTCATTAGTTACACTTTTTAGCTGTTGGGGGTGTGACACTATGAGTTCCCAATAGTTCAACCTTCACAGTATTTAAATTCTCTAAGACACTGAAGTGTTGGTTTTCATTATCTGTAAAAGCCAGATTCATTCATACCAGAAGTAAAGGCATAAAAAATGTCACTCTGCTTCAAATCAGTGTAATACGAGTTTAATTTTATGAAGTGATGTTGTCACAAAAACGGTTGATTAAGCAAATGTACCAAAACATAAATGGTAAATGGACTCTTACTTATGCAGAGCTTTTCTAATCAAGCTGACCAGTAAAAGCGCTCATCAACCATCTTCTTCCCTGCTTCCTGATTTTGTCACTAGGAAACATAATTCAGTGCTGTTTGTGCGATCTTGATAGTTTCATACTGGGAACGTCGGAATGTGGCTGCCAGGGTATCCACTAGTGGCTGTACACCAAATTTAAAGTATACGTCAAATGAGAAAACATTAATTTAAGCAAATTATGGCAAGGTGGCAACGAGATTGATTAACATCTTAGTGAGAATGTTGAATGGTCTATATTTGGAAAAACTCGGGTTGTGGATGGACGGTTTTTCCTCCCCATAAAGAACACACCTACCACATCTTCCGGTTCAAGTTCTGAGAACCACGCACTGTGTTTAGTTCCTCTTTAATCTGAGCTGTGAGCAAACAGGTTGTGGTTTTTTGTTTCGCTGTGCAGCTGCAAGCTTCTCTAATAACAGAGCAGACAGAAAGACAGCTTCCACCACTCTGTGGTATGCAGCTTTCTCAAAGGGAGCTTTGAAGGTAATAATCTTTTAGAACAAGAAGTCATCACCTATAAGTAGGGAGGAAAATCTGACCATACACTCATGCATATCGATGAAATATTTCCATGTCCCTCAGGGGACATGGAGGCAGAGCTTTGATGCACCAGTGCACTGCTAGGGGTGTGCTTCAACATGTTTTACTACGTGAGCAATCAAAGTCTTATGAACTTATTGTACGATCGGGCATTTCTAATTTAATGTTATACTTGCTTTTGATTCATTTGTCATAAGGGACTATTAAAAAGATTTCAAATAAATATATTTACTCCTGCTGGACCAGTTAAGAACAGTTAAGGCTATGAAATATCAATGGGAGAACCTATTGCCTAATGCATGAGCAAACATAAGTTGGCTGGGGTTTTTTTTGTACCTCTGATAGTTTCTAGATAACGCTCTTAAACTCAAGGGCCACATATTTAACAAACCACGCATCTGCTCACACCTACGGGGAACCTAAAATACTTTTTAAAACTAATTAGTCGTATGTCGTCTGTAGGAGGAAGTTGGAGTGGTAAGTAAAATGCTCATGGGAAGGCTTCTTACTTAAAAAACAGCGCCTCCCAGAGTGGGGTTTGAAAAAGGATTTTGAGAATCATAGTGATTTGATATTGGAGGGGTATGGTGGACCAAAAGGGCCAAATTAAAATAAATAATAGATAGGAAGAATAAATTAATTATTAAGTATCTCATTTATTTAACAACGTAACATTTCAATGTTACATTTTTTTTACATATCATTTATATTAAATAGATTAATTTTAAATGATATACAATTATTAACTCCATGTCAATCTAAAATAAATCTAACCAGTCCAACAAGAATCCCACACATTAGGTTAAAGGAGTCTATGTTAGTGTCACGTTGCGATCAATGACTCGAGCAGAGGTGGAATTGCGGAAAATAATAATTAATTGAGGGGAAGAATAATGAACGGAACATAAACAGGAGCAATGGCAAAGCGGAAACGGAACAGGAACAACGCGTAGACATAACGTAAACAAACAGAACGCGGAACGTAAACAAGAAGTGAACTGAAGCGAGACGCGGGAACAAACGTGAATAACAAAACAATCAAAATAAACAAACCAGCTAAAGAAACACGGGAAGAGGGAAATAAACTAATAGACAAAATAACAACAATAATAATCACAAGGGAGGAAGCACGGGAAACCGGAGACTACAGGAAAACATTACCAAAGTGAATACCAGGACAGAACCAGAGGGAATGACGATGGAGAAGAGCCAGAGAAGTCGGCGAGCAAGAGAGGAAGGCTTACTGGGAGACGTGGAGGAACAAGCAGGAGATGACGCAGAGAGACGAGGAGGGAAATCAGACGATCCAGCGGTGAGTGAATGGGTAAACCAGGCTTAAATACTGAGGAACCGGGGTTGGATAGCTGAGGGAACACACACACCTACACACACAGGGAGAGAGACAGAGCAGACAGCGAGGGAGAAAACAAAGACTCAACCAAACTAAAAACACGGATCATGACAGTAACCCCCCCACCCCCCCACCGCCGGATACCAGACGCCAAAAATGGCACAAGGAAAGAAAAAACCAGGACCGGGTGGGAGGAGGGGGATGGCCTCAAAAGGAGGGCTAGAGCAAACAAAAACCCTGAAGAAAAAAAGAAAAAAAAACAATCCTGCACGAGCAAAAAAGGCTAAGAAAAACAAAAATACCAAAACCAAACACAAAACCAACCCATCACGAGCGGTATAACGATCAAAAATAACAGAACCAAAACCAACAGAAAACAACTAAAGGACATAGTCCAGTGAAGGCCGTCCAGGACGGTGGCGAGAGTCCAGGGAAGGCCGTCCGGGACGGCGGCGAGACTCCAGCGAAGGGCGTCCCTGAGGACGACGGAAGGCGCAAAGCTCCGGAGGACGTCACGGGGGGCGACGGAAGGCAAGAAGCTCGTCCAGAAGCTCCGGAGGACGACGGAAGGCACGAAGCTCGTCCAGAAGCTACGGAGGACGACGGAAGGCACAAAGCTCCGGAGGATGTCCCGGAGGACGACGGAAGGCACGATGCTCCAGAGGGCGTTCCGGAGGGCGTTCCGGAGGGCGTTCCGGAGGGCGTTCCGGAGGGCGTTCCGGAGGGCGTTCCGGAGGACGACGGAAGTCCCGAAGTTCCAGAGGCGTTCCGGAAGATGACAGGAGGCACGAAGATCAGGAGGTCTTAGACAGGAGGCAAGAAGTTCAGGAGGTCGTCCGAAAGGAGGCATGCAGACTTGGAGGACGCCCAACAGGACGACGTCAGGAACCACGAAGATCTGGAGGTCGCCCGACAGGACGACGGCAAGAACCCCGAAGACTTGGAGGTCATCCGGCAGGACGACGACAGGAGGCATGAAGACTTGGAGGTCGTCCGGCAGGACGACGACATGAGGCACGAAGAATTGGAGGTCGTCCGGCAGGACGACGACAGGAGGCACGAAGACTTGGACGGCAGCAGGACGGCGCCAAAGTGCAGTCCCAACTGTGGACGGTCCTCTGCGCCGGACCACAGTCCCCGTGCCTAGCAAAGGCAGGAGAAGCTCCCAGGAGACCGCTGACAATGGAGAGTCCTCGGCGAAGGTCGTTGATGGTGGCGGCGCAGCAGACCGCGGCGACAGAGCACTCTCGACGAATGCCGCAGACGGCGACCCCCTCCGTAATAGCCGGTGCTAAAGGCAGGTCACAGCGAACCCCCTCCATAAGCAGCTCAAAACCTCCGTCAGGAGGCAGCTGGTCCACAGTTGTCTCTTAGGTGGAAGACCAGTCTTTCCCTGAGGCTGGGGCTCTGTAGCACACTCCTCCTGGAGCGAGGACTCTGTAGCACGCTTCCCCTGGAGCGAGGGCCCTGTAGCACGCTCCCCCTGGAGCGAGGGCCCTGTAGCACGCTCCTCTTGGAGCGAGGGCCCTGTAGCACGCTCCTCCTGGAGCGAGCGCCCTGTAGCACGCTCCTCTTGGAACACAAACTCTCTGGCAGGCTCCTCCTGGAGCACAAACTCTCTGGCAGGCTCCTCCTGGAGCGAGACCTCTGTAGCAGCTCCTCCTGGAGCGAGACCTCTGTAGCAGGCTCCTCCTGAGGCGAGACCTCTGTAGCAGGCTCCTCCTGGAGCGAGACCTCTGTAGCAAGCTCCTCCTGGAGCGAGAGCTCTATAGCACGCTCTTCCTGGAGCGAGAGCTCTATAGGATGCTCCTCCTGGAGCGAGAGCTCTATAGCACGCTCCCCCTGGAGCGAGGGCCCTGTAGCACGCTCCTCTTGGAACACAAACTCTCTGGCAGGCTCCTCCTGGAGCACAAACTCTCTGGCAGGCTCCTCCTGGAGCGGGACCTCTGTAGCAGGCTCCTCCTGGAGCGAGACCTCTGTAGCAGGCTCCTCCTGGAGCGAGACCTCTGTAGCAGGCTCCTCCTGGAGCGAGAGGTCTGTAGCACGCTCTTCCTGGAGCGAGAACTCTATAGCATGCTCCTCCTGGAGCGAGAGCTATATAGCACGCTCCCCCTGGAGCGAGGGCCCTGTAGCACGCTCCTCTCGGAACACAAACTCTCTGGCAGGCTCCTCCTGGTGCACAAACTCTCTGGCAGGCTACTCATGGAGCGAGACCTCTGTAGCAGGCTCCTCCTGGAGCGAGACATCTGTAGCAGGCTCCTCCTGGAGCGAGACCTCTGTAGCAGGCTCCTCCTGGAGCGAGGGCCCTGTAGCACACTCCTCCTGGAACACAAACTCTTTGGTAGGCTCCTCCTGGAGCACGAACTCTCTGGCAGGCTCCTCCTGGAGCGCAAACTCTCTGGCCGGCTCCTCCTGGACCGAGACCTTTCTAGCAGGCTCTTCCTGGAGCGAGACCTCTGTAGCAGGCTCCTCCTGGAGCGAGACATCTGTAGCAGGCTCCTCCTGGAGCGAGACCTCTGTAGCAGGCTCCTCCTGGAGCGAGAGGTCTGTAGCACGCTCTTCCTGGAGCGAGAGCTCTATATTATGCTCCTCCTGGAGCGAGAGACCTGAAGCAGGCTCCTCCTGGGGCGAGGGCTCTGCCGCTAGCTCCTCTTGGGGCGAGGGCTCAGCCGCAGCTGCTCCAGCTATGTCAAGCTTGGAAGGCTGGAGATCCTCTCCCTCAACTTGCTCAGGAAGCTGGAGGTCCTCTCCAACAAGCTCAAGTTGGGGCTCTATCCAGGGGAATAAATCCTCCCTGTCTCCATAAAAGAACCCCCAGAGTTTGTCCTCTGTGATGGGTGGAGGATCGAGAGGCTGGAAAGCTGATGATTGAACTGGAGAAGCAGGCAGAGTGGAAAAAGGGGCTGCTCTTGCTGCTAAATCTCTGTCTCTGGCTTTTCGGATTAGTTTTATTACACGAAGTGTGTCTGCGAACTTAAAAAATGAATCATAGATAATGTCTGTCATATCCGGGTCGTGACGGAAAGCAGAAAAAACAGGGGTGAAATCAAAATCCTCTGTGAGGCGACCTACATAGGGGCAGTCATAAATAATATCAGTAGAGGGCGGTGAAGAGACGGAAGATGATAAGGAACAGGAGACTGGAGACGAAAAAGACAACACGGAAGTGAAAACGGGCTCTGAGCTCACAGGTGTTGGGCCCCCGGCTGAAAACTCGGAAAGAGCCAGGGCGTCGGCGAGCACAATCACCGGCGAACGGCGTTTCTTGCGGCGGGAGGAACGAGAAGAGGGCATGATGTAAGGCGGAAGAGCGGAAGTACAGACCGGGGATGGTTAGCTGGATCGGTCTGTCACGTTGCGATCAATGACTCGAGCAGAGATGGAATTGCAGAAAAGAATAATTTATTGAGGGGAAGAATAATGAACGGAACATAAACAGGAGCAAGGGCAAAGCGGAACAGGAACAACGCGGAGACGGAACGTTAAACGAACAGAACTGAGACGCGGAACGTAAACAGTGAACTGAAGCAAGACGCGGGAACTACAAACGTAAATAACAAAACAATCAAAATAAACAAACCAGCTAAAGAACACGGGAAGAGGAAAATAAACTAATAGACAAAATAACAACAACATAATCACGAGGGAGGAAGCACGGGAAACCGGAGACTACAGGAAAACAAAACCAAAGTTAATACCAGGACAGAACCAGAGGGAATGACGATGGAGAAGAGCCAGGACAGAGACTTCAGTGAGCAAGAGAGGAAGGCTTACTGGGAGACATGGAGGAACAAGCAGGAGACGACGCAGAGAGACGAGGAGGGAAATCAGACAATCCAGCGGTGAGTGAATGGGTAAACCAGGCTTAAATACTGAGGAACCGGGGTTGGATAGGTGGAGAAGATGATTAGATAATTACAAACAGATGTGAATGATGAGAACAGCTGAGGGAACACACACACACATACACACACAGGGAGAAAGAGAGAACAGACAGCGAGGGAGAAAACAAAGACTCAACCAAACTAAAAACACGGATCATGACAGTTAGAGGTAGGAATCACACGTTTACTGATGTTTTCTGTAATTGTCTTTATTTTTAGCCAGTTGAAGATGTGGAAGACTGCACTTGCCCCACCTCTACTTCACCAGGTACATTTTCTTTCTTTCAACTTTGTTCAGAATATTTATTATAGCAGCAAATCTCAACACGATTCTGTTTTAATCTTGTGCTTTCCTAATTTTATTAGTGGACCTGTTATTGGAGACACTGTAGTGTACTAAACTCCCTTTTTGTCCTTGTTGTGCTCAGACTGTCCCAAACAACTGCAGATTCTCACCAGTCCTTGTGAAATGTGCTGCTGCCTAGCGCCCCCGCCAAAGATCAGCGACCTCATGAATGATAAAGACCTGCTGGACTCACTACGACTGAAACTGGATCCGAACCACTGTACCATCAAGAACTGGAAGAACTTTGCGAGCCGTTGGGGAATGAGCTACGATGAACTCACCCTGTTAGAGCATCGGACCCAGGGCTCCTTGTCGCACAGCCCGACTCAAGAGTTCCTGCTCCGCTACAACCAGAAGACAGTCACAGAGCTCACTGAACTGTGCCGCATCTATCAGCGCATCGATGTGCTGCGGCTGCTGCAAGCCTGGATAGAGAAGGACTGGCCCTCACGCTGGCAGCAGACTCACTAAAGAGTTGGAAAATGTCTTATTTATCTGTTAGTTCCCAGTGTGTTCATGTTCTAAGGTCTCTTCTCCTGTAATATTTTTGGGTCCGAGACACATTTTTAGGTTAATTCTTTGTAAATGAACCTTTGGAAAGGGAAACAGAGAAAAGAAAATAACATCAGTCTTCTCACTGATAATACTGAGCATAATAAGCACAACAACAACAAAAAACTGATTCTGAAATCAACACCAGAGACGTGTAGCTAGCAAACATATTCATGTGCTTAACCTCTCTACCTGGTTTAGAAACAAACGAAGATGAAAGTGTTGCAATGCAGTTGAAGGCAAATGGAGATAAATGAAGATAATTATAAATGAGCTGCTGAATTACCTGATCTGTGTCAACTGTTGCCTCAGGCCTAACCAGCAGATTCAAGTCCAAACTCTCATGGATCCTTATAGCCAAACCTTACCGTGACTTATGTCCTCTTCAACCAGCTGTTGTGGATGGCAATGCTGTGGGTAGGAGGGATCTGTTGCAGTGGTCAGTCTTCCAACAACCTCTCCTCTCGTCTGTGAAACATGCTTGGACATTTGTGTAGTTGTAGCGGTTAGCAGTTTCACCTCAACATGTTCTCTGCTGAAAATCCCAGCTGTGTAGGCCAACTGTATCAATTTTCTGATGTTAAACTCCTTTTAGGACTGACTTCAAGGAGTGAGATGTTTGATGGACTACTACCCTGGTGAGGACTTACCTGTCCCTGCCTGTCGCTGCCTTTGATCTCCTAGCCATGTATATTAAATATTTTTAAAATACTGGTTCCATATCTATTTAGGACTTAGAATCACAGTTCAGAACCATTTGATAATTTCAGCCAACTGTAAATTAGATCATTAGTTTTATTATGTTCTAAAGGGCTTTTTTTCAGTGAACAAGGTACTGTAAAACAAGCAAGAACTGCCAATGCCTGAATAGTTAGATTAGAATAAGAATAAAACATGTTTAAATTACAGTAGAGTTCTTTCAATAATTTAACAACCTACTGCCCCAGCTGTACCTGAATGCAGCACAACTGTTGGTCAAATCCACTGACAAACATTTTAGACAGCAGACGGATGCATCCCATTTCCAATATTTTTCCCATATCTGACTTTTCCACAGCAGTGTGAAAACAATTCAGATCTTTTTAAGTCAAAAAAGAAAACTGAATAGAGTCATTTCAAAATGTTGTGCTAATTTGGTTTTCAAAGACTCTGCGGGCTGAACCGTCATCTTGCATTTTATCTGACATTCACATCATTGACGTGAGACATAATTCATGTCATAATTTTCCAGCAGAAGAAGCCAGACCTGGTAAATCTAGACAAAATATCTGAAGCAGTTTGTTTTGGGGGGTTTTTTTACGTTTTTTTTTTTTGTTTTTATTCCTCTAATGCTCAAAAAATTCATCCACAGATGATGTCATTCATTGTTTCTTCCATATTAAACTTCTTTGTGACGTTGTCGTTCTTCTGCAAATGCAGGTCACTTTGGGGTCAAAAACAGGTGCCATTTATTTTGTGTCACAAACAACCACATTTGGGCTTCAGAGAAAAAACAAACAAGAAAGCCATGTAAGTGAATGTAAGTGACCTATGGAGGTTGGTCTGACCGGATGCTACAGATTTTCAGGATATATGTCTACACTCAGATTGAAGTTTGACTTAGTTAAATGCAGAACCAGCGGTACTTAAATAAAATAAATAAAAACGCCTAACTGCTCCACTTGTCTTCATTGATGTCAAATCACAAACTTTAATGCTCCTGTTTACTGGCCATGCGTACACTGACAAAACGGAAACGTGTACTATGATTTTCCAGTAAATAAATATATGTTTATGTGAGATGACTTCAATTCTTTAGGAAAACATTCGATCCAAATCAACCTTTTTTTTGTTTGTAAAATTAATAAACCCTCGTTTTTCAAATCAGTGATTGTGTGTAGAACCTCAATTTTTGGTTCAGTTTTACTAACCAACAATGGTGGACAGTGAGAGTACATCTACATCAGTATTTAAGTATTTGGGTATCTGTGCTCTCCACTACATTTCTAGGAAGCTTGTTCTCACTCGTTTTATTTATAAATAGCATAGCTTTGGATTCCGCAGTTGTTGGTTTCTTTCCTGAAATGCAATTGGCACCAAGCTTTTCTGCCTTCATTCAAACAGAGCTGAGCGATGGAGTAACTGAATCCAGGTGAAGCAAATTAGATTTTTGGGATCAGAAACCTGACTTAAACCAGAGCGTCACTCAGATTATGCAAGCAGCTAATGAATTAACACCAAGGTTGATGAAACAATTCAGTGAAATGATGTCCGACTAATGTTGGCTTTTCTTGCATTTTTACGCTAAGGTTTTTATAGGTGGTATAGATTTTTTAAGCGAGGGCTTCTAAATGTCAGCTGGTTTCAGAGAAATAAAACCTTTCATCAAACCACTCAGTAAATAATAAAGTAATTTACTGATATTAGAAAATACACATTGTAAATGGACTTCATTTATAAAGTGCTTTTCTAATCAAACTGACCACTCAAAGCACTTCACACTCTAGCCACATTCACCACCAACACATGCATTGGTATGCAAACTGGGTTGAAATGCCTTGCCCACATTGCAATGTGATAGGTGGCAGCTGAAATTTAACCTGTAAACTGCCTGAACTGCCACTGTGCCACAGACACCCCTTAAAGTGTGGAGCACCTGGTAATCCCAGGCGGTCTCCCGTCATAGTACTACCCAGGTCTGACCCGGCTTAGTTTCCGAAACCTTACGAGTTTCCAAGATCTCACCAGTTCTTTATTTACATACTTTTTAAAAGTGCCTTAACCAGAGTACAATTTTACTGAGTAAATTTTACTTGTAGTTGAGTAAGATTAGACCATGAGTACCAATACTTGTACTTCAGACTTCTTTATTGTTCATTAAACTTACATGAAATGGAAAATTTGCTTTGGTAGAGGCACAAAGACATATAAGACAAACACACATCACAGTCAGCACAATAAAGAATAAATATATATATATATATATATATATATATGGTAAGACAAAAACTGTGGAATAAAATCAAGTCCCATTACTGTATCCATGTCACTCGTTTAAATATTAAAAACCATTTAAAATTTACCATACTACTGCTAAGAAGAGCACACAGACCTTTCTACACTGAGTTACAATGCACTGTTACTGTATAACATTTAAAATTAATAGAATGCTTCTGCTAAAAGACTATTGAGGAGCACATAGAGCTTATCTACTCTCAGCTACTATAACCATTTCTTTGTTTAGAATAGCCACAGATGATGGGACAAATGACCGCTTGTAGCCATTCTTCCTTGCCATTGGGACTATAAGTCTCCGTCCAGATGGCAGCAACTGGAGAGCACAGTGAAGAGGGTGAGTAGGGTCCAGATAGACTTGATGTGCCTTCTTTGTTAGAGCCTGTGTGTGTGAATGTGAGAGTAGCAGCTGTTTGTGTCCAATGATCTTTCCAGCCTGGTTGACGATCTGTGCCAGCTTATTCTTTTGTTTGACAGAGACGTATCCATACCAAGACATGGTGTTAAATGTCAACACACTCTCGGTCAGGGACCTGTAGACCATGGACATAGTGCGGTAACTGGTGTTGAGGCCCCTGAGTTTCCTCAGGAGAGCCAGGCGTGTCTACCTTTTTTGAATGTGTAGTCCACATGGTCTTAAAATTGTAGCTGACTGCCTATAACTGTCCCGAGGTATTTAAACTGAGTCACCTGCTCCACCATCTGAGCCTTCATGCTGAATGGCCAGAAGTGTGCAGAGTTTTTATTGCCTCACTTCTTGCTGCTTCCCAGCCACATCTCCTTGGTTTTGGAGACATTGAGATCCAGGAAGCTGCTGTCAAACCATGCAGATAAGGTGCTAATGAATTGCAGGTAGGGGGAGCTGTCTGTCTCCCATAGGCAGGTAATTAGGGCCATATCATCTGCATACTTTATGAGGGAAAGGTCATCCGTGTTGCACTGTAGCTCATTGGTGTATATGTAGAAGAGCAGGGGTGATAACACACATCCTTCAGGAACACCGGTGTTGAGAACCAGAGAGGCAGTTCTTGATGCACACACGCTGGGTTCGGCCCCTCAAGAAGTCCCTGATGAGGAGGACCAGGCCAGAACTGACTTTCAGGTCACAAAGGCGCTGTAGAAGGAGGTGTGGTTGCACCGTGTTAAAGACAGAGAAGAAATCAATGAAAAGAACACGGGCATGAGTCTTTGGTTTATCCAAGTGACAATGCAAGTTATTTAGGAGTGAGTGTGGCATCTTCCACCCTCCTGTTGGTACTATAGGCAAATTGCATGATGTCTAATTGACCTGCTACTAAACGGATAGTCAATACTTTTATTAAAGTTGAGTACTTTGTCTACCATTGCTCTAATTTTCTGTTCTAGATGTATTAATAGGACTTAGGTTATTGAAACTGGATGTTCCACAAAATGTGAGGCCGGTATTTTAAAATCAAACGCTCTCAAAGGAAGACTACATCTGCTCAAAGGTGTAATTGGCAGGTATTAGATTCCTAAAAGATTTGTTAGCGACAAAGCATGCTGCAACTCCAGAGTTTAGTTCGTTTGCAATTATATCTATAGAGACACACACACTCACGTCTGTGTATTACTGGGCTTTGTAAAGACATGAGTATAGCTGTGAATTAGATAATTTATTTTATTCATTATGTTTAGGGTTAAAATACAGACATTAAATTCTCAGAATATTTTTTCCCCAATGACCAACAGTCTTATCTTTTTGGATGCTAGTCATTTACTTTGAGTTAAAAAACAAACAGACTTAAGGAACTTTTCATGATTTATTGAGCAACAATGGCAAATACATTCACAGATTTATCTTTCAAGATGGTAAAATTAAAAACAGTACTCTCAAGCTGTACTTTGAGCATATAGATAACTTGATATAAACTACAGAAAGTTTAGAAAAAAGATTGCATAAATAAATATCAACATAGCTTATTTAAAAAAATCTTAATTCTATTACCTAAATACAAACAGGGCTTTGGTTTAGGTACAGGTAAATATATACACACACAGCAGTTTAAATTTGAGACCCAAGTTTTAAACAAAGGATCAGACAAGATCAGAATCTTCACTACTAAGGCCAAGCATATTGGAGAGACCCAGGGACAGTTTCTGACTTTCATCTGCCGAGCCCTGTACAGACTCAGGCTTCTCTATTTTGAAAGTACCTCCTCTCTCCAAAGATAAATCTTTGGCTCCATCAGAGACACCGACATATACATTTGGAGCAGCAAGTTTCAAGTCAGCATTATTTTTTCCATCTGTTTGAAAAGCACTGGGTGTCTTTTCCTTTGCCGATTTCAGAATCTCGTAAAGGTCAATCTTGCCTGTCGTCTTTGGTACTCTGTTACTTATTGGCAGTTTAACGCCTTTGCTTATACCATAGTCCTTTTCCCCACTTTGGCGTTTCGAGAAACCCAGTGCATCAGAAATGTCATCAAAGCCATCAACGGTTGGTTTGGGCAGGCTGTGAACTTTGAATACAGGGAAATCGGCCTCATCTTCATCGTCGTCGTCGTCGTCGTCTGCAGCATTTGCATAGTCATCAACCTCTCCGGATTTTAGTTTAGATTCTGGAAAGCTCATATTTGGCAACTTCATGTGTGGGAAGTTTGTCTTCTCAACACTGGCATCTACATCTGGAGCCTTAAGGTCTACTTTGGGTTCTAACTTTGGTCCATTTAGTTCCACTCCAGGAATAGAAATGGTGGCATCAGCAGTTGGACTGCCTAGGTCAACTTTAGGTACCTCTATTCCAGCCTTCCCTGTAGTATGCACATTCGAAATTTCTGCATTTGGACTTGAAAGATCAAGTCCTGGGACCTTATAATGGGGCATTTTGAAGTCACTGAGGTCTAAATCTAGATCTGGTGTTTTAAGCTGTCCATCAGCTGTTTTAAGGTCTGTTTTTGGTGGGTTGATATCACATTTCAGAGGTTTTGTTGCAACAGCCGGTCCTTGCAGTTCAGCATCCGTGTTTGGTGCCAGAAGGGTTTTGTTAACTTTTGGTGCAGATAAATTTAGATCTGCATTTTGCAAATCAGGAATAATCACTTTTGCATTACCTTTTGGCAGATTAATGTTCACTTCTGGGCCTTTAAGATCTTTAGTAGAAATTTTTGTATCTGGTAAGGTTAAGTTAGTTTTGGGGGCTGAAAGATTGACATCTGTTTTGAACTTTGTTGCATCAATGTCTGGATTACTGAGACCACCCTCAATTTTGGGAGCTTGAATCCCTAAACTTGGTGCTTCTTGAATTACTTTAGGAGCCGTTAGAACTGCTTTGGGTATCTTTGCATCCACATTAGGCAGAGCCATATCAAGATCTGGGTTTTTAAGATCAGCATCAATTAAGTTATTAAGTTTAACATCTGGTGCTTTGATGTAAGGTGCAGTCATAGAGAGGTCTGGAGTATCCATTCCCATACAGAGTTTTGGTGCTGATAGTGGAAAATCTGCTGACTTAAAATCTACCTCAGGCACTTTAGGAGAAACATCTGGTACAGTCAGATCACTTTCAAGTTCAACATTTGGGGCTTTCAGTGTGCCAGTTTTGTTTTTTCTTAAACCAAACCAGTTGAACTTTCCAGACGGATTGCCGACATTAACATCGGGAGCATTAACATCCAATTTAGGGCCGTCCAAAGTGGGTGCTTTTACATTGACATTTGGCTTACTTATTTGACTATCAATATTTGGAGATTTTAAATTCAAAGCAGGTGCTGAAAGATTGGCATCCAAGTCAGCATCTAGACTAATATCGGGTTTTGGTGCTGACAGATTAACGCCTGTGGTATTTAAATCTAGCTCTGGCTTTTTGAGATCGATATCCGGTACATTCAGATCAGCATCAAAGTCATCCTTTGGATGATGTTTTTTTTTCTTAAACGTTAACCATTTGAATTTGCCAGTTGGGCTGCCAGCATTAACCTTTGCAGCAGAATCAATGTCTACCTTTGGAATTTCAACATCTACATTAGCTTTAGGCCCGTTCAGATCTAGATCTGGTGAGTTAATCTTACCATCAATCTTTGGAGCTGAGAGATCAAGTTTAGGGGCAGAAAGATCAACATCGTTTACCTTAGAGGTTGACCACTTTGGCATTTTCAAAGTGGGCATTTTGATCTTTCCAGATGGAGAATCAATGTCTAGCTTTGGAATTTCAACATCTACATCAGCTTTAGGCCCGTTCAGATCTAGATCTGGTGAGTTAATCTTACCATCAATCTTTGGAGCTGAGAGATCAAGTTTAGGGGCAGAAAGA
>JAVLVB010000291.1:413678-424334 GCA_032876305.1 Orestias chungarensis
CCTTAGAGGTTGACCACTTTGGCATTTTCAAAGTGGGCATTTTGATCTTTCCAGATGGAGAATCAATGTCTAGCTTTGGAATTTCAACATCTACATCAGCTTTAGGCCCGTTCAGATCTAGATCTGGTGAGTTAATCTTACCATCAATCTTTGGAGCTGAGAGATCAAGTTTAGGGGCAGAAAGATCAACATCAACATCGTTTACCTTAGAGGTTGACCACTTTGGCATTTTCAAAGTGGGCATTTTGATCTTTCCAGATGGAGTATCAATGTCTACCTTTGGAATTTGAACATCTACATCAGCTTTAGGCCCGTTCAGATCTAGATCTGGTGAGTTAATCTTACCATCAATCTTTGGAGCTGAGAGATCAAGTTTAGGGGCAGAAAGATCAACATCGTTTACCTTAGAGGTTGGCCACTTTGGCATTTTCAAAGTGGGCATTTTGATCTTTCCAGATGGAGAATCAATGTCTACCTTTGGAATTTGAACATCTACATCAGCTTTAGGCCCGTTCAGATCTAGATCTGGTGCGCTAATCTTACCATCAAGCTTTGGAGCTGAGAGATCAAGTTTAGGGGCAGAAAGATCAACATCGTTTACCTTAGAGGTTGGCCACTTTGGCATTTTCAAAGTGGGCATTTTGATCTTTCCAGATGGAGTATCAATGTCTACCTTTGGAATTTGAACATCTACATCAGCTTTAGGCCCGTTCAGATCTAGATCTGGTGCGTTAATCTTACCATCAAGCTTTGGAGCTGAGAGATCAAGTTTAGGGGCAGAAAGATCAACATTGTTTACCTTAGAGGTTGGCCACTTTGGCTTTTTCAAAGTGGGCATTTTGATCTTTCCAGATGGAGTATCAATGTCTACCTTTGGAATTTGAACATCTACATCAGCTTTAGGCCCGTTCAGATCTAGATCTGGTGAGTTAATCTTGCCATCAATCTTTGGAGCTGAGAGATCAACAACTGGTGCATTTATACTTGCATCCACTTCAGGTTTTGGAACATGAAGTTTATTTTTTTTCCATTTCATATGAGGCCAGTTGATTTTACCAGATGGAGCATCAATATCAAGATCTGGGGCTTGAAGGTGGGCATCGGGAGTTTCAAGTTTAGCTTTGGGGAGAACATTAAGGTCACCCTCAATGCTTGGAGATGCAAGTTTTACATCAGGTGTCTCTAGATCTCCATCTATGTCCAAGCTCCCTTTGTGGTTTTTATGCTTTTTCCATTTCAAATGAGGCCAATTGATTTTACCAGTTGGAGCTTCTACATCAATATCTGCCCCTACTGCCTCAAGCTCTGGGCAATAAGTATCCACCTTTGGAATGTTTGCATCAACTACTGGAGCATTAATGCCCCCCTCCACCTTTGGCACAGAAAGGTCAATATCCAGTTGATCATTTGCATCTATATCTAGACTGTCCATTGAACCTTGAAATTTACGCAACTTCCACTTTTGGTGGGGCCAGGTAATTTTACTTGATGGGGGATCAATGTTAAGGTCAGGGGTTTTAACATCTACCTCAGGACCTTTGAAGTCTGCTTTGGGCAAGTCAATATCAACATCAGGGCCACTTAAATCCTCATTAAGCTTTGCTGTAGGAACATTGACATCAGGTACTAACATTTCATCTGGGCCTTTAACTTTGCTGCTTTTCCATTTTGAATGTGGCCATTTGATTTTGCTGGAAGGTGCCTCAAAATCAGCTTTGGGATTTTCTAATTTTAGATCAGGGCCATTTAAATCTTCTCTTGACCCACTCAGGCCAAATTTTGGCATTTTAAACTTTGGAGGCTGGTAGATACCCTTTTTCAACTCTGGTGTCTTATCTACTTCCAGGGACTTCACTTGTGGAGCTGTTGCACTAATATCAGGTATTTTAATAGAGCCACCTAGATCTGCATTTACATCTGATGATAATCCCAAGGACGGCATTGTCACTTTGGCACCAGCATCCCCTGATGGTTTATTTAGGCTGAGTTTTGGTAGGTCTCTGTTGAGACTGGGGCCATTGAAAGAAACAGCCGAAGGGTCCAGTGAAAGATTTGTCTTTTGGAGCCCCTGTAACACAGAAAAGTAAAAACAGGTTAACATGCATCTTGCAAAATACACAATTCTGTAATTTACATCTTCGAAAGTCAAATTGGCTTCACAGACTACAATTCTTGCTTTACCTGTACTAAATGATCATTTTGATTTCAGTAAAATTTTTGATGATTAGACTAAATCACAATCCTAAACAAGTCACTTGCTTTTAAATAATGACATTTACCTCTGGAGTGTTTTTGAGACCCAATCCAAATGAGTCAAGGCCAACACCAGCACTTAAATCCTTTTTTGTCAGAAACTTCATATTGTTTTCATACGGCTTTAGGGTGTCCAGTATATTCTGCACATCCTTTTTGTCAAGGTTGCCTAGATTTATTGTGGCTGCGACAATATCATCATCTGAAACAATAGGGAGCAATGATAAACTGATTATTGACGCTCGTTTGAAATCAAATTCTTGATCTAAAAAAAGCAAAACAAAAAATCCAAAGAAACCCAGCTTTTTCATAATTTGTTGCTGGTCTGTAACTTACCAAGTTTTAGGCCACTTTTTGCAGCAACCAAGCTGTCTGCATTCCCTGCAATGGAGAGTCCTTTCCCAGAGCCATCCAGAGCCAGGTTTCCGGAAATGTTTGCACTCTTTTTTTCCGCACTCTTTGTTGGACAGTAAGATCAAAAAAAATTGTGGATGTCTACTTTATTCAGTACCATAGGTATTAGTAGGTTTCTTTAACTTACCATTTTCCTTAAAAGTTATTTATGCCTTCATATCAGGAAATACACACGCAGCAAAAAGGTGGGAAAGAAATCAAACCCTAAAAGAAAGCAGAAAAATACGTAGTCTTGTATTAATCTGACAATTTAATCAGATCTGTTCCTCTTATGTTACATGGAAACTATCAAATGCTGATAGGATGTTCAAGAGGCAGAAATAGTTGCAGCAGTGCAGAGTATACCTATAAAATTTGCAAGTAGAGATTCTGCACACAACTGATCCCGACATTGTATAGTAGTCCAGAGTAATGCAGATATTTAAAGCAACAACATCCTGTATAAAATTCATGTTTTATGCTTTTTTTTCCCCCTAGAAGCTGGAATATTTAAGGGGGCCTGACAGGGAAAAACAACACCCACATTGAGACTGTCTCACACTTTAGGAATTTAGAACCTCTGCCCGGTTTGGTGAAGGGAATGTGTCCATTCAAACCAGTTGGTTTGGATGCATTCTGGCTGACACACACCAACAGCCCTCCTGCTGACCACACCTCACCGCTTTCACACGTAAACACCCAATCTGAGCAAAGTTGCTCCGACCGACAAGCAAAGACCAAGTGTAGCCATGCTAGATTGCAAAACTAATTTTTCAAAATGAAATTTAAACAGAAGGATAACTACTTCAGTGAGAGCATTTCAAATAAATTGGAACTCATCAAAAACACTGATCTCTAGAGTCATGTCTGGTCAGTTGTCACCCTGGCAGCAAAACTAATCACCAGCTAAAATTTAATCCAAAAGGGCAATACAGTCGATCTGCAACTAACCGTTACATGTGTTAACAGATGTGCCAGACTTTACTTATCCTGTTTATGACGAATTAAGATTTGAATGAAATGATTTTCTTGTAAATTTGCGCTAAATACAATAAATTGATTCTTTAGATTTCACATTGAAACAACAAGATTGGAAAACTAAATGTGTGCATGAACCAACTTCTTTTAAACTACAGGACTGGAACCACCTTCCCAATTCCTCCAGATCAGAAGAAAGGAAGCAGATGCAAAAGAATCAAAACCCAATGACAGAACAATTCGACCCAACTGTTAAAGAATGCTTTGAGCAGAAATCCCATCCGTTTAAACCACAGGCCAGCATCATGCATAATCAAACAGTTTCATTAAAATCCAGTCCCAACTGATTTAATAACCAACTCCTACAGACAAAGTATTTTAAGGACTCACCAATAGCTGCTGCCAGAGATGTCCACTCTTCGGTATATCACGGCTGCTTTGTTAGGGTGCGAGGAGTTCGTCTGTTAAATGCCTGCAGTCATCCGGAAGAACGGGTTGGACAGCACCAAGAACGCCCAGTTCTTCTGCCTTCTTTCGTTTGCAAAACACACACCTTCCTCCACACACACACACCTAGATTTCAGGCTGATCCCTTAAGCAGCCGAAACCTAATTGGAAAGTGGAGTTAAGGAGGACAGAAACACACCTCTAAAAAAAAAAAAAAAAACTAACCAGGTTTACACATTAAAACAAACACATCGAACAGTTCCAGTTCATATTGATCAGACAGTGGCTCATAGATTTGTACGGCTATTTATGCAGAATTGCATCGTCTCTTCACTTCAGAACTAAAAACGGTTCTCTGCACTTTTAGCACCTCCAGTCATTTGAGTGGCAGAGCTTCTAGGCTAGTTACTCCAACTCTATTCTATCATTCACTCACAATACAGCGGGCTTGGACTGATAGGTTCATGCGTGCAGCCCACAATCATGACATTGGAAAAGTCATGTAAACAATTTAATACCATTTGTTGTCATGGAGATGCCATTCATCTTTCGCGTGGCATTTATTTTCAGAAGTTTTTAGTATCGTTATCATTTCTAAATTACCCGATTACTCTGTTGTAAATGAGACGATGGGTCTTAAAAAGCTTCTACGGTGTTAAAAAGTAAAGAATTTACCAAATGTTAATTTTGTTGCAGGTCTGTGACATTCAGACACGCCATAACCACAATATTTTAAATCCAATGACTAAATTATTACCAGAGAATGCGGTCAAGCTCTAGAAACATCTGATCGTGATCCTGCTATGTAAATCAGATGACCTGGAGCAGAGACACACCAGAAGTTGCAGGATGCCATCTCTGGGAGACAAGAATCTCTACTTGACAATTTGTAACTGAGAATTTGTTTGAAGTTTCTGGATGAAGTCTCAATTCAAACAGAACTAAGCTGATCCTTCCTGCTCTTCTGTTTTTTATTGCATGTTGATGAGAGGTCAGAGCTCATGTACTGAATCTGCGAAGGTAAACATGAGTTGCGCCTCTGATGTCCCGATCAGAGCCATTTTATTAGCCATTTAGTAACTGATGCTGTCCAACATTGTTCTTGCTAAATTAAATAGCAACACTGGATGAGTTATTACCCAACCCATGAAGCAGAAAAGTACAATGTGATGACTGTTAGCAAAAGAAACTAAGCTGGGTGTTGTCTGTACGAGG
The DNA here is from genome assembly GCA_032876305.1 of Orestias chungarensis. Lineage (NCBI taxonomy): Eukaryota > Metazoa > Chordata > Actinopteri > Cyprinodontiformes > Cyprinodontidae > Orestias > Orestias chungarensis. The sequence continues at coordinate 418,965 of JAVLVB010000291.1, forward strand.
CCATAGTTTAAGGATGAGCAATTGTAGCCAGAATTCCTAATTGGGAGAGGCGGACCCAGCTAACCTGAAGGGTTTCATCCACTGCCAGAAACACCTGTGACTTTGCAGCTTCATTAATTCTGGGTTCAGGTTCCAGCACAACAAGCTTAGCACAACAATAACCTTTGCTACAGCAGCAGATTCTGTCCCCAGTATCATCCATCTTTTGTTGAAATCCACTACAGTCACATAACATTAACAATGCGCAACTTAAATATGTGTCATGATCAGCAGACCAAGTTTACCTCCATTTTTATATACATATAAAAAAAAGGTAAACAACATATTTCCTCAACTGTAAAATCTATTTCCTTTTAAAGATGGCTTGTTTTCTTTTTACTAATCAGACACGCTAACATGCATTCACCTGTTTGTTTTTTACCATAATGAACATGGTAGAGGTGCAAACCAGAACACTGACAGGTAACACCCTCAACTCCCTGCTTCTGCTTGTTGGTATGCTGGTTATGTCTCACCTAGTTACTTTTCTGTTCTCTGCACTGCAAAAAACGAAATCTTACCCAGTATTTTTGGTTATTTTCTAGAGCAAACATTTAGTACACATCAAAAAATACTAGATTATTGCTATAAAAGAAAAAGTTCAGCTAAATTGGTAGATTTTTTTCACTTAATTTTTGTTACAAATTTAGAAAAAAATTTAACAATGTAACTAATTTTTTAGTTTCAATATGTATAAATTATGGCTATGAAGCAAGCTCTTACAGGTGGCTTACACAAAAATACTTGCTAGATTTTATGTTTTTTTTGGGTGGAAATCCTAAACGTGTTAGTTGCTGTGACGTCCCACAGGCCGGCAGTGGGGTGATGTAAATGATGTTAATAACAAGAACAAACTTACAAACACCAGCAGAGGATCTTGGCAAGATGCAAATATGGCTGACATGTGGATGAGACAAAGACTAGATAAATCAAAATACAGCTGTGTCAGTAAAAGAACAGGAGGAAGGTGATTACTGCAGCACCAGCAGCTGAGTGATACACTGATGAATGACAGCTGGGGAGGAACAAGACCAGAGCAACTCAGGGAGGCTGAAATGACAGAAGGCTCAGCAGAGCGTGACTGAAGAAAAGGGGGAGCTGGGGAACGCACAGTGCAATAATAAAATCTCTCAAAGTATTTTCGTCGAGTCGCTTGTGCAAACATCTTAAAACTGAACAGAAATAACTTACGAGTAACGTCTGAGCAGGATTTGAGCTTTCAACTCGTTTTAAGGAAGAAAACCTGTCAGTAAAAACCAATACTTATGAATATATGTTTGAGAATTTCTGACTGGAAAACTAAGCCACTCTAGCTGGCTGAAAAGTTACCTGTTAGTCTTTCTGGCTTCTAAGGTTTCTGCACCAACAACCTAGATTTTGTTTTCACAGCACAGAGAACTCAGACTTTAAGAATCCAAACAAAGCTCAGACTTAAAGTGATTAAATAGAAAAACTCAGTTTAGTGATAATGAACAGGTCAGCTTATTGGTCCTCAGGTGTTTGTGGGTGTGTCTGTGAGTGTGCCCTGCGTGAGTGTGCTGCTGTAGAGACATCAGTTCAGAAACAAGGAGGACAGCCCACATTTTTGGTCTCATCCAGGTTGTAATTTTGAGTTTGGGGTGACTAACTTTAGTCCTTTGTGTTTTAGATGGTTCCCTGCTCCAACACACCAGAACATGTTGCCATGCTTTGGTGTTTGGCCATATAAGCCCCTCAGTCAGAGCAGATATTCATTAGTAAGCTGCTTATGGAAGCGCAAACGCTACAGCTTACACTATGCTACAGCTTCAAGCACACAAACGGGAATCTGTGACCTGTACGACCCAACAGAACAATGCCGGGCTTTTTTTTTTGTTGCATTCTTTAATAAAAAGCAGCAACAAACTCAAGAGATATGGATCAGCAGCAGTCATTCATTCATCATTGTATCATCCAGAATGGGGAATCTTGAGTCTCTGGAATTTAGGCCAAATAACTTTAAAAAAAGATAAAATCTTGCAGAAGACTTGATCTTCTCAAATATCTGCTGCTAAACACACAGCAAATGCAGTGGATATCCCTGGGATAAGAAGTCCCTTGCAAAGCCCACTAGTATTTATCATGACAAAGAAGAAATATTACAAAATCCTTCTTTAGCTACTGTATGTGGATTAGCATTGGTGTAAATTATTAAACCCTCAGGGTGAAGATGCCGCATTCTAACCTCACATTATAAATAAAACAGGACGGGTCGCCCACTCTCACCCACCGAAGCTGCAACCGCAATAGTGCGCATTTGAAATGCAACACAAGTATTTGTGTAACCGGTTTTTCAGGGAAGCATCCCAACAGCCTGATGCAGCTTCCATCGTGCCTTACCACAGGAGAGTTTAATTTAGAGTAAACTGGAGATAATTTTATCACCCACAGAGCTTTTAACATGCAGGAGGTAAAAGTCTGAGTTTGATGTAATCTGACATTTTAACCATTCTGGGTAGAAACCCGTGTCTGTTTTCATGGTTTATAGATGCAACACGTTGTGTATTTATAGATGCTGATGTGATCCGAGTTCTGGGTGAGGTTTAAAGCTTGAGTTATTGTTTTATTGTCTCCAGAACATTCTCCCTGACCTGCCTGCTGTGGTTCTTGGTTTTCCATAAAGCTGTTTGTTCTCTAAATGTTCTCTAAAGCCGGCGGTCGGGACCCAGAGCCGTCACAAGATACCAAGTGAGGCATGATTTTTCAGAATCAGTGATGTGACGCCCTGAGGTATATAGAGGGCTAAAAAATTGTAACATTGAATGTCTCTTTGTTTTCCATTGATGAAAAATATAAATGTTTATATAAAATATGTAGAATTATTTCACTTAGTTTTGATGAAATCATATCTAATGGTATGTATTTTTAGTGCGCCAGCAAGTTTCCAACGTGTCACTTGTCTCTGACATCGTTACTCATTATTATTTGGCACCAGATTATTGAAACTGAATACAAAAGCAATCCACACTTTTCAGATGTTTTTAAGCGAATGAAATTGCACTAAAATTGATCTGCCAATTGTTGGTTCATCAAATAAATCTCTAATAAAATACACAGAGGTTTGTGGCTCTTATGAGACCAAATGTAGAAACAGTTCATAGTAGGAACATTAAAGAGTTACGCCTGATGTGTTTCCTTGTTTGGGAGGTCCACAGATATTATTTAAAACTGTTAAGCTAACATGAGCTTGTTATTAAACATTTCTTAAAATCCATTTGTGAGATCTGTTATATGCAGATGCTGAGACTGACTCAGGGCTTTGGTGGGGATTTTGTTTGCACACATCTCAGCTGCTGGCGGTTTTTTTCTAGAATCAAACAAAAAACAGAGAAAATGGAGCGTCTGGATTCATGTTTCCTTCACTGGCTTCTCTTCAGGTCCTAACTTGTGCCGTTTAGTAAATACACCTACATGAAGCAGGCTAAGGTCTGTAAAGCAAAAGACACACAATTACTTTTCGTCATAGCCACAAACTCATCTGTAATATCTACTTTGTCACGACTCAACAGTCTATTGCTCAGTTTCAAAGTAAAATAGCTCAATCAGTTCAGGGCAGCAAAGCTGCACAACATGTCGCATACTTGTTGATAGCAAATTGTGAAAACATGGTCAGTCCAGTTATGAGTGCTAAGCAGTATTTATCACAACGAACGGCATGAGGAGAATGTGAAGAAATGTGAGTGCCAAAATGCCAAAAGTCAGCACCGAAACCAACGCTGACATAACACTGCAGCAAAGCAGAGGTTGTAAATGTCTCAGTTTATTAGGAGCCGCGTTCTACGCTGTCCTGAAGAGGAATGATCATACTTTAGGGGTTTTGTTAGCAACACAATAAAAAAAGAAAACAAAAAATGAAATCTATGAATATGAGCATAAACTGTTGAAAGATTAGCAGATATGAAGAAAAACCTTAACAGTCATAACAAAAGTGACTTGTTGTTTTATCTTTATTATCTTTCACAGCATATAAACAGTGTTTACCAAAGCGAGCATAAATATAAATAAGAAAAACAAAAACGTTAGTGTAGGTGAAGCTACTTTTTAAAGAGTCTAGACTGAACACAAGGCATCAGTCTGCTGAGATCAATCCGCTCCTGTTTCCATTAAGGTGTATCACATCCAGCTCGACCACTAAAAGTCAGGTTCTTACCACCAGCAGTGATGTGATCTAATCTGTTTCACTTAAGAGTTTTGCAGCACAGCTTAAGACCAGCTGCATTGTTTTATGACATGTAAATCGAGATGAGAGGAAATATTGCCCAGTCCGAAACAACATGTCCTCCACGGCAATGGAGAGTATTGGCTCCCTACCAGTTAGTAATGTCCCTCATGGGACCAGTTAGTTGGTTTTAAAAAAATATTTATACATATATTTTTTTATCCAATTTAATTTAGAAATTGGCCTGAAGTATTTTACTATGGAAACAGGTTTGACTTTAAAAGAGTCAGAGAGGTTTTTAATCAGATCAACAACAGAAGTTTGGAGAAAATCGATAAAAGTGAAAGAAAAGCACGATTGAAAAGCAGATGCCTAGCCGGAAGATTGGGGAATGGATAAAGGTTGAATAAAAATGACTCCAAAGATCTTGTTCTATAAAATACACGCATGAGAATTTTAGATTCTCAGTTTTTATATTAAAGAAAACGTCTCAGTTGTTTGTCTTTTGAGGACATGATGGCAGTAAAACTAAAGTGAAAACTGGGGATTCCTAACATTGTTTTCCAGTTTATCAACGTGTTTTTCTGAATCTACAAACAATGGTATTGATTCATGGACTGCTCCTATTGTGCTGATCAGAGCTGTTTGAATTGCAAAATTATGTTTTAAGTTGGAGCAGCACTAATAAAAATGTGCGTATTTCACATTAATCAAGATTTAATAAAATCCACCTTAAGATTAACTTTAAAAAAAAAAAAGCACCTGTTGTCCATAACATGAATCTCCTCAAGATGTAAATGCTCAGTGACTAGACTGGACCACAGGATTACCTAAAAATACTTCAAACACAATTTTCTGTGATTCCCTATCTTTAAATTCATCTTTTTTTCATTTCAACAATAAAGAATCATGTTTGCCACAGAAGAGTTACAAATTTAAATAATAAAGTGAAGGAAAAATCAAAGATACATTCTAACAAATCAATTTGAAAAAGTTTCCAATCTAAGGAACCCCAGCAGATTGCATCGAGTCATTGACTTGCAGCATTCACTCCTCTGGAATCAGCAGGCAGAAACAATGGCTTGTGTTGTCGTTGACTTTACAGCAATCCCTCATACTGAGCATGCATGTAGCGACAGTGGAGAGGAAAAACT
>JAVLVB010000291.1:424434-440638 GCA_032876305.1 Orestias chungarensis
CCTCCAGCAGTCTAAGCCTATAGCAGCATAACTATAGAAAAACTTAAATAACTTAACACTATAGAGTGAGACATGAAGAAGGTAGAGCAAAGGAGAACCGTCTGTCAAGACTGAGTTCCTCCCCCAACCGGATTAGGCTGTCTTCTCTACCTCTTCCTAACTATAAACTTTATCAAACAGGAAGGTTTTAAGCCTAGATGTTAAACTAGACAGGGTGTCTGCCTCACGGACTAAAGCTGGAAGCTGGTTCCACAGGAGAGGAGCCTGATAACTGAAAGATCTACCTCCCATTCTGCTTTTAGAGATTCTAGGAACCACCAGTAAACCTGCAGTCTGAGAGCGAAGTGCTCTTTTAGGGACATAAGGAGTAATCAGATCTCTGATATACGATGGAGCTTTATTAGTGAGGGCTTTATATGTCAAAAGAAGAATCTTAAAATCTATTCTAAGTTTGACAAGGAGCCAATGAAGGGAAGCTAAAATTGGGGAGATAAGATCTCTCTTTTTAAGCTTCATCAGAACTCTTGCTGCAGCATTTTGAACCAACTGTAGACTTTTAATTGCATTTTGTGAACTTCCTGCTAATAAAGAGTTACAATAGTCCAGCCTTGAAGTAACAAATGTTCGTTCAAAGGGGAGTTTTGATGTGTTTTGGTTTATTACTTTGCTGGGTTGACATTAAGGGAAGGTGGAACAGTTGGTAGATATTTCTTAGTCTAGCAGAGAAACATCCCCACAGCATGGTGCTACCTCCACTAAGCTCTACAGCATTTACAGTGTTCTTAGATTTAGTTTCATCTCATGGAGCTTTCCTCTCTCAAATGTTTACATATTTCCCAGTGGGTGTTAAAAATGTCTCATTAAATCCACTTTCTGCATTAGTTTTTCTTTACCTTACTTTTACACACAAAGTATCGCTACTCTTTCCCTTTTAATCCGACATGTTTCAGACACAGAGCGACTGTTTATGATGAAGTGAGACTGCTTGTTTGTGCACAAGCTTTCTTGTTGTAATGGTTTTCTGCCATTAAGAAGATAAAGTATTTACTGTCGTCAATGGAACTGGTCTCCCATGTGCGTTTGTACAGATATTTACACATCTTGCTTCCATGCGTTTTATGTTAAGAGTTTTAATTGAAAAAAAGTGATTTTTTTGTAACCTTCTAATGTCAAGTTTTTTTGACATTTGTCTTTAAAAACCAGAATTCACACATAGAATAGATCTTTTTTCCATTTGGGGATATCAGCAGTTTCCTAGTATCTCTACCCAATGCTGATTGAGTTGGTTATCTTGGTCTAGCAAAAAAGAAAATGAAGAATAAAAGAGGCTTATGGGAAGGCTAAAATAATTTTATAGTCCAGATGGATGTGGATTATAGAAAATCTACAATATTTCAAACATCCAACTGTTATTTTATAAAGTCATAGCAGCTGTACATTACACAAAATATCAGTGGATGTTTACTTTTGACCTCGGCTATACATGAAGATAAGAGGATGTAGATGAAGGAAACGCACATTTTTTACACACAGAATATTCTAATGGATGTGTATTGGGTTGTTTGAGTGATTGAATGCCTGAGCAACAGCAAAAATATCCCACCAGCTAGCTTTAATACCTCCTCCCCCTTTCTGATACAGGATGCGGTGAAATTGTGGTACGAGGACTTCCTTCAAACAACGTTCCCCCTCAAAGAAGAACTAAAATGAAGGTTACGACCAGTTAAAGCATTTCCAGAGACAGTATATTCTGATTTGTTTGAGTGAAATGTGTTTTACGTAGGCGGTGGCAGCAAATGCAAAAGCAGCAGGAGCAAGTCTTAAAGATTTAAGATGACCAATTTATCGTTATTAGCCAAGAAATCTGAGCTCAGACGCCACAAATTTCAAACTGACACAGACCGTTCTAGCAAGGCACCGTCACATACTGAAGTTATTACTGAATCCATTTGCTTTATCGTTGTTCTCCATGAATTCAGAAAATGCCAGTCAGGGTGACAACACCTGCTAGAGACAGCCCAGCTCACGTGACCTAAAGGGAATGTGGTAAACCTGCATTCTGAGCATTTTGTGGTGGTGAGTGAGAAACACAAGGCAGGTACTTTGGCTGCGTCTTAGAAACAAGAAGCTTCAATAACTGTATTAAAATATATTTTTTTATTATTGTTTCAGGAGGCAAGGTAACCAGTTTCTATAAAATGTGATGTTACCTCATAACCCCAGCTAAACAACACTGGCTTCCTTCTTCTGTCACATCTTAAATACGGAGTTAACAAGCAATCAGAAACCTTTGCCTTTAAACCGCTGTGGTTATTCGCAGTAACACCTGGCGGCTTTACATCGTGGCAACGGAACATAAAGTGAAGCTGCTGTGATGAATCGAGAACAATGGTGACGTAATATTTAGATCAGCTCAGGTGTTGTGTCGTGATAACACTGAAGTGACTTATGCCAGAAAACTGTGACAATCTCCTTTACATAAACCAGGGAACAAACAGTCATCTACAAACAGTCATCTACAAACTATTTGAAAACGGAAGGCTTACATAATAGACATCCATCTCATCTGCTTGAGAGGCGAATGTAAACTAAAGCTCGTTGGATATAAATGCGGTTTACCTGCATGAAAGGAATGTTTGGCATTATAGTCCCGCAACATGGCTGAGAGAGAAATAGAAGAGGAGACATTAAGTGACATGAGCTAAACACCAGCAACTTCAAATCTGTCATCAGGTTGTTTGGAGAGCTAGAATCACGTTGGGGGACGAACCGAAGATCCGAAGCAAGAGGTGCCTCAGGTGAACAAAGCCGGGATAAAGAGTTGGGGTGAAAAGTTTAGCAGACACCGATGTAGCAGCGACTAAGACTAATGACGTGAAGTCTGCTTCCGGTAACACTCCACAGCATCACCATCACTTGACTTATAAAAATCTAGATGTTTCTATTCTCCACTGTGAGATCATAAAGGATACTTGAATCCTTTTCCTGATGATTGAAATGATGAGGATTTAAAAATAGCTTTAGTCTCTTTGAGTTAGAGGCAACTTTACAGGGAGTGAAGAGGGTGAGGACTCAGTGAGGAACTCCAGACTACACGGAGGTTATGGTTAGATGTTAAAGACGTTTTTATTAAACCTACAAATAAAAAAAACAAGATGATGAGAATTTATTCACAACATACATGGTATGTTTAAACACGTAGCTCTGTAAGAGCCCCCAGCAAAGTGTTTGAGTTCATGTTGGCTGAGTAATCAACAGGTTGTCTTTTACGGGAGACATCGGTTCTTTCTTAGAGCAGCTGATCTTCGGTGTTTCCCTGAAAAAATAAAATGCATTCATGAGATTTGAAAGAGTTTCTACCTTTTTAAGACAAACCACTAGAATATTTGCTTTCATTTCAATCAAACAAACAAACATCCAGTGTCAGCGTAAGCCGTTACTCTCTGATCGAACTTTCTGAATCTTGCCATGTGATTTGACAGAGAAGCTGAAGGTTGAAACATTAAAACAGCTAAAAAGATCCTTCTCGTCTTACTTTGTATAGCTAAAGTTCCTCCAGAGGCTGCTTAAGGTGGCCTGGACTGCTGGGTTGTTCTCGTTATTGGTTGAGGTGCCTTTCCGCTTCTTCCTCAGACCGCTGGCTCTGGCCGGGCCCAGCGCCGGCGAGTTCGCCGCCTCGTGCCTCGCGCTGGATTTCAGCTTCGACAGTCCGGACACCTGGAGACGTTTCACACCACAGAAGAGGTCAAGCTACAGGTTTATAATATTCCAATGTGTCAGCTTCTCAGATCCTTGGTTTCACTGATTTATGGCCCACATCTAGGTCAGAACTACAACACATTAGTTCTCTAGTTCAAACTCTTTATTGAGACGATCAGACGTTCACACAGCAGGTCTCAGTGCTCAATTCAGAGATTCTGCTGGTATCCTTTTTTTTTATATATATATATATACACCATCATCGTTCACAGCAAATTAAACGACTATCAAACTTCTGTACAAGTGGTTTATAGAGAATTAGAAACAATGCAGACGTCACACAGCAGCACAGTGTTTACGTGAGTAGCAATGGACGCTGCCGGCTGTGGATGGATTCCAACGTTTGTGAGCGATGGGAGCCGACAGTATCGTCACGTTAGAAAAGTCAGAGACATGATTGTTCAGGCTGCAGATGCTTCAAACACAGAAACTTATCCAGTATAGATACACGAAACCATCTGAATGAGCTTGGTAACTCTGCAGTGAATAATCTGGATTTGTTCATATTTTAACTCACTGCCAACACAGGACTCCTCACATCACTTCCTTTAGTAAGTGATGTGAACTCCTGACCTTTAGCTAAAGCTCAAAAGTATTATACCTGAAGTATATATAAAAATACATAAAACCAAGAAACTGAATAAGCTATAGACCGACCTTTGACCCCAGCAGGCCAGGTTTCCTGCAGGCTTCAGTGAAGGAAGCATGACTTTCTGGCGCTGGTTCAGCGCTCCAGTTCATCTGCTGACAAGAACAGAACAAAAGTTTAAGCAGATACTCCCAGGAAAGCTCATCTGATCATAGTTCAAGACAACGGCCTCAGTTTCACCTCTGAGCTACGTTGGGTATCGACCGTGCAGAACGAGTTAGTTTGTGATTGCAGGCTTTTTAAAGACGAGTCTACTGAAATGTTCTCCTCTCTGACAGGCATCTAATAAAACCATATCAAGCTTTATAAACCTATACGATGATCACATTTGTCGTGGGAAACCCAGCAGTGCTTCTTACATCTCTTACTGTAAGCTGACGTCCAAGTGTAGGAAAAGCCACGGATCCTTTCTGCTTTACCACAAAACGGACCACATGTAAACAAAGTAGCACACAAAGCTAACTCAGCGGTGACGTCCAGAGTAAAAGGAACGCAACTTATATTATTTATTGAAAAAAAAAAAGAAGGGCAGCCAACGTCTATAGAGGACATTTGTAAAATTCACCCCAACGGCTGCATAAATATTACTCAAGACCATTAGAAATAAAAAATATAAACTGCTCAGAAGAAAAAAACGTTTCCACGTCTGGTTTGTTGATTTTGGTCTCTATAAATCCATGAGACTGGTCACAGTTTTCTGGAGGTTTGGTTTCTTTTCACTCCGAGCCGCCAATAATCACAGAGCAGGAACCTGGTGTTCAGTTTAGTCTTAATGGATCAATTTCTGGGCATCAGAGGGATCAGAAAAACAAACAGAATGATTATAGGAAGACAGTAAAAGATAGAGCTGTATGCTTCATTAAAAAGGAAACGCACTTGTTTACTCCTCCAAATCCCATAATGCAACAGGAACCCGGCTAAAGACAGGTGTTTGGCTCAAGCTTGCAGCGAAACAGGAAGCTGACGTTTGTGGGACTCACCGTCTCCTCCTGGGGGGAAGCAGAGCCGCTGTCGGGAAGCACTTCCTCCTGGTGGAAGGAAGTGGACTGGGACTGGGAAAAGTAAGCACTGTCCTGGGAGGGAGGAGAGTCACCGAGTTCTGATGTTCTCTCGGGGGAACAAGAGTCAAGACAAGTGGTCTGGAGAGATGAAGATCTTTCCCTTTTATACTGGAACTGCTGAAGGGCCCCGAGGCCCGGGGGGGACTTTGCTGCTGTGGAAGGACGAGAGGAGGACGAGCCGCCTGACCAGTGGAACAACCTGAGCCCCGGACTGGCTGAAGTCGGGGACGCATCATATGTGGCCGCGGGAGGGCTGGGGGTTTCTACGAGTGGGGCGTCAGGACCGTCGCTTTCACTGAACGGAGATCCGTCCCCAGGTGGACCCTCAGCCGTCGGCTCCGGGCGCCCGGCGGACATCTTGGCATCTGCAGTGGGCGCAGGACTCGAGCTGCTGAAGAATCTGAGAAACCAAAACAAGTAAACCGAACGGCTCTGAGACTGCTGGCTGAGTAACACGGAAAAGATTCAACACGCCGACCGCTTACAGTCAGCTGGGCCTGAAAACTGACCAGGGAAAGAGATAACGGCGAACATTTGTATCCGTGTTCTCCTCCTTAAATAAGAATAGAATAAATGGACCAACACAGAGAGACATGATGGCGCCGTGTTAAAGCCGGGAGACAACGCTCGTTTCGTCTAAAAACAGACTGAAGGTTTAGACGTCCACACAAATCTCTGTTTTCTTCCTAACGGGACAAACAAACATGATGCTCAAAGTTCCAGCAGAGAAGACGATCGACGTTGGCATAACTAACCAGGTTTCAGTGACGGGAGCTGAATGTGTTACAATTGAAAACAAACATTAAACATATTAGAGAATATGAAACCTTCCCTTGCAGTTATTAAATAAATAGCTCTCATATCCTCAGTGGAGGGAAAAAATAACAACAATTAACCAAAGTGCTGCTTTTCTGCTGGTGTTACATAGTGGAACATTTCAGGAATGTCGGGCTTTAAAGAATGTCTTTCTCCACCGAAGTTTGGTATGTGGTCTAGCTCTGGTTTGTCCCACCCAACGTCTTCTGCCGTCTCATTTGGTCAGATCTTAATCCCACTAGACTCATGTCTCATTCTGAGGGGTCGGCTTATCCTGAACCATCTCTGTTTGTCTGCTGCTATCGCTGTAGGCCTGACCACTTCTCCTCCCTCTGCTTCCTGCGTCTTCCACAACTACCCAGTTTGCAAAAACTACACATTCCTCCTCTCCTCCCATTAGTTTCTTTACTTCCTGCTCCTGCTGCGTCTTCTCTAACTCACTGAGGTGCAGGTCAGGTTTCTTCCTTTTAAAGGAGAGTTCTTCCTCTCTACTGTCTCCACATGCATGATCAGTATGAGAGACGGTCGTCAACAACGCTGCATACAAGCTAATAATTTAAATAATGGACTGATGAAGTGTAGAAATTAAGAAAAATAAATAAAAACAGCAAAGCCATGCTTGCATATTTGCTGCAATCCTTTTAAATGCACTTAAACTCCATAAATTGACCAACAACAGTATCAAGTAAAATCTGGGATGTTCGATTGATCAAGATCGTTAACAAAGACGATCTAAAATCTTTCACATTTTAATGCGTTACAGCGCTTTTATGTGCGTGTTTGAATGGGTAGGAGGATTTTCAGAATCTCAACAATGTCAGAATCATAATCAATAAGGGATCCCTGAGGGAACAAAAGAGACAAAAACTCAATTATTTAACATATAAACCTTTATATATTATATATAAATGTAGAAAAACATCAACAATTATATAAATGAAATGTATTTTAATACTAATTTATTTTAAACACATACATTATTTATGTATGTTTTTTATTATCATTTAATGTATGAAAAACTTTGGCCGTCATAGTAGGAAGTTTAGAAACCTCTGGGGAAGGAGATGACATGCGTGCTTCACATTAGCGGGTCAAAATTTGAATCTCTTCCAATAAATCATTTTGTTCGACCATGATTCTTTTAACTGCATTTTATTTATATAACACATATTTAGTTTTGGTTTCATTTCAGTTGCCGTTTGTTTGTGGGTTTTTCTGTCTTTCTGTACGACGTTATTCTTCAACAAGTTTTTGCTGTAAACATTCACGTCTTTGCTCTAATACACACTAAACTATGTATAACTAACAGCCTCTAGATATGTTGTTAATTAATCTGTAATGGAAACACTTTATAAAGGTGTTTATTATGCATTCGATAAGGATAAGAAAACAAAACTGAGTTTTCTTGCCAAGTAGTGATTATATATATACACACACACACAAATGCTTAAACTATTACAATTCGTGCTTGTTTCCTTCCTCCTTTCTTACGATGTGCTAAACTCCTAATTTTTATAGTTTATTTATTCATCTTAGCTTATGTTTTGTGTCGCCTGTACGGACTCATGTGATCTGCACCTTCAAGTGACTCACTGGCTTTTATCTGCTTAATTGATCGTGATATAAAGGATGTATTACCCACATCCAGAAATGGCTTTCTCATCAATTATTTAGGTAGGTTTTGTGCTTTTAAAGAAAAGGTGGAGCATGTTAAAGGGACTCCTCCTGATCCTTTTATCCAGACTGAATGTGGATCCACTCAAATGAAAGCAGAGTTTGCACATAATGTCTAAGTATATGTTACATGTTTCAGAAAACCACGTATAAAAATAAAAGCGCGTCAGACAGACAGTGGACATCACCTGCTGTGTGTGGCCTGGCTGTCGCTTCCCTCGGACTCATGGTTCCTCCTCTGCAGCAGCGTGGTGAAGGCGAAGCAGTTGCGTGGCCGAGGCCGGCTGCTCACCGACTGCTTGTCCTCTTGATTTTCCAACTTGGATCGCTTCGGCCCTGAAGAGGAATACTGCTGCAGTACATCTTGATCCGTTATACAGGAATCTATCAGGAAAACAAAACCAACAAACAGATTAGAGTCTTCATCTGCGTCTAATCGTTTATTTATTAAACAGAACATGACAAGAACCGAGAGCAGAACCAGGATACTAGTTTAGCAGGAAAGGCGTTCAGGTGGAAATGATGCAAACCATCTTTTTTCTTACGATAAATAACAATAAAATATTAAAGAAATAATAAAAATCTGGCTAAGCCCATTCTGGGTTTTACAAAAACTGGGAGTTAGCTCTTAAAACTTTACACAGGAGATGATTAGCAGCCTGATGTCAAACATTTTTCCATTCACACACTGGAAAATAGAAGCTTTATGGATTTTTGAGGCCGAGACAAACATTTGAACCCACCGCTTCCTGTTTTAGTGTAAACGTCCCTTTATCAGTCCAAACTGAAATACTGCTTCTCAGTGTATCATACAGTTCAGGGCGGAGTCAAACATACATGCCTTACTGAGAATTTGACCCCACCTCCATCCCCAAACTTTGTTTCAGGGTGGAGACAAACATTCACCTCGTTTTTCTGTGTATTATGACCTTTAAACTTGACTGCCTTAAATCTTTGAACTCAACCATTCCTAAAGTTATGTTCAGGGGAGTGGCAAATTTAAACCCTCCCCTAAGTGTGAGTCTGTGACTCCACCCATCCTGTTCTTTATAGAGCCGGATCTTAGTTTCCATGTGAGCTTGATAGCTTTCACGAAGCTGATCTACAAACGACATGTTTGCCCTCCTGAGTGAGCCGGTAATCACAAATGTAACGACCACCAGGGCCCGCGACGCCAGCGCTTTTAAATGTAAACCCATGGGCATAGCAACCCAAGATAATGTTGCTTAAGTGCGACGGGTTTGTTGTAACCAGAATGAAGAGAAATATAATTGACAGAAGTAAACCTAAAACAGTAATAACCTTTTTAAAGTCTAGCATTTAAAAGGGAATTATCAGTTTCTTGTTTGTTTTTTATCTGTTAGTTATTTTTCGCGCCCACATTAACACCATAATGGTTGAAGCTAAGAAAATAGGCTCCATGACACCTTGAATTTGGCTTGTGTGGATTACAAAACACATTTGTTGTTTTGTTATGTGTAATTTCCCCACCCTAGTCCGCCTGGTTATCACAGCTGAGGAAGTAACTGGATGTTTGATTGGACTGTGTTGTTGCAGGCATGCATGTGAAAGCTTTGAATGATCGCCTGTCCTTCCATGCAGAACTATCTGCCGTCACTGAAGAGGCACGGATGCGATGACAAGATTTTGCTTGAAAATATTTGGAGCATTTTGAAAGTACATAACAAAAGCAACCAACAGATTACATTTGTTGCTGCATGTCCCACCAACTGTGCACACAGCACACCAGGGCGGTCTGCAACACTTTAGGACATGTGATCAACTCTTTGTAGATCGTCCGTAACACACCCTCTAATACTAAAGGCTATTTCTTTTCTTTTCTTTTGTACGGGCTGATTTCTCACTCCTTATTTGGCCTGTTGATCGGCCTATTTGTGTTTCAGGCTGAGACAAACATGCAAACATCCGGTCCAAATGCACGACGCACGCTGATGAGTCATGTAGCCCAACCAGATTTACTCTTTTATGCATTTGAGGGCAGAGTTGTACATTTGACCCAGCCTACTGAACTCCTCCTTTTTCAAAGAGGAATTAAATAACCGCATTAATTAATAAACTTAAACCAACTTCAAAACTATTAAGAACATTTAATACCTTACTGGTTAAATGTCTTACGTTTACCCAGATTTCAGCACTAGAGAATAGACTAAAACACTTCCTGAGATTTTACTGTTTGCAGTTTAAACATGTGCAGAGAAAACTTCGCTTCAAGTTTCTTTCTTATGTGTAATTTAACCCTGACGTTAATTTTATTCACACCTCAGGGGCTACAACAGCGCTTCTTCGTATAGGGCCGGGCGTCGGGGGCCCCACGAGGACCAATTGATCCTCACAATGTAACAAAAACATAAACACAGGTGCACCGTGTGATTTTGTGTGATGCAACAGGTAAAATGATTGAGCCACTGAACCCATGTGTGGATGTTTTCAGATGTCAGTGTAAACGCTGCAGGTGAGGAACAGCTCACCTTCTCTAAGCCTCTTGACTGGCTGGTCTGTGGACTGAAGTCCCCGGTGATCGGGGCTGTTGACCTTCTCCTTCTCCCTGCTGCTGGGTGGTTTATCTGGGTCGACAGGAGGACCGGCAGAAGCAGACGTGAAGCTCTTGCTCCAGATGCTAAGTCCTGCTGAAGCTGGGGGGCTGTTCCAGCTGTTGCTGCGAGCTTTTAAGGACTAGGAAGACATTTCACCAAAGAAAAGTCAGAATAAAAAATAGTCTTGTGTTTTCATTTTGAAGACCACAACCGGAACCATACCTGCCGCTGGGGATCGTCTGGACTGAAGTCATCTATCCTCCTCATTGTGTTGATGTCAAGGTTTCCCAAGGCCATGTCCAAGCCTTTGTCATCGCCTAGATTTCTGAATTCATCGCCATTAAGGAAGATATCTAACATGTGATACCGATGATAATAGTGAACATTTAAATCAGGTCAGGAGTAAAAGTAAAAGCTCTGAGGTGTGTTGTAGAACAAAAGGTTACGTCCCGGCGTAGCTGAGGGAGCCTGGATCTATGTGCTCTGGGTATGGGTGAAGAGGCACAACCTTCCTCAGGCAAGGATCAAACACCAGCTGATAAAGGAAGGTGTTATTAGCTCTGACGAATCCCTCAATGTACTCTTCAGGAACAACCAAATTCATTTTCAGGTACTGGCCCATCTTTCTGATCACCTGGTAACAAGAGAAGATCACACAGTAAAATCTACTCCTGCAGTCACACATCTCTGTAAAAGCCAAGCTCTAGCTTTGCTGCATTATATCCATATGTGACACACTTCAGTATCCTGACAATGACACAGATTATGGTTCAAAACAACCCCTGAGAGTCGCGATCTTGATTCGCCCTCTGGTGGTTGGATGAGGCAGCTCAGCTCCATGAATTACGGGGGGATTAATGAGCACCTGCAGTTTGAAGAATATTACGCCAGTGGCTTGTGTTTTACTAAAGTTTCTTTAAATAAATCATTTCTAATAGCCGTATTATCTATGTTCTATAGAGAAGACAGCCGTTCCACATGACATGAAATCCTGTACCCACCTTAAGAATATCAGGGTCCTTAGCCAGCCTGAGGAGCTTGCAGGCCTTTCCGAGGCCAATTCCATGCAGGGAGGGTAAGTAATCACACCCAGCCAGGATGCACATGTGCCTGAACCTCTCCGCCGTGAAGACGTTCCCCAGAGAGCGACAGCGGCCCAGGTTGTTCTGATCGATCTCTATCCCGTTGCCGTGCTTGTCCATTTTTAGAATAACCTACAGAAGTCAAGAGTCAATTTTCCTGTTGCTGTCCGTCAACAGGTTTTACTTGGATCTTGATTTTCTTGTAAAGTGCGATGAGACGGCATGTGGAGTAAAAATAAATAAACGGATTCTTGACCCCAGTATAAGACATTTTACTCTGGCTTTAACCACTAACAACCCGGACTGATATTTCTCCAAGACTCAAAGTGCACACCTCAGTTCTACACATCAGAGCGGATATTTATGGATGTTATTCCTACTTCTTCTTTGTCAAGATAACTTCCAGGGTGAAACTGAGACTTCACTCACTGCAGTCATAAACACAGACGCTCATAACTGACTCACAGGAAGTTGTCTTGACTGTTTAAATATGATATTGAGATTCAAGCTGAATGAATGGAGCCTGCAGCAATACACTGCGTGTAATAATCACTGTCAGCTGCTGACTGTACATGGAATACATCGCTCAGGTTGTACTTACGGTTTTGCAGCCAAATGCCAGCAGATCCGAGTCCTCAGTGATGACGGCTTGAGCGAAGCCAGATTTGGTGAGATAAGCTAGCTGGGCGTCTGCTTCATACGGGGCCACGACACAGTCCACCCCCCTCTGCCTCGCCGCCTGGACCGTAGCAGATGTTGGTCAATGTTAACACACTTGCACAAAAGCAAAGAATCCACAAAAGAATTTTTATAAACAAGTCTAAAGTTTTAAGCGTGTCTTTTTGTATTCACTTTACCTTAATGAGGTTATGAGCCATGGGGGGGGTGATATTAACGCATCGTCCGAAGCAGTCTCTGGCCTCTGACAGTTTGCCTTCACGCAGCAGCTGTCGGCCTTTCTGAAGGTTGGCTTCTCTGCGCCTGGAAGACACGATCAGCTCAACTGGGGGACTTTTGAGAAATCAAGGAAGTCTTTTTGAATTTTGCCGTTTCCATCAAGCTTTTGTGATGAGATACTTCAAAATGTGCTTAAAAAACGCCGATAGAAACACGCCAATCTGAGCTGAAGCAAATGTCTGGTAAAAAACCTATTGATCCTTTTATGTAGGAACAATTATTCCCTGTTGACTTGTTTTGACTTTCTTTTAACTTGCAGCCAGTTGGCAACACAATTAATCTGTAACACCATGGCAACTGGGATATGTTTTTAGAACTGGGAACAGTCGGTCAGCATCTCCACGGCAACTAAACCAAAAATAAGACTTAAACCACGGCGACTAATCCCAGAAGAGGAGTAATGGATGCAGAGCAGGAATAAGGAGCAGAGAGACAGGAAGGAAGGTGAAAGGGTCTCTTGCATCCATTCATCTTAATGGGCTGGGATCATATCCCCAACTTCAACGTGCCTCTAGCTGGCTTTCTACACAAAGGGCCCAAAGCAATAATTAATCCAACCAAATAATTAAATGTTCCAGTTTTTTGTTTTTAATCCCCCAAGTTACTTTGAATATTTGTTCTAGATGCTGATGGCTGTGGGCAGGAACGATCTCCTGTAGCAGTCTGTGGTACTGCAGGCTGAAGACAGTGTTGCTTTTCAAAGGATATATAAGAAAAACAATCAGCTTTTTCCTAAATATTGGTCATTTTATGAAGAATCCCTCTTGGCCTCACTAAACTCCAGAATCCATGTTGTCCAGCTTTTAAGCTAGCAGTTGCCCATTATAATGGATAGAAGGGACAGTTTGAACTTCCTCCTCCTCCGCTCTGCTTGCTGTTGATCCATGCCGCCTCCATGGTTATGCATCATAACCAATGCACATCACAACTGAAACAAAAGTAACAGAGCTCCAAACACTTTGTCCATCATGGTGATGCTGCAAGCCAACCTTTCATGCCCGCAGAATCAATATGATAGGTTAGGACTACAGTTAACTTTCTTTGAGGTAAATAAATTATTTTTTTTTGTATGTATTTGAAGGTCAGCCGCAATCTAAAAGCTTTGGCCAGACAAATGATTGCCAATGAAAAAGAGTTTAGATGCTTAAAGTAATGGAGACACTTTAAGAGGATCAATGGGTTGATCATGTGTCGGACATTTTGAAATATAACAATATTATGAGTGTCTGATCACAGCCCTGATCAGAATGCACAATCAGTGGTGGATACTCACTCTCTCCGAGTCTTTTCCACTTCCTGTTTAGATGGCAGATTGCGTCCATCAAACACCAGGATGGGTTTAACTGAGAAATTCAACAGCATCTCCACAAACTTCATGCAGTACAACACATACCTAGAGGGAGGAACAGTTGCAGGTCAGAGATAATACATTTGAATGTGTGTGTCTAACTCTACTGAGGATGTTCCTACAGATCGGTGGGCTCCCCCTTAGCCAGCTTCTCGGCGCAGGAGAAGGCGCCTTTGTGGAGCCAGCAGTAGGTGTCCACAGCTACAGTCTGGCCTCTGTACTTTTTAACGTTGATGGGTTCTGCTGCATCTTTGATGAACTGTAGAAGTCCAGAGATTCCCATTCTCAGCTTCAGATCACAGACCTGAGGGAGGGATTTAACCAGTGAAGACTTTTGAACATCCCAGAGTGCAAAACTCTGTAACAACCGCCTGATGTCAACAATGGAGAAGGCTAGCTTGAATTCAAACTGAACCAGCAGCATAAACGCTTAGCTTTGTGGTTTATTACTGGAGAAAAACAGGAATTACACCCATGTTTCAGGTCATATAACACAGCAGACACAGTAAAACATCCTAAAAACTCTGTAACAACAGCCTGATGTCAACCATGGAGAAGGCTAGCTTGAATTAAACTGAACCAGCAGCATAAACGCTTAGCTTTGTGGTTTATTACTGTAGAAAAACAGGAATTACATCAATGTTTCAGGTCATATAACACAGAAGAGACAGTAAAACATCCTAAAAACTCTGTAACAACAGCCTGATGTCAACAATGGAGAAAGCTAGCTTGAATTAAACTGAACCAGCAGCATAAACGCTTAGCTTCGTGGTTTATTACATCAATGTTTCAGGTCATATAACACAGCAGACACAGTAAAACATCCTAAAAACTCTGTAACAACAGCCTGATGTCAACCATGGAGAAAGCTAGCTTGAATTAAACTGAACCAGCAGCATAAACGCTTAGCTTCGTGGTTTATTACATCAATGTTTCAGGTCATATAACACAGCAGACACAGTAAAACATCCTAAAAACTCTGTAACAACAGCCTGATGTCAACCATGGAGAAAGCTAGCTTGAATTAAACTGAACCAGCAGCATAAACGCTTAGCTTTGTGGTTTATTACTGGAGAAAAACAGGAATTACACCCATGTTTCAGGTCATATAACACAGAAGACACAGTAAAACATCCTAAAAACTCTGTAACAACAGCCTGATGTCAACAATGGAGAAAGCTAGCTTGAATTAAACTGAACCAGCAGCATAAACGCTTAGCTTTGTGGTTTACTACATCAATGTTTCAGGTCATATAACACAGCAGACACAGTAAAACATCCTAAAAAGCGAAGTAACCATGGAAACTAATACTTTAATAGTCTTTATGAGCGCGAGACATCAGCCGTTGCTGAAAACAACGGTTATAACGGCTCTCCTGAGAGGACACGCAGCAATGATATACACACATTAAACTCCTGCAAAGCTCAGACTCACCCTCCTGTTCGTGAACGCTGTAAATATGAACAGTTTTAAAGCGCAAAACTGGAGCGAGTTTTGGTTTTAGCGGTAAAAACACGGTGGTCAGTAAGAGCGGCCGCGATTGGCTACCAGGAGAAGGGGGCGGGTCAAACTGGAGAGTCCACCAATAGAAACCGTAGACGTAAATGTGACTGTCACGTGACCTAAAGAGCCAAATGTGGTTCGCTGAAGTTCTCTGAAGAAGTGTTTGTGTATGGAAAGCTCTCTTAACATACAATCAGTTTGGTCTTAACCTCTGTAACTACATAACATGTCTAAACTAACTATCCAGAAGGACATGCTAAAATATTGCATTTAAGTTCTGATTAGTAACCTCGGGTCTGGGGTCTTTCTGCATGGAGTCTGCATGTTCCCCCAGTGCATGGGTGGGCTCTTTCCGGGTACTCCGGCTTCCTCCCACAGTCCAAAAACATGAGTGTTAGGCTGATTGGGCTCTCTAAATTGTTCTTGGGTGTGAGTGTGCGTATGACTGGATGTTTGTCCTGCATGTCTCTTTGTTGCCTTGCGATGGAGTGGCGACCTGTCCAGGGAGTCCCCCTGCCTCTCGCCCATCGTTAGCTACAGATAGGCACTAGCAGACCCACCCGACCCCATTAGGGACAAGGGTGAACAGAAAATGGATGGATATATATATATATATAGATAGATAGATAGATAGATAGATAGATAGATAGATAGATAGATAGATAGATAGATAGATAGATAGATAGATAGATAGATAGATAGATAGATAGATAGATAGATAGATAGATAGATAGATAGATAGATAGATAGATAGATAGATAGATAGATAGATAGATAGATAGATAGATAGATAGATAGA
>JAVLVB010000291.1:440738-464039 GCA_032876305.1 Orestias chungarensis
ATAGATAGATAGATAGATAGATAGATAGATAGATAGATAGATAGATAGATAGATAGATAGATAGATAGATAGATAGATAGATAGATAGATAGATAGATAGATAGATAGATAGATAGATAGATAGATAGATAGATAGATAGATAGATAGATAGATAGATAGATAGATAGATAGATAGATAGATAGATGTGTCACCAGGAGGCCTTCATGAGGCCTGAGGCTTGCTCAGGCGGTGGTACCCATCACCAGGACAAGACGAGCATCTGTGCATCCACTCTTCATCTTAGTGTTACCTACTTATCCAAAAATACTATGAATCCCAAAAATTCCTCTGAGATCTTCTTATTGTTCTCCTCCTGCTGTCCCTACTACTCAGTTCTACTGTATGCTGAACCCAGGTACCAGCTAATGGCAGAAGGAGTACAAGACCCACATCCGTGCAACCTGCCCATCCCAGCAACACAATCTCAGCCTCCATGCCAACAACACACCTAGAGCCCAGAGCCCCGTGTTCTCTCACACCCCCTGGCAGATAAGCACATCCAGGTAAAATCCACTCCAACCGATGGTAATGCATGATCCCGGATCACAGATCACCTGGTCGTCTCCCTCCAGAGCTCCCTGTTGACCACGTTGCTGTTCTCCTCGTTCCAGATCAGAGACCTCTTTGTGAACATTCTCATGACTCAGTTCAATAAATCACCTTTAACTGATTCTTATTCTCCCTACAAGGAGAGTATCTACATCTTTTGCTGTTTCCTGCTGAGTCAGATCTATGAACATTCACATCTGTGAGATGTTGCAGAGCTCCTGACTGCCAGATGATTCCAGAGGGTTTGGTTGTTGTGTGGTGTCAGCGAAACCTGGTTTAGTCCTTTATGGGTCTGAGTTAATTTCTGCTTTGTAGCCGTAATTATTTGATCCTATACGAGTGTTTTCAATCATTTAGAAGCTCATCTGGTGTTGTTAGGTCAAAGGTGGTAGGCCATGCAGTAATTGCCTAAAGGGGGGCTTGTACCCATCTGCTAGGTTAAATTTAATTGTCAACTTTTTTCAGACAGCCAGTTTTATTACATTAAAATGACATCTGAAGATCTTAATCCACCGCTAATGTTGCCTGGCGTTGATAAAGCGCTTTGCTCTTCCACGTATTGACGTTCTGTTCTCTGGTCATATGTGGTGTGTAGCTAAGGTACCTGGGCACGAGAACAATCAAACACGTCTAAATATAAGCTTAATAATGTTTCTATAAAAACTGATATTTTATTTTAATGATGCACCAACAGCTTTTTTATGTTTAATTTGTTCACTTTTTGCTGTATTTCAATATTTCCATCATTATTTGCTGCATTTTGTTGGCTTATCTGTATGTCCTAGTTTTAGTTTAAGCAAATGTTATGAATACTCTAGATAACAAAACATCTGATTTACCTTTTACTCCGTTAATGCCCGTTGCTTCTTTAGTTTGAAATTCTCTTGCTGGACTCTTCCAGTTAGCCCTAAATTGCCTTATGCCATGCAGAAGTTGTCCCTGAACCCTAAAAGGTGCATTACTGTTATAACCCTGATGTGTCAAATGTGAGTCAACACAATGTTTAACTGGATCGTCTTTAGAAGTCTGCATGTCAAAAACAGAGCAAAGAAGAACAAGTTAGATTGTCTTAAGCTATTTCAGTTCTGTCCTTGTGTTGCTAATATGTGTAAGACACTTGAGAAGAAGGTAACTTTCTATGCTGACTGATTGCTCAGAATATAACTTAATAGCCACGGTAGCAACAATGAGCTCATAAGTGTTTGTTCATTCATAATTATAACAAATGTTTCTACCCAGAATAACTAAACGTAGACATATCAACAGCCACATTTAACTATCCACTGAGGAGAGACCTGCAGTGTCACTGTTTGTCCAGCAGGTGGAGCTAAAGACCAGATTTAGTTCCTCTGAATAGTGAGAGGAAATGTAAGGAAACTTTTAAATTCTGGAGAAAAAGTGTTTTTTCTCATTTTTATTTTTTTGTTGCAAATAAAATATTTTTAGTAATCCCAACAACTGTAAAACAGAAAAATTGTAAATTTGATTCAAAAGTGTTTCACTGTGAAAAAAAAGATATTGTAAAAGATATTTCCATCCAGTTTAAGTAAAAATGTAACACTGTATATGCATACTCGCATCTTCGTGTATGCACATACAGATGAAAAGTTTAAAGAATATGTTGAAAAACAAATGAATGGAAAAATGTATTTTATGACTGCGAGTATAATAAATAATAATATTTTGCCACTCTCCAGTTTTATTGCTGCTTCCAGCCAACATAGACCTGCATGAATAATGGCGCCTGTATTCAGAGTAAAGTAGACACTGATTGTGAAACAACATGGGTTATAATAGAATAAAATAAAAGGAGATATAGACGTTTAATTGTATTTTTAATATTAATTAACTGGGTGTTTTATATTAAATAAACCAGGTGACTCACATTTCACCTTCAAAGGGAATTTCAGTGTCTAAATTTTGGAAAAAAATGTTCCTCATCCATAAATAATGTAGTGAGTGGGAGTGGATTATTTTTTAATGTGTTAAACTTTATTATTCTGATGAACATGTTAGGATATAATGTAATTAATAGGTTTCTCAGAGGGAAAGGTGATTGTCCCAGAATATATCCCCATGTAATGTTTACCTTTTCCCTTTAACTATCCCCTAAAACTCTCGTGTTTCTGCCTGCAGACAGAGGTGATCTCTAAGCTGCTCTCAGTCTGACCTGTTCATCAGTGGCTCGGATCTCTCATCTCTTGCACAAATAAGTTCGAATGACGGATTTTCTGATATTTTTTTTTACTGCACTGTTTAAGAATCGTCAATAATCCCTTATAACAACACTCATAACATACATAATGTTGTGTATCCATGTGTTATGTCTTTATTTGGATCTGATTTTCACACCTCAAAGGAGTTCTGAGGCCCTTTGGGTTCACTTCCCTGTTAATGACAACATGAATAATACTTAAATAAAATTCATGGTTAATTAAGGCTAAATAAGGTGTAGTTTTTATGAAGTGCCAACATAACGTTTAATTATCATTACTACTTTGAAAAGTAACAAACCCTTATACAGTTTACCTGTGGAACAACAAAAATATATTTTTTAATACAAACTTCATCATCTATATTTACCATTTCATGATATTACCACTATGATGTTAGTTTGATATGTTCCACTTTCAATGTTTAGTATCATTAATATTATGCAAAATAAAACATCAGATCATGCATGGTGCCAGATTCTACATTTACAGCATCTATTGGAAATTATACTGGAGTTTACTAAAAAATTATTAATTCTATTTATTACAATTTATTTTTCACCTTTCTCTACAAATTAAAGCAACTTTCCGTATGTATGTTTTGACCTGTTTTAGCTATAATGCCATGAGGACAAAAAAAAACTCAAACCCACTGTTTCGTCTTATTTGATTTATTTAGATTTATTTCCATGATGTTGCATTGTATATTTGTGTTCTTCCTAAGTAAACATCAAATGGATTCTGCTGGGTTGAAAACTGTTTACACAACACATACAGTCATATAAAGTCATGTCTGTTCACGTACAAACAAGAACGGAAAATTTCCCATTTCTCGATATGAAGTTTTCCCCAGTACTTGAGAAGAAGCAGGTTTATGGTTAACATCTTTTCTTTTCATCTCTTTGGCTGATAATTTAAAGGAATAAACAAAAGATGAATTCGTGGATGGTTGTTTGGACACGTAAAGAGTGAAAACATATACAGATCAGAGTTATTTTAGCTTTAATTACTTCTCCTATTTTCCTCCTATGTCATCAGTAAATTGGCCTGAACTGGTTTTATATCCACAACACATGAAAAACATCTGGAAAAATGTAATTGTGGCATTTACATGAACGTCTTCAAGCATTTCTTCTAGCCACTAGGGGGCGCTGTTGTACAGCTCTTAAAGAAACAACTTTTGTTGTTGCAGGTTGATGAGCTTTGAGAGAAGTTCTCTCAACTCATGCCTCCCATGGGCTTTAGGCTGGGTCAGTAAAAACTTTTTTCTTCATTCATGTTAAGCTTAATAGCTTTTTTCAGAATATTTATTGGTCCAGGAAGCTGCAGTCTTCATTCTTCATGCATGTGCAAACCTTTTTCTGAAGTTCAGAACAAGCAATTAACAATAATAAATATTTGTAATGGTTCTTTACGTGACTTCTGGGGCTTGGACCTTTTGTGTCACTTCTGAACTTTCTGTTTTTAAACCAATGTTTGTTGCAGGGATTTCATAAAATGCTCGTCTACCTAAAACAGGACAAGAAAACACACACCTAATAGTAAGGAATGATAAGTACAGGAAGAAAATGATAACAGCTCAACGTGGACAGATGAAGGAACGAAGTAATCTGGAGCAGACTAAAATATTCAAGCTATATGCAAATCTCTGTTTACTTGGATATTCTACTTGAAGCTCACAGGAATATTCACTTTATTTTTTGTTGGGTAAAATCAAGCAACACCAGGAAAAAGTTGCACAGACTTTCTGGATGTTTCTTTTGCAATCTTACTTTTTTTTTTTTTTTTTTACTAATGTGGACCATGAAGCACACATGGACCAAACAAAGGTCTATACTAAATGGCTTTTCACAGTTCTACTTGAAAATGATGCTCATATACAAATAATTGTTGCGTTTTCTATTAATAGCTGATTTTAAAAGTGAATTATGGTCGCTTTCAAGACCTCTCAAACACAAAAGTTGCCCATGACAACCTTTTTTTTTCAAACAACTAGTACCTAAATAATGTGTTCAAACATGTTTACCTATGGTCCTTGCTTGGTATCTGTTATTAGATATTACATATCCCTGGCAGATTTAGTGTTAATTTTATATTTTAATTCATTCTTTTCTGACTGAGAGTTTATTATCAAGCATAAATCACCAAAAATGTCTGTGAGAATAACTGATGGTCAGAGATTACAAGAGAAAATCAGATTGCTTGGGTTAAAATTGACATTTTTCCCTCTACACTGCAAGAACATGTTTTATATAGTTTCTATAGTTTCCCAACACACTTGAAAGAAGAAAAAACTAACTTGCGAGTAACTTTTCAGCAATGTGTGTGGTCGTGTTTGAAGGAAATCATTCTTGAATATCTTATTAAAAACTTTAACTTAAAACAAGTAAGAAATATAGAAAACAAGTGAAGAAAATCTGCCAATCAGGACTAGTAAAGTAGTTTTTACCAATATTCCTAAATTATTCACTCAAAACAAACCCTAGTCTTACTGAAAAGTTACGCTAATGTTATTTCAAGTTTACTAAGATGTTTGCATCTTAGTAAATGTTTGCAATAATTCGTAAGTTTAGCGTTTTGCAATGTACAATTACCTAAAGATATCAAAAAATGTTGAAAACCTTTTTAATCCAATAACAGCAGATCACCTTTTTTATATCCATACTCCATTTATATGGATTTATGATGTTTGGACACAGAAAAGCTTTGTGGTAAAAAAAAAAAAAAGATTTAACTCTAATTTGCCAGGGGTATGAATACATTTGGATTCATTATATATATATATATATGTTCACACAAAGCAGGAAAAATATATATTTACACCTTACGTTTGGCTGGGTTTGAAACCATAAGTCCACTTTCTGTCAGAGGCGTCCATGTTTTTTACCCAGGATGCTAAGAATAGGGTGAAAGGTTCACTTTCCTGTGGTCTCTGATATTTCTCTAACCATGCAGTTCAAAATAAAGAAAACCTAACTCTCCTCTTTAAAACAGTCGGAAAGGGATCCAGTTTCATTTGTTCTTGTTGATGGTGACTGGATTGATGGTTTACCATCGGGACACAGACTGGTCTGCTCCACGGGCAGCAGCTCAGAGATGGCACAGAGGAGAGAACCGGAGCAGCGCTGGTCTATGGGAAGTCATGGTTGGAGTTCATACAGGCCGGTCCACGGTGTACTGGCAGGGGCTTAGGTTGGACACGGTATTCTGCACTGCTGGATAAGCGAAGTTGGTGTGCTGCTTCGCCTTAAGCCGTAGGCTGGCCAGGCTGGAGTTACACGTGTCTCTGTACATGTAGGGGCCGGCTGTGCTGGCGTAGGGGCAAGTGGCTGCAGTCACTGCTACAGAGTTGAGCGCCGTGGGGCTGTTGAGGTTGTTCAAGTTCCCCAGATTGTTCAGGCCGGCAGCAGGAACTCCAGATACTGCCGAGGGAACCATGCTGGATGGCATGTTCACGCAGGGGATGGAGCTCGGGGGCGAGAACATGGGCTGGGATGACAGGGGAGTCACATTCATTGAATTGAAGAATGGGAAGCTTTTGGCGGAGAGCGGGCTGCTTGCCAGGCTCTTGGTCGCCCAGTTATTGTAGGAATAGCCTGTGTACATTTCATCATACGGCTGCATGAGTCCATTGAACTGAGCACCGAAGCCGTTTTTACAAAGCTCTGCCTGCTGGTTCCTTTCTCTTTTTCTCCACTTGGCCCGGCGGTTTTTAAACCATACCTGAGAGACAGAGAGATAAAAATAAAATGATGTGTTTGGGCAAACAGTTGGTTGTACAGTTGTAGATGAATTGGTAACATTTTACAGAAATAAACGTCTTTCTGTTTTAGATTGAAGAGTTTAAATGCACTTCGCAGTTCAGTTATATCGTACATAGTAACCCAAACTTTAATGTTCCTGCACTTTTACCCTCTTCATAAGCTGAGGTTGGCAAACTTGACAGAAAAGCGAGAAAAACTGAATAAGTCTCTTCATATGACTTCTGTCTCGAAACAATCTGAAATCAATAAAGTCTCACTCTAAAAAAAGATCCTGCCAGGGTAACGTAAGCCCGCTTTTATGATTTCAGTATTATTGTGTGACATGGGTGAAATCAAAATGATCTCACAAAGTAAACTGAAGTGTATCATTAAGCAGTTATTAAGCACACCTTATTAAAACTAATCATTCACTTATTTGAATAGAGACAACTCAATGAAAGACATGTTGGAGAAGGGCAATCTTCAAATTTGTACTGGATTAAATCTGAGGCAATTTCATTTCTGGGTAAATTAATGGAAAAACTTTGCTCCAACTTTTCTATAGAAGATCAAGTGTTGGAGTAATTCTAATCATTAATATGAATAAAAAACAAATAGAGGTTTGAATATTTAAGATGAAAGAATTATTTTTTCCCCACATTTTGCTTAAGCGGCTACTGTGATGTGATACCCAAAGTAATAATTAACAATTTGGCCACAAAAAAAGCTAGATTTAAAAGGTGCTTTTGTCTCTGAATGCTTCGTGGTTTCAGGTTCTCCACGACACTTTGCATTTGATTTTAGTAGCAAATCATTGCCTCAGGTTGTAGCCATTTTTGTCTTTGAACATTGTTTGCATGTCCTAAAGCACTTTCTGTCTTGTCTATAGATGCGAAGCGTGTTACATTAACAAGCATTCACATTTCTCGATGCTGGATCATAACCCCGTTGTAGTTAGAGGTTCAGAAAGCAGCAATACAGCCCTAAAAAAACCTAAAATATAAATAATATTGTAAAGAAAATAAACTTGGCGGCTTCGTAAAGAACATCTGTGTGAAACTCTCTCTTTTTAATCATCCCTTCAACATTTCCATGATTTTTAATTCAGCACAAGATTGATGAAGGTTGATAAATCTGACGAATGTTTTTAAGTTGTTGTCCAGCTGAAGATGCAGAGAACAAACCTCAGTCATGCCAGCTGCAACCTCCCAGCACACCCAGTTTTAAATGTCCCTGCACGGCCTAAAGATCCATCGATGCATCCAGGAATAAAAGAAGCTTTCCCGATAATAACAGCACCACCTCCGCCGTGTCATTTACAAACCAATGTATTGAAACTTCCTTGATTATCCCACTGGAAGCTATCAGGACCGTACAGATTCCAAGCATCTCTCAGATGCTTATTAGGCTGCAGTCAGCATCAGGATGGTCTTTTCATTTTGTTTTCATGGGCAATCCGCTTCATCCCCAGGCTCAGAAAAACTGTCTCGGGCCTTTAAAGAAACGTTAAATAGCTCGACCAGCCTGTGATATGACATCAAAACGAATTAAATGCACAAATGTTTGACTTTTCATGGTCTCACTGCTTCAGTCTCCTTTTAGTTTACGTTTACTTTCTTATTTTGAAGATCGACCCACTAATAGGTAATTTAACTGAAGTTTTCACTAATTAAAAAGCGCTGCAAAGAAAATTAAAGTAAGAGTTTATTTATTTGGCAGAGAGGAGAAGTCTTGTCTGCACAGCCTTGTATGGTCCACTCTCAACTATAAGTGGCGCAGCATTGTGCATCTGTTCCTTTTTTTAAATAACAACCATGACTGTGCTATGTGACCTTTCATCCAGCCAGCTATCATTTAATCCATAATTAACCAGCAGCTGAGTCGTCATCCACCAGAATCTGTGTTCGGCTGTTAAATATTTTCAAAGTTTGCCCAAGTGTACTTTGAGATGTTTCTCTTTTTAATTGCAGTGTTTTATCACAAAGTTCACTTATGTAAAAACCTCAACTCTGATGTTATATAGATTTATAATAAGTTGATGCAGCTGTTTTTATTTCCGTTCATTTAGATACATGTGTAATATTTAAAATTACAGATCAATTCAAAAATACTATATTAGTTTAAAAAGGTGATATTGAACACTATCGAAAACTCTGCATGTTTCTTTCTAGAGTGGTTACAAGGCTCTTCAGTAGCGGCTTATTTTGCTTTCCACAGCTGAAGAGCCGTCCCGACGACAGAGCCGAGGCTTTTTATCTTCTCATGTTGCCCCTAACAACACTCTAGATATTCCTGATGGGGTTGGATCAGACCAGCTTGTTGGCTGGTCAGACACGGCGACACTTTGGTCAATGAAACCGGCTTTTGTTGAAGCGGCAGTCTGGGTGGTGATGTCAGGAAAAGAAATCAGCCTCTCTATAAAAGCTGTAAGTGGAGGGAGGTTTGCTGGTAGACTGGAGCAACAGCAGCAGCAGACAAACGAGTCCCTGAATCATTGGTGGTAGATTGAAACTTTGACTTTGCATTCTCTGAGATCTTCATTTAAAATGAGATTTTATCTGAACACACGACTTTGGACCACAGACATAATACTGCTGAGTGCTGAGTGTTGTAAATCATATATGATTACTGCCAAAATGTCCCATTTATTGTAGCAAATCATGTAAGAGGATGCCGTGCTTTCCTGTTTTATACATCGAGGTCAAGTATTATATTTAGACTAATTAAGACTAATAAAAAAGGGACTTAAAGATTTTAGATCGGTACTGTACTGAATTCATTGAAACCTCACGCCCCTCAAGCATGTTTGGTTTTATTAATTCCTGTTTGTTTAGTTTAACTTGATGCATCCATTTTTTTCCTTCAATACTGATAAATAATCTAGTCGTAATCTAATGTAGCCACTTATATTGTCCCCTTGTAATGTCGACAGGCTTTCTCACTGTTGTAACTTAAAAATGACCTTAAACATTTTTCCATCCAGTGCTTTTCATAGCTCTGATGTAACCGAAGTGATTATAGTTGTTTTTCATCATCAAAACCAACAATATCACATAAAAAATAACTCTTATATACTGTCCTTCTCAAACAATCATTACACTTAAGTAGTAAATTAGGTCAACTTTTTAAATTCATTTCATTTAATAAATTAATGGCTCCATTTTATCCCAATTTCTTGAGACTCGGGAACTACAAGCGTGAATGAAAAACAGGAACACCCTGTAATTATGATCAATTTAGAACATTTAATTACTGAAAACAACATTTGATAAAATGACCTTCTCAGGATTTGATTCGACAAAAATATAAAATATATATATGATCAAATATATGATTTGAAAAAAGAATCTGCATTTATCGAGTACAACACAAAGCTATTAAATGTAATCAGCTGTTATACTGACATCACTTCATGTATCACTGTCCAGTGTTTGACTTAAATATCAAGTCCTTTTTTTTAATTACCTGGATTTTCAACCTGGGGCTCAAACACAGCTTATTAAGAATCAAAACAGAGAGCTCCTGGTTTCCTACTCCAGTGAGATTAAAAGAGAGGGGGTGTATACCCACCCTGACGCGAGCCTCCGTGAGGTTGGTCCACACAGCGATCTCCTCCCTGGTGCTCATGTCCGGGTAGCGGTTTCTCTGGAAGGTGGCCTCCAGCTCCTGGAGCTGCTGGCTGGTGAAGTGAGTCCTTTGCCGCCGCTGCTTCTTCTTCAGGGATCCGTCTTCGACGCTTGAGTCGTCCATCTTCTTCTGCTGGGATTTCTCAGAGTCTGCGGAGAAACAGGAGGGAGGCGGCGGCTTTTAGGTCTGAGAATGAGACAGTGGAGGATGTAGAGCCAAAAATAAATGAAGGCTTAAAAAATAACAGGGCCTCAATAGGCAATCATTTTAATTATTTAAACAATCATCTGTCTTGTTGCCAACTTTCTCAATCAGCAGTCAGTAAAGATAAACATTTTAAGCCATAGCTGGTTGATGTGGTAGAGATTTATTGGCAGACCTCAAGCATGATAGTTAATAAAAACTTTATAATATCCTCCCTGATATATTATTTACAATAGGCATTTATGTTTTGCCTCTGTGCTAAATTCTTAATATAAAACATGTTTCTTATATATATTTTTGTTGGTAAAACATCTGTATGGGTATAAATATTAATATTTTGATTGTTTTAAATGTTTAACATTACCTTATAAACTAGTCATGCACAATTTTCTGAGTATTCGAGTACTTTGTATCGATATGTGCTACTTCCATATATAAATTTGCCAATAGTCCCAATCTCAGCTGGATAGAAACATAATCTCTGTTCAAATAACAACTCCAGTCCCTTTAGACAAGACGCTGACAACTACGGTTGTGTCAAAATAACAGTGATGGGATAAATGCAACAATTATTACATGCAGAAAGGATTGGATGCATCGGCTGACTGCAATCTATTCCCAGCAGACCTTTTTTAAAAGCTCCCTGAATGTTATGTCTGCCTGGGCTCCTCGCTGCCAGATCAGACTTCTGCAATTGGAGGACCTCACAGCAAGATGTGAATTTAGCTGGCTAGCTAATCCTGAGGATCAGGCTTTTGTGGCCGGGGCAGGTTGGGTTGTGTTTGGTGACGGCTTAGGTCTCTGGGAGCAGTTCAAAATGATCAGCTGGGTTTTAAAAGGAAGCTCCACAGGGCCACCAGTAAAACCAGGTCTCTGCCTAAAAAGTGAACCTTTAATCTGTGCTCTGGAGGTTATGTTTCCATACTTTATCATTGCATTAAACGTATCTGTAGGTATGCTAAAATAAATTCAGGGTAAAAATTATTATTGCTCATACAAGGTAGTAGCTCAGTTTTTAATTTTTATTATATCAGAACAAGATCAAATTCATTGGGTTATTTTTTATCTCTTTCGATCCTGTAATTAATGCATAACAAGCATTTATTTATTATTTATAAGGGGCTTACAGATTTATTTGTAATACTTCTATAAACTAATCATTAACTATATATAAGGGCAACTTTATTGTGAAGTGGTACTGATTATATTAGGTTAGACAGTTAAATTAATACTTCCTTACAGATTTAGGCAAAAATATATACATATTATTTAAAACTTCATAAAAAGTAACACCATATAAGAAATAAAAGGCTTTTTTGTTTGTTTGGTGATTAAACTTTAGACTTGCATCACAAAACTGCACAGATGTTTGCTTGTTTTCTGGTTTTTTAACAGTTTAAATATTCTAAATGTGATACTTAATATCTAGTGGCTCATTTAGCCTAATAAAGAAATGCTAAGGAAACTATTTGGAGTGGTAGAGACATTTGACTCAGTTAGTAGTTTAAAAAAAAAGGACAAAGACAAACAAACAAAGCCAGCCAAACATTGTTCTGATGCAGACGTGCGCAGAGCAGACTGACCGCTTTGGTCCTGGCCTTTACATCCCGTCTCGTGTTGTGGTGTCCCGGAGTCAGAGAGAGACAGCGCGGGGCTGCGGGTCTCACTGTCTGTCAGCAGGTTAAAATCCATCACCAGGCCCTGCAGAGACACACACACACACACACACACACACACACACACACACACACACACATTCCCACATTTAACATCTCAGATCAGAGAGAAGCAGAATTTCCTGTTGAGCATTTATTGATAAACTGTCTCCATATGAACAGATCCGTCCGTAGCGTAGGTGAAGTCTACCATCTTGGTTTTTGGCCTGTTTTATTTTACCAATGATCCTTCAGCTTTCTGACCCATGCAGCCCTTCTGGTTGGGCAGATTTGGACTTTTTTACAATTTTATACAGTTCAAAATTCATGTAATCTAAGGGGTTGTCTGAACTGTGTAAGTTTTAACACCACAAGAGAGGATGGAAGTGACGAAGACCTTTTTATTATTTTTTAGCTCCAAACATGTTCAATCTGAGAACATAATCTCTTGAAAATCCCGTCTCCCTTTTGTGTTTTGCGTCCCTTTGCTGTGTGTGTGTGTGGCGGCAGACGTCCTT
The DNA here is from genome assembly GCA_032876305.1 of Orestias chungarensis. Taxonomy (NCBI): domain Eukaryota; kingdom Metazoa; phylum Chordata; class Actinopteri; order Cyprinodontiformes; family Cyprinodontidae; genus Orestias; species Orestias chungarensis. The sequence goes on from JAVLVB010000291.1 coordinate 453,289, forward strand.
TACTGGAGGTTGACACAAGCAGCTGTGGAAAGCCTCGGACTCCATCTATTTTAGGGAATACGAGGAGGGCAACAGAAGGCTTCACAATTACATTCTTAGGCCAATATTTGAAGCATCGCCGTCCACAATGCGGCTGATTTTCCGCGTGATCAGGTAAGTTTGTCACAGACAGAGACGTTGGATCAACTATAGCCACGAAGCAAAGGGAGCCAATTTGACTTTGTTATGGATGTAACCAGAAACAGTGACGTGCTTCAGCAAGTTTACGATTCAATTCAACTGTTGACTGACAAAGTGGATAATCAAGAAAGATTAAAAAAACAAACAACAACTGAGTAATAAAATCCAGAAGGCGTCTGCATCCACCGTTTGGTCCTATCCTCGTTTTATTTTAGCATTTCTAGCAGCTGTGTTCCTGTCTCTGTGTTCTGGTTACAGTCTTTATAGATAGAAGTACAGGATTATACCGTCTCCACACACACACACACACACACACACACACACACACACACACACACTCCACCCCCGCCTTGTTCGTGGTCCCCAGCCATCTCCCCATCATGCCAGCTCTTTGTATTTCGGTCACATGAGCTTTGTGACGCCTCGTACACAAGCAGACAACAGCAACACTGTGACTGAGGCAGAACCGAACCAGAACACGGTGAGACCGGACTCAACACTTACCTCCACACTAATGCGCCACATATATCCATCCATTTATCAGTTAGTAAACAAACACATTTGAAATGGTTGAATCCCACATTTTATGTTTGTTTTTAAAGAAAATATTAACATGATCATAAAGGCAACATAAACATACACTGACCCAAACTTTGAAACTTCCAGCCTCCAGCATCTGTTTATAGATGATGTGAGTTTATGGTAATATAATAATGCAGCTTTAATGCAGATGAGTCCAATCAGTCGAAACCAAGGCTTGTGTTTTATTATTATTAAATGAGCAATGAGACATTTAGCACTCATTTAATTTTGGTCCTTTTGGCTCTCCATACACTCCAATTATCACAACACTATTAATGAAAGTGATGCAAGAATGCCAAGATCATGAAGGTTATTTCTGTTACTTCCTTTAACCCCCACTGTCTTCACCTGAGGGGCCAGGCAAGGGGGTTATGGGGGCCCCTAGGGGCCAGCAGGTAGGACAAATGAAAAAGATAGAGAATGGAGAGGAAGATGGGAAATATAGAAGACTGGCTTCTGTGGGAGGCCCATCCAAACAGCTTCAGGGAGAACATTGTCCTTTTATCAAATGACTGCAAGTTACAAGAGCAGAAAGAGAAAAGTCTACGCCAGTCACTAAAAATGTTGAATGAAAACAAGAAGGAAAGTGAGTAGACGTGTGAGCAGGTGCTGAAAGATTCACACTTGAACTCTTCTTGACTCCCTTAAAAACACTAGTCCATGTTTGGCCTTCATCTCTAAGCTCGCTCCACTCCAACACTCTCAGTTTTCAAAAAGCAACTTGTTCGAAACTTTTTCAAATGGGTTAAAAATAATAATAATAAGTAAAAATAGTCACCATTCAGGCTGATGGAGACTGATGCAATTCCACTTCAGTTTTTATGATTTACTTTGTTATCTCAGTTGATAACAATAATAATACTAATTATAACAATAATAATAATAATAATAATAATAACAATAATAATAATAATATCAATATCAATATAAATAACAATAATAATATCAATATCAATATCAATAACAATAATAATAATAATAATAATAATAATAACAATAATAATAATAATATCAATATCAATATCAATATCAATATCAATAACAATAATAATAATAATAATAATAATGATAGTAATAATAATAATGATAATAATAATAATAACAATAATAATAATAATAATAATAATAATAATAATAATAATACTACTACTAATAATAATAATAATAATGATAATAATAATAATAATAATAATAATAATGATAATAATAATAATAATGATAATAATAATAATAATAATAATAATAATAATAATGATAATAATAATAATAATAATAATAATAATGATAATAATAATAATAATAATAATAATAATAATAATAATAATAATAATAATAATGATAATAATGATAATAATAATAATAATAATAATAATAATAATAATAATAATAATAATAATAATAACAAGTTTTCCAGGAACAATGTTTGACTTTCATCTCAGAGCAAAGTGAAGTAAAAATAAATCAGTCCACAGATGTATTTTGAAACCTGGCTGCCTGTAATGTTTGGGTCACAGACGTGAACGTGGGCCAGACCTGACTGGGTAGAGCTGGCATCGTGGGGCCCCTCCTCGCCCCCCGATAACCGAACAAATCCACCAACAGACACCGTTCTGTTCCTGGGGGGGAGAACAGGTCCGGGGTCCCGGCTATTTCCTGGGAACCTCCAGGCCCCGGGTTTGGCCCCTGCCTCTTTCCGACCACGCCAGATGAGACTGCTTGTTTGACTTTGACGTCGGGCTGCAGAGGAGGCTCTCATTTCAAATACTGCCTATGATAATAACAAATAAATAATCATGAAGCAGAAATCTTCTCGTTTTTGCTGAATCCATCTGGCGCGTCTCGAGCATCATCCTGGGAATTATTCATAAACGCCTGGAGAATTCATTCCCGGGATTAGGAGTTGATTAAGATGTGTGTCACTTTGCTGTCTGAGAACTTATTAAGGGCCGCAGATGGAATTCCAGACCAATGTTTGCAGATGTTAATTTCACATGGATTTGCATCTGAGTGGGAAGCGAGAGGCCGAGGCTGGCCTGCTGAGCTCTGATTGGCTGCTGCTGGGAGCCTTCATTAACTCGGAGCTCATCCACTATTTCAACCGTCTGATCCAATTAAAACACTTCACTTTGTAATTGTTGGACCTAAATTATTTAGGGTTCACTCATTTAGGAGCGTTTTCCATAATGGCCTGAAAAGCTGTGAGGATTTCTCATTTTATAATCTGCTTTTTTTGGGTAAAATAACATTTTAAAGATTGGATTTCATGGATAAAATTGATTTAAAAATTACAATAAAATAATAGAATTAAGCAACAATTTCAGGGGAAATTTCATGTTAATTAAATTTAATGTTAGCAAATTCATGAAATTTTCAAAAAAATATTCAAATATAAATTTTGGCAATGGATTAACATTCAAACTGGGGATGTAATAAAGGGCCTGGTGTCTGTGGTCGGCCAGCAGAGCAGCAGGAACATTTCCTTCCAGCTCTCACGGATTAACCAAATTCTGCATTTACAGCCGATGCTGAGACATGATAAACTTCCAGGCCTGTAGGGAAGATGCAAATGGATCAAATCACTCCGCATGTTTCGTTTTCTACTTACTGCCAGATTCTTTTTTATTACTTTGTTTTTTACATAAACTATCTGAAAAAAACAAACAAACATCGAAATCACTGCATGTGTAAATAAATTAGATTTAAATGTAACTTTACGTCCAGGCTCAAGGAGAAGCTTTATAATAACAGGAAAGAATTTATAAAGGACAAATGCAAGGCTTTTTTTTTTATTCCTAAAAAATAGGATTAAACAAATAATGACAAACTGCCATATTGAGTTTATTTATTATATTTGTATTAAATAACATTATTATTATTATTATTATTATTATTAGTGAACATAACAGGATATTTCATCCGTTTTCCTATTTAAGGTCAAACTAAAGGTGTGATTTCTCTAATCTCAGGTTTTATAAAATATTTTCGACCAGACAAAAAATAGAAAATAAAAAATGAAGTTGACTTTCGGCCTTTTCAGCTTTTTTGATTCTCCATAAATCGCTTCTTCAAAAAATAACCCTGACCGCAGTCATTCTGCCACATGGTGAACCCCGCAGAGCCTGGTTCTGTGGTTCTGGTCCCGAGTGGTTCTGCAGGATCAGCAGGGAACAGGCAGACGGAGCAGGGACGCACTTACGTGGGCTGCAGGACTGGCTGCGTGGGTCCGTGGAAGGAGCTCTGCTTGGCGCTGCTGGCTCTGCTGCTGACATGGACTAAAGTTCCAGGCTGCGGCCAGATGTCGGGAAAGCGTGATGCGGCCAGTGGAGCTCCTGCCGCTGCTCTCTGTGCGCTGATGGACGTGAAGCCGAGCAGGAGTGCAGCCTGATCCCCTCAGCAGTGGGCGGGGTTCGCCTCCTGCTGAATATTGAGGGGGACTCGCAGGTCTGCAGGAGGACAGCCTGTCTCTGCCTCGCTGTCTCTCTTCCCTCCCTTTGTCTCTCTTAAGCTGTTCTTCTCCCATTACCTGTCCTCCTTTCTCCCTCTGTCTCCCTCTGTCCTCCCTCCCAAGTGCAGTTCACAATTAACGGTAGGACTTCACTTTTAGGCTCCCCTTATAGATGACTAACAAATAGCTCATAGATGTCATTAGATTGTCTGTAAACGATTCATAAACTCATAAAATGTTTTCTTATGCGACAATAAACAGAGAAAAAGAGACAAAGCTGGAGGGTTTCTTAGATGCTACACTAAACATTAAGTTACTGCCTCACACAATGAGCATTTTCTAACCAATTTAATGTTTATCACTGCATTTAGTGTTTGATTATAATGGAAATTAAGTTGATTAACTTAAATATTTACTGTATTAACTCAGAATTGAGATCACTAAACACATCTTTTGTCTGTTTCTCACCCTTAATGCATAATAAACACTTCTTAATGATTTAAAAATACATTATCTTTCATTTGCAAAGTTAGCCTTATTGTAAAGTGGTATTACAGTAGCAAATTAATAAATGTATGTGTGCTACAATAAATAAATAAATACCATAATTCACTCAAAATTGAATTTAAACTGGTAAAATAGTGAAAACATTGTGCTACTTATTTTTAAACTCTTCTAGTTTACAAAAAATATGAATAAAATTTTTTTCTCCATATTCCTCCCACAGTAATTTTAAAAACTTTTATTGAGTTTCAAACACGGTCCAGTTTGCTGCAGATAAACATGACATAGGAGCTGCAGATTAGCCATCTCCTCTATGTTGTTCTAAAATGCTGTTTCAACTTGACATTCAGATATTTAGAAATTTAGACTCTCTCTTTAAATTCGGCGTTGAGAGAGAAAAAGGGGAAAACATGCATCTACCTCAGTCAGCTCAGTTCAAAATCTTATTTTTTTTATGTGTTTTCAGTCTCTGTTTAAATAATAAAGGGCATGAAAAGGACTCTGTCAGAGATGAAAACTCCACCTCATGAGAGTTCACGTGTTTGTTTTAGGGTTTTTGACTCTAACTGTGTAGTGGTCTGTCTCATTACAAACAAGCTCAGTGTACAAGTGGAGGAAAAAAGTGTTAAATGTTAATCTTTCAACTAGATGAAAAGAACCCAGCAAACTCAAAAAGGACCTCATAATGTCATACAGGACCTAAAATAATATCTGCCAAGCCTTCAGATATTTGGAACGACTTTATTGGAGCTAAAATCATCTAATCTCAGAATCAGGAAATGGATTATAGTATAATGTGTTTTTTTAGGTGCACCTTAGAATTACAATGGAACTTTAATATGTGATGATATGCTTTGTTGTCATTTCAGGAACCAAAGAAGGAAGAGCCTATTAAGAGACGTTGCTGCCCATTGTTTGAGTCTCTCTAAGTTAAGGCTGTAATAATTTCAGGAGAATTAGACAAAAACAACAAAATGAGTCTGTATCATTATTTTCAATATTAAAAACAAGATCAAGCAGATATGACTTTTTATTTAATTTCACCAATCCAGACCAGAGCTTGTTGCAGAAACATCTCCATGACCCTGAGAACATCATATCCAAATGGAACCTGCTGCGGTTCTGTTCATTCACATTTTTCTCTTCGTCCGCTCCAGACTTGCCCGATCGACATTCGACTGCCGTCATCCTCACCGATTAACAATTTGAAGTCTGGAGATTTCGTGACAACATGGAAAATGTGTCTCTGTAGGGCTGAACGTGGGCATCCTTGCTCTTTATTGAGGTGTGAATAGTCCCTTAGTAGGCCAACAGCTACGATGAGCTCACCAGTTGCTGAAGCTGTGCAAGAAACAGCTGCTCCTCGATCTTTATTCAATTCACCTTTTTTCAGTTTAGTTTGTTTGTCTGGCAAAAATTCACAACACATGTCATCTCGAGGCACTTTCAACAGAAATAATTTGCGATCCATTCAAAAAACCTTCAAAGTGATTATCAAACAGAGCACCAAGTTCATGTGGTATTTTTGAATACCACATGAACTTTAAAACAAGGCTTTTGAGCCTTGTTTTAAAAGGAAACTCGGGAAAATTGCTCAACAACTTTCATTTCGACGCAATTATCTGTACTTTCTATTTCTTACATTTTAAAAACAGTCTCGTTACTCCTATTTCATTTCGGCTTGTTTCCATTACGCTTTTCATCGTAAAAAAAACAAAACCTTTCCATAAATCGCGTCATCCGACTAAAGCGAATTCGAATGTGGTTGGGTGAGAAGTACAAGCATTTACCTTTCAGATATCCTGTTTGTTTGTAAGCCATTCCTCACACCTGCACAGTGTGCACAAGCAACACATGTCTCAAACGAGCAGCACCAGCCAGGAGGTTCACATTTTTCAACATTAAGATTTTAATTTAACAAAACTCACTCTGGCCTTTTGAAATGTTTTGTTTTTGGGGAGGTGGACCCCTGTGGTTTTTGTCCTTAATGGCATTTTTTTCCCGGAATTACTTTCACTTTTATACTTGAAGTGGTTTTGAAACCAGTACTTTTACTCTTTTACTGAAGTAAAAGGCTTGAGCGTATACTTCCACTTCCACAGAAGTATTTTTAACCCTGATATCTATACTTCTACTTGACTAATGCGCTATATAAATAAACTGGTTTCTGATTCTTGAATTTGAATTGGACAGTAGAAGAAGAAAGTAGCAGAGTGAGCGAAAGCAGTCAGAGGTCATTGTTCTCCAGTAACTTAAGCCTATGGCAGCCTAACTATAAAGATAGCTCAGGTTAACATAACTCTTTTGAATGAGACAGGAGAGAGGGAGAGCCAAATAGAATCTTTCTAGACAGGATGTCTGCCTCAAAGCCTGAGAACTAAAAGATCTGTCTCCCATTTTAATTAAACAGGTACTAGCGACCACTGGTACACCTGCGATCTGAGAGTGAGGTGCTCTGTTAGGAACTTGTGGACTAATCAGATTTCAGATATATGCTGGAGCTTAATCAATGAGGGCATTTTATAAAGAAGGAGAATCTATTCTGGAATTGACAGGGAACTAATCAATGGAAAAGTAGGGAAATATAATCTCTCTTATTAATTTTGAGCAAAACTCTTGCTTTTTTAAGTACATTTTGTGGATTTTCTAATAGCAGAGATCTGGATATCATGGCTGTTAAACTACATATATATATATACTGTATATATAAATGCAATGGCTTTTTGTTGCGATACCTGCAGTGTGTCAGCCGCTCCATGTATCTGTGCACTAGTCACTAGTGACTAGTGTCTTGAGGCCTGAGTGAGGACTAAGGATAGATACATTTAGCCTAAAACGTATTGTCATTTGCATGTAAATATCATATGAAAACAATCCAGCCAATAAAATGTTGACTTGAATCGCTGCAGTTTTGTGATTACAAGACATAAGAAGATGCTGAGGGTTACTTCTAGTGACATGAATTCTCACTAGCTCAGCTACAGTAATGAACTTTGCTGCACTCAGTCATCTGATACCCTACATAACAGCTATTCATTTGGATAGTTTAGAAAACAGATTTAGATGGACGGAACCTCTTTAAATCAATGTATGGGTTCCACATTGTGGTCATCCTAATAAAAAAGGTGGACCTCAAAGTACGATCCATCTATAGGTGGATGAAACTCCTAAGCCTCCCTGTTAATGTCTATTTGGGGGTTCTGTAGAGGATGGTTCACCTGAATTTCAGATTCAGGAGAGATACTGTGTTTTTTTTTGCTGGCAATGGACCCATGGAGTAGCTCTGCGCCATCAGCAGGCCTGTAGGAGTTGGTCCAAACAGTCTACACATGTTTTGAACTCTTAAAAAAGGTAATTCACCTTTCTTTTATTATAATTTTTTTGAGGATTCCTTTTGTGGACTCCCAGGGAGTCTAAATGCTGTTATAGGCAACGCCCGATCATGGCTTGATTCTCAATGCCAGTAGTAAGTCACGCAATTTTGAGTTAGCCCAGGTTGCTCTTTGCTAACTATTCTGCTCACAACTTTAATGAAGAACATATCTTTGCACAGCCTAGTTGCTGAGGGGATCTGATTTGGTGGTCACAGGATGGATCTCTGCTCTTTTGCAGATAATGTGGTCGTGATAGTTTCATTAGACCACGATCAGGTCAAAGCCAAGTATAAACTAAAAGATCAGAAACCCTCAAATCCAACACCAGGGGTAGAGTGCCTTCGCCAGGTCAGGGAGGAGGTCCTGATCCAAGTGGAAGAGTTGGTGTGTCTATTGGTTTTGTTCATGAATGGAGGAAAAGGGGCAGGAGATAAACGGACGGCAGGTCTGTTGTAGTTAAGAGAGAGCTGAGTTGAAAGATTTGAGTACAGACTGATAGAACAAAATCACAGAAACAAGTGCCTCGTGCATCTAATCAGGACACTGGAGGGACAACATTTCTGAGGAATAAATGAATGAGTAAATTAATTAAACTTCAAATTGAATAGATGGAGAGGCTTTCAAATATCTGCACAATCACGTTTTAAAAGATCCTGACGTTATTGCCTTGAGTTTAGGTTCAAGATAGAATTATGCATCTGCTTCAACAAACCACATAACATACAGAAGACACAAGTTGAGGTCTCAGTTGTTAAACAATAAATGAAAACCAGACAGACGGACAGATGGCAGCTTTTTACACTAAAAGGTTGTGAACGGTTTCCTAGCTGGTCATCAGCCTAGTGAACTATTGGGAACATACTCTCACCATTTAATTTCACTTTGTACATCTAAGATTTGCATTGCGAGTCAGCATGTTGTCATCTGCAGAAATAATGGTCAAATACAGAGAGAATGATGTGAACAAACAAGATGATTGCAAATTTCAAGGAAATGCGGAATGAGCCAAACATTGAGAGTGATGAGGTTGGAGTCACTGAAGAGAATACATTTCTCTGCATTCATCTGGACAACAGGCTGAACTGAAGGTCATCCACAAGACAAAATAGAGCAGACTGTGCTTTTTGAGGAAGCTTAGGTTCAGCTTTTGCAGCAGGATGGAATGTCTTAGCTCTTCCTGTGTCATATGTGGGGTAGTTGCATTAAAGCTGTAACACAAACCGCTACAAGAGATTCATCCTATACACAGCCATCAGCATCTACGATGACACAATTGAATTAAAAAGCACTTAACCTGATATTTTGATGATAATTTCAAATAGGAAAATAATAAAGGAAAAACATGTCAAGACTGCCACCTTCCTCTGCCAGATACCAATGTCCTTTCTGCAAGTAGTCGGTCAACATTGAGGAACATTGTGTAGCTGTTTTGGGCCGAGCTCCTTTCAAGCCCCAGAGACTTAAACCCAACTGCCAAGTGCTCACCAGACCTGAGCTGTTAGTTGATTTTTAAACAGCTTTATATGACATTATATATCAATTATAGTCTAAACCTGACAGAAAATAAAACCAACAAATGATATAAATGTGATCTGTGTCCCCTAAATGCTAAAACAGATAAAAATAGTTTGTTTTACTTTGTTGAGTGTAAACTGTGTGGCTTTCTGCTTCATTTTTTATGATAAGTTTCCCTCCTTGCTCATTTGAAGTAGCAGCACTGTATTATTGTTTTACCTGATTGGAAGAGGTTAGACCCTCAAGCTAAAACGTTGCTCAGTCATTCGTTGTTTTTGGATATTTCACACACCTAAAATAAATGGATTGTGCATTTATGAGTGTGTTACCAAAGGTTTGAAGGAAGGAGTTCACATTTCAACATTGTCAGAAAAAACAACTTACAGAGAAAAATGGTCTCATTAGGTTTAGTCTTAAACATATATAAAGTATTCATAAGAAAATGCAGGTTGGAAAGCGGAAACACTGAGGCGCGATGCTAAATAACAGGCTGCAGAGTATCCGATCAAGGAGCAGTTGGCTGCACCTCAAAGCAAATAAACACAAACGAAGGTTTAAGATTCTCCTGCAGTTCTAAGATGGTTTCTGTTCTGGATATTAATCAAGAATCAAGAATCAGTTTATTTATTTAGTGCCAATTTACAACAGATGTCGTCTCAAGGCACTTCACAGAAAATCAATTAAAATCATAGATACATCATAAACAAATCAATTTGAAAAAGTTTCCAATCTAAGGAACCCCAGCAGATTCATGGAGTCATTGACTTGCAGCATTCACTCCTCTGGAATCAGCAGACAGAAACAATGGCTTGTGTTGTCATTGACTTTACAGCAATCCCTCATAATGCATTATGCATGTTATAATATAACTGGTGTTTTAACAATCATAATGGGGGGTTATTAACAGAAAATAAGACGTCCAACTAGTCCCAGGGCTCCACTGTTTGCATGTGTTGCTGCTTTTTTTGAATGTTGGGCAGGTTACTCTTCCATTTGGAACAGGATATGAAAACAGTAAATATTAATAATGAGTAAGAGCATCTGAGGAAGTAAGTCTTTCAGGAATACAAGTAAAACAAACAAACAAACAAACAAACAATCAAACAAACAAACAACCAATCAAACAAACAATCAAACAAACAAACAAACAA
>JAVLVB010000291.1:494955-525704 GCA_032876305.1 Orestias chungarensis
AAGAAGAGATCATGAGGATGCTTTGGTCCAAATTTGAACTCTTAGAGAACATTTTGTATTTACAGTCTCCCCATAATAAACTTCTACGTTAGAACAGGAATCATGTCAGTTTTGCACACACAGACGGGAACAGCTGCGCCTGACATCACACTGTCGTGGGCATGTGGAAGCTCTACACTAAGCAGTTGTGGCTGCTTTTTAAAATGTCGTCAGCTGAACATCAGAGCTGGTCGGATGAAAGCATCGGCTCACCATCAGACGCTCCTGGTTATGGGATTCCCTGCTCTGGGAGTGTTGAGGCGTTGTGCTTGACAATAAGGCCCCATATTAGGAATTGTCTTGCTTGTGTGGCACTCGCATCCTTAAGCCCTCAGTGTCTCGGGGTGAATCCCACTCAGCCTTGATAGACTGGGTTAATAAACCTCCCGGCAGCCTCCGCACACAAACACACACAGACACACACCTACAGTGTCCTGCACACACAGCTGCTTGTTATTTCATGCCCCATAAGGGTACCGTGTCCACGTACGTTGTAATACGCATATCCAATTAGTAAAGCACTGCACCGCAGCTGATCGGTGGCTTAGATCCTCACACATGCTAAACATGCACTGTACGCTTCATGTTGGTTGTATCGTAAGTTGGGATTGACACCCAAATCTGAAAAATGCAGCACTGTTTCAGCTCTCCGCCTGGGGGGGATTTGAAACTTACAGTGACATGGTCAGAGGAAATATTGTTGAGATAGGAAAAAACAAAAAAGAAAAGAAAAATCTGCAGTGAATCTGGAATGCCGTTACAGCGCTTCACTTTTTCCACATTGTTTTGTTACGGACTTTTTCCAAATTCCAAATTCGATACACAAATCCCCAGAATTACAATCTGAAAAACAATTTTAAAAAGTATAAAACTTAAAAAATTGCATTTATGTGGATATTCACCATGTTCTCTTAATATTTTGTTTGGCAATAACTCCAGCCTGAAGTCTTTCTGAATATGAAACATAACTCGCTTGTCTTTAGGTCGTTTGCTCAGTTTTTTCCTTGCAGAACGTCTCCAGCTCCATCAGGTTGCATGATGCTTCCTCCACCATGCTTTACTGTAGGGATGGTGTGGGCCGCTTGCCTATGAACCGAGTGTGATTCCCCTCAAACTTGACGCTTGGCACGGACACCAAAGAGTCTCCTCACAGTCCCCCCAGATAAAACACGGGCAAAAAAGCCCTTGATTTGACTCTGGATTCTGCAACATTTCGTTCTTGTTTTCAGTGATGAAAATACGAGAAAGTGCAAAAAATATGGGAAAAAGTGTGAAAACCATGGGAATTGTTGGTTCCAAATGTAGGGAGAATAAACATGAGTCTCCCACATATAGTAAGCAGCAAACATTATTGAGTCTTCGACCATTTAAGCTAATCTATAACATACTATAAGCAGAGTGGAAAAGTACAAGATATGAACATAGCTTTGCTATAAAATCCAGAATCTGTCTAAGAACAAAGCCAGTTGTAACTAACTTAAAGCTCCCTGTAGTAAGGCGCTGGATCAACTTCAGTCTATTTGCTCTCATTGGTTTACGGGGCTTCGCGATTGTCATAAAACCAAAAAAACAAAGTTTCTCATTGTCTGAGAATCCTTTAGGTGCCTATTAGCTTGTTTGACTGCGCAACGATGGTTGTCCTGGAGGTTTAACATTTCTCCAAAACAACACACAGCAGCTCTGACAGAGCGACCTTTGAGTTGTCACCTTTCTGACTAAAGTCCTTCTCCCCCAATGGTTCAACTCTCCAGTGTGTCCAAACTTCTTCTATCTACCAAAGATTAAAGGCCGGTGATGTACAATAAGCATTTGCAAACTACAAATACAATATTTTGTACTGAAAAGTATTGCTGCCAAGTGCAATTATTTGATCAGTATTTTGTTAATGGTTTTTGGGATTATAGATTGGAAGGACCTGAAGTTTGGAAAGTGTTTAAGGTTTGGTCCGATCAGAGGAGTGTGATTGAGAAAAAGCTTTAAGGTGGAGGCGTGTGAATACGTACTATCATACAAGTCAAACTTAGTGAAGGACAAATCCCCTCAAATCAATTATTAAAATGGATCCAATCAGTGATTTAATGGTGATGATTTGAAGTCGTTTTCCTTAGTTTTTCTTACCTTTTAAAAATATGTAAGCTTTATCTGAAACATTCAACGCGACATAATATTTATTTGACACTTAGCTTATTAGAGGTTTTTTGGAGATAAATAGAAAAGTTTCAGTCATAAAAAAAGGTTTGTTTTAAAAATTATAATTTTGAATACTTTTTCCCAGGATTAGTGTGGATTTAGAAAATTGTGATTTTCAAGATGACCTAAAAGCATGCAAACGTTTCCTAAAACAGTCGGGATTATCACTTTTCTGTGTTTGCAGCCTCTGTTTCGCTTTTTATGTTGCTGACAAGTAGAGGCGGAGTGTTTTTCTTACTAGCGCATATAGGAATGTTTCTTGTGTTTGCAAAGCACGTTATGTTATTTACACTCAGAAACGCAGCGCCTCGGCTTCTTTAAGGTGACAAATGGCCCGGCCAATTGTTTTTCTGTTTATCAGAGGTGACATGGCCAGTGGCGCAAATAGGCGAGGAGGCCCTGTGTTGCCATAGCTAAATATACATCCCCGACAGCTCCATAATAGGTTCCAGGAAGTTCAGTTGAAAATAAAAACAAAGCAAAATTTCTAGCTGATTGGCTTTGAAAGACCGTTTTTCCTTGCTGAATGGGAAAAATGTGGACTTCAGCATTCCATAGGCGTGATGCCAGTCCAATTGGATAGGCGCAGCCTTGCATGTGCCGAACAGGACTGGAGTGAGGTTGACAGTTAGCAGAAAGCAACTTTATGGTTATGAATAATGTGTGCCTTTATCTGCGCAACCATATTCAGAAATCAATCTTTCACTAAGAACCTTTTCTTTCTGTTGAGTTTTTTCCATTTAAAGAAAAGAAATGGTTACAATAATGCAATCATTTATAAACTGCATTGCAAACAGGCGAGTAATCAATCCACTTTGACCTGTAACTTTATTAGTTTTCATTTGTGCAGCAGTTGTAATAACGAACAAGGAGAGTTTTTCCTGCTGGAAAAACCTGTGCTCAGTTTCTTAGATATGGACAGAGAAAGCTAGAATATTTGTATTTTTCTATTAGTCTTTGAGAGTTATTCTGTTTTTTTGTGGAGCTAAATCTTATATCTGGGTTTCCTCTGATTGAAGACCTTTTAAGCTCATCTGAACAATGAAATTATTTGAATGCGTTGTTTGTTCGCCAGTGTCGACTTGGAGTGTATGCAATTGACTGTATTGAAGGTGTATGTATGTAATGTCAGAGTATGTTAAACTTTTTTATACTAATTGCATCTTGGCCTCAGTGAACAAGTGTTTTAAAGATCCCCCGCCTTTGCAGAAATTTCAGGCCACATTAAAGAAATCAGGCAAATGTCACCCACATCTGTTTGTTTTGTGTTGTGTTGTTTTGTTTCAGGCCCCGGTTCTTATCAGCCCAGAAATTATCTGCATCGTTTTACTTCCATGCATGGTACTAACATGAGTGTATGTCCAATAGTTTTCAAAGTGTCTGCCATCAGAACGATCATTTCATTTTTTTAAATCCTAATTTTCCATCGCTGCACGCGTCATGATTCTGCACAACACAGATGATCTGTTTTTATTGTTGTTGTTTGTATATGTTTTATGTCATGGAAGGAAAACTAAATGAATGTCACCTGTAACTCTGATTAAGGTTTCTCTGTCTGGGCTTGCACTGTAGAAGTAGCATAACTGTTGAGCACCAGACTTATAAACCTTTTCATCTGTTGCCTGGTGGTGGACTAAAGGACGGTAGCAGCTCAGCCATGTTGTGTGTAAGGAGTTTGGCCGCCTTGTTTTTGTCTGGCCGTTTGTAGTGTTTAACTGAAGCAGAGTCACAAGGTCGATGGTTTTATTTTGTCTAATAATCTAAAAATCTTGGTTATCTTGTTAAACAGCAAGCGTAACGTCACATATTGATCTGCCCAAACTTTCGTATCAGCGCATCCCTAATACTCAGTACCATGTTTGGCAGCAGTAGGAGGAACATTAGCTTTTGTTTCTTTAAATAATGTCAATGACATCATGATTCATAAACATTATATATTTATTTGACACTGAAGGTGTCCTTTTATTGTTTAGTAACTGGCATTGGAACAAAGATCTAATAAGCGCATAATCAGAATCAGAAAAAGTTTTATTGCCAAGTTTGTTAATGGCCAAAGCAAATTTGTATGTATAAACTTTAGTAAATGCTCTTTGTGTTTGTTTTTTTTCTCTTCCTGCCTCTCTGGTTTGGTTAATTGTGAAAAGATTCTTACTGAGAAACTGAAAGTGCTGTGTGAACATTAGTGAAGAAGCTGAGTTTCGCTGTCATTTATCCTTCCTGAGGTAAAACTGAGAAGAGCAAGAAAGACGGAGGTAGAAAAGACTAACTTCCATTATTGAGGGTTTCTTTTTCACTACACAACAAGCAAATATAAAAACCTTCTGTTTGGTACAATTTTGAAATGTGTTGCCTGTTTGAGAGCGTGACCTCCTGGCCCTGTGGTGTCTCTGTAGCGTTGCCATTACCCCATGGTAGTAGTATGGTCGACATGCAGACTCACAGGGGACTCATTTATGACAGTTGTCGTCTTTGTTTGTTAAGCCGACCCCAGGCCATCTCCCACAACTCTGAACAGAGCATTTCAGCGGCCAGGGGGGGATAAACGTGATAGGCATGTTTCCCTACCATGGAGTCTGTTGGCAACCGTAGCTAGAAATGCCCCCTTCTGTTGAACTCAAGTCACCATTTGTTTTGGTGAGCTTGGATGTGGTGCCATCAACAAGTTTGATTCTTTTTTTGTTTTTTCTTTCATATGTTGGAGTTTTCACTTTAAAGGTGTTACTCCAAACCAAATAGTGGCTTAACATTACTCTGGTCTACCTGTAAACATGAGTTCATTTCGCCTACTGTGCTAAAGCACATAGACAGTTTGTAACACTTACATATAAAAGGGAGCATCTTTTATATGATGGGTAACACTAATTATTACCAGTAAAACCAGCTGTGCTGGGAATGGTTTCATCCACTTTGGTAACATTGTTATTATTATTGTAGTTCATTTATTATTCATCTCCTTTTTAGGGACAAATAATATATATGTTTGATCATATTGAATGTATTTATTATATTTCAAGTTATTCAGTAACTTTGATTAACTGTAAAGCTGAAACAACTAATGGATTTTAATCGATTAAAATCCATTATTAAGAAAGCTGAGACCTAATTTAGTCATTGATTAGTTACTTCATAATCACGTTTTACTGAGTTAATGAAAATCACAGATACTGAGAAAATAATCGTGCTAAACACTGTTAATGAAATCGTTTAATATTAATTTAGAGTTGCAGGTGTGTGCGCGGCTTCGTTACTTTTCGTCTGTAGTTATTTTGTCATTTTGTTTCTTCTGCAGAAATAAACAAGTAATAATAAACAAATACATGTGCTTTTCTAGGTTTTATACTTTTTAGAATTGTTTTTGACACTGTACAAATACAGGGCTGAGATTATTGTTCATATGCTCAACACTCAATAAGTTGTATGGAATTGTACCTAATTTTTGTATTTTAATATATGAAGATTAACAAATATTTTACACTGTTGAGCTCATTTGTTACTGTAAACAAAGTTTAATAAATTGTGAACGGCACAATTCTCTTATCTTTTCCTTTCTCGTAATGAAAATTCATATTTAATAGCTTATAGGGAAAGTAAATGCTAAATAAACTAAAAATAAAATGCAGTTAATCTATTTATAATAAAAATAATCGTCAGATTAATCGATTATAAAAATAATAATAATTAACCTATTGAAACACATTATATAGATGATGTTTTTAAGCCTTTTTCCACCTATCACTAATGGAAACATGACATTTAAGATTATAATAGTACGCAAAGCAAATACAAAACACAAGAAACGTGTTTAATATGTGCTTGAAGGTTTTAATTTTTATCCAAATTTAATTTCAATTTATTATCAATCTGATAATAGTTCCATTATGGTTTCATTTTTTAGATTTTTATGTTTCCTAACTGTGTATAGATTGGTAATGATGGCAATTAAATATTACTGTTATATATTTATATATATATATATATATATATATATATATATATATATATATATATATATATATATATATATATATATATATATATATATATATATATATATATATATATATATATATATATATATATATATATATATATATATATATATATGTATATATATATATATATATGTATATATATATACACATATATATACACAACACTTTTAAAGTAGAATCTTTTTGTGTAGAGGTCACTGTCCATTCAGTTCTGTTTTTTTTCCAGTGTTAGACTGTCGGTGTTTTATTGTGTCTCGTGTGAACAAAGTCAGGTTGATCTGTACAGTGCATGGTTTCTGAAATCCCCTCCACCCCTGGGGAGGGCCATTAGTGAGGAGCTGAAGGAGTGCAGCAGGTGAAACAAATAGGGAAGATGGAACACACACACACACACACACACACACACACACACACACACACACACACACACACACACACACACACACACACACACACACACACCCTTATGGAACAGTTTCAACTTCTTTACTTGAATTTTCTCTCAATAAACTAACTTCTTTCATTTGAGGTGTCAATTACTCTTTTGTTTTGAACCTACATGGGATACCCTGCTTTGAACAGAGTTATTACAATTTCAGTTTTGCGTTTTAACGCTAATGTTTTGTGTATTTAATAAATAATCGTTTTTAGCTCATTTAGTTTAAAGTATATATGAGGCTTTAACTGGCTGTGAGGGGGGAGCTCCCCTGTCGTTGCAGTCAAACGCTGTTATCCGCGTTAGTTTACATCACACATGTTCACTCAGTACAGATTGTGGGACGTGCTTGGGTCTGTGCTTGCAGCTTGATGAAGCTTATTCATTATAATTCATTGATTGATTGATTTCAAATGGAAAAATGAAATGTTGTATAATATCCAAGCTTTCAAAGCTCTGCTGTTAAAGCTGATAACTGCTTGCAGGAAGGATCTCCTGTAGCAAATCTACGTATCCCTCTGATACATTACAGCCAATCAAAAACACAAGAACACCTCATATGTAAAGACTTGAACTTTGTATCATAGCATCATTTATTCATTTGCATGTTTTAAATGTTCCCAGTTTTAGGACGGGCTCAGCTGCATTGGTCACACCTCTAAAAAATGCAGCAAAGCAAAACAACAACTCCAAGTTAATAGAAACCAAACATGATAAGGTTTCTGTCAGACTCCTGTGAGGGGATCTGTAGCCTTTCATCTTTCACCTTTCTCTGTTCTTTTTCTTGCTTGTTTACTTGTATTGACCTTTGACCCCGCACTGTTCTTACTGTCCCTTCACAGTTCCTGTCAAACGTTTTCACCATCATGCCCTGGCTTGATGATAAACTATAGGCTGGTAATTTTGTGTCCTGCTCTCTACCATTGATAATAGAACTTTCTGCATTTATACCACTGCAGCAAACAAGTTAGCATTAAGATGGCTAACTGAACAACTGTGAAGATGAAGGAGTTGTTACCTCATCCACTCCGGAGCTTTTTCCTCAACACTGCTTAGACGTGCTTCTGCTATGCTGAAAATGAAGAAACGGTCTTTTCTGTAAAATAAAAACGCCTCTAAAAAAGCAAACCATCTGTCTCCGTTTAATCCCGTCCTCAGCATCCTCTCCCGTCACATTCACTAACTTAATGTCTTCTTTCAACACACCCATAAATCTCTCTTTGGTCTTCCTGCCTGGTGGCTCCAACCTCAGCACCCTTCTACCGATGTAATCTCTCCTCTTAACAAGTCTCGCCTCAGGAGTTGATCCTCAAAACAGTCCTTTTTAACGTCAAATGCTTTTTACCTGCAGTACGAGTTTAATGGCCGTTTTCCTTCTTCTTCTTTCAGATTACCTGATGTTCCTCTGGAGCTTTAATTAAAATGCCCCTATCTTTATCTTTTATTTGTACCAGAAAAGTCAATAAATGTGCATCTTGCTCTGCTCAGGATCTCCGCTCAGAAAGGAAATTAGAGAACCAGAAAGCTACTGCTAGCTTGTTTCTTCTGTGATAAAAGGCTTTTGATGATGATAGCTTATTGCATACATGTATAACAAAACCTACCAACATAGCTTGTTTTTTTTAAAATAAGGTTTTTGCTTTGAAAATCATAGTTATTAATAAAACTAGATCAAGATCAAGAGATTAACAAGATTTTCTCCATCAAATTACCAAATCAAATATATAAGATTCTATAATATCCCGTATCAGCTGAGCCCAAATATGCACTCTGGTCTGTATCTGGATTGACGTAATGAAGTAGTCTTAATCTAGGAACATATTTATGGGGTTACAAAGAGGGACAGTATATCGATGTTTAATTTAAATGCCCCCTAAAAACAAAGAGTTGCACCTGGATCTTTGTTAGTGGATGAAGTAGAATAAGCAGACATGGCTCTTGCCTGGATAGATGCAGTACGCATGAGCCCAACCCCCAGAAGATGGTCATTGTTAATGTTAAAGCAACACTAATTAACATTTCAACCTTAATAAAATATTTTCATAACTTTTGTGATCTTACGTTGACTTACAGCTCGTTAAATGATGCCTCTGTCATGGCCTGAGGGGAGTTTGTATCTCTTTCATCGGCACTATTCATCTTTGAGAAGGGTGGCAGGAACCCTCCCACACAAATCAACTACAAATGTGCTGACCGCTTTACGGCATACGTCACTTTCCCTGTTTCTTATTTTCAACATAATCATATGACATAGGACCACAATTAGATTTATCACCTCATCAATATTCATCCCTCACACAGACACTGGAAACAGAAATACACTTCAGTCCAACTGCAGGCGACCGAGAGATCAGGATTTTACCATGCTATACGCTGGTGCTCATGGGAATTGTAGTCTTCCTTCAGGCAAAAATACTAGCGGTTTTGTCCGTAGTGGCGCCAAAATTGACCAAAACTGAAACTTCTTTAGTGTTGCTTTAAAACTTTCTTAACCAAAACAAAAACAAACCAAAAAAAAATGCTGCTATCGACAAAAATGAATCGGGTTAGAGGTGTTTTGATATTTTGAGAATCTATTGTCCAAATGTAGCTGATTGCAGCACCTACATTTGGACAGGTTTCTTTCCTTGCATCTCACACCGTGTATCGGGTTTAGAAAACCGATTTCTCTCCACCATCTATCATGTTTGCAGTCAGTTTAAAAAGTTTCGGGTGAGACCATCATTTCAGTGTAGAGCTATTTGCTGTACGTACTATGTTCCTGTTAAAAAAATGCAGATTGCTAAGTATAAAGACTACAAAAGACACAATTTTCTCATTCTCTCGTACTTATGATTTTCTATGTAGTTTTTTTTTTGTTTTTTTGTTAACTTTATCTTATTTTAGTTTTCCTTTTTAGATGAAAAGAACTTGAACATCCACATGAGATGGAAAAAAAATCCACCTTAAATGATGAAGCTGAAGTATTTGTTATAAATCACTTTCTAATTGATGTTTTAAAAGTTACATTTGAATATAAACTCTCTCCGTAGGATACTTTACAACCATACTTGCAATTGAATAATCAATAACGGCAATCTAGCTTCAGATTTCGTCCAATTTTTAACTTGTGCATTGGTTCTTATTCCCTTGACTGACTAACACGGTTTTGTGTAAATACAAATGCGAAGCATATTCTATAAGACCCATAAGGAAATGTTTCTACAGTACAGTCAAAATTACAGCCGTCTTCCCAAAGAATTTCAAAGTTTTAATTTCTCCTGGGCTTTCCAAATTGCCTGCTAAGGCTGCACTGAGACATTTGTTCAAGGCATCTGATAAATACCAGTGTGGTCCCATGAAATGACCATGTGGAGCTCAACAGCATTGTTTCTTCCTAATTGCCCCCTTCTGCATGTGTCAGTTCCATTCAGAAGAACATGGGGACCAAACACTGAAAATACGGATGATTGAGACGAAGGGAAGAGAAAGGCGGCTGTAGTGAGCTGACATGTATCAGACCTGTCCCAACAGATGAATGAAAATATAACGGTGTTCTGTATTTTTGTTCGGCAGATGAACAACACAAGTCTCCCAGGATTTCATTTAGTAGTGCTGGTGTTGTTAAACCGCGGGTTTTCTTCTCAGCTGACGAAGCCTCAGCACTCCAAGTCAAGGACCCTGACTCTTAATTTAACAGCCAAAGAGGTCTCAATCAATAACCATCAGTGTTTGGGATTGTGCCGCCGCGTCAGTCAAACAATGGGATTTTGCCTTTTCTTCATGTACTGTGGTTTCTTGACTCTACCACTGTTGCACCTCGCAAGCAAGAACGTTCTTAACCGGTGGCAAAAAAAATTTAGACTACTGTTGTTTTTAAAGAAGTTATTTATTTTTATTAATCCCAAACAACAGAGCTCTGGATTTATCCAAAAATAGTGTTAAACCTTACACTTATATGATTGTAGGCATTGGTTTCTGCAGGGATACTTCTTAATTTCATATAAAGTTGGATTTTAGTTCATCAAAATGCATATGTAGGCCAGCGGTGCGCATCCCTATGAGTAATAACACCTAATATCAGAAAAATCAAGCTTTCTTTGGGCTGAAAGACGAACCTGACGCTACAAGGCGCTAGCTTTCCATCAACGACCTGTGAATGACTGAATGTTGTGAAGCGAGTTGGGTTTCTTCTGGACACCACAAAGTACTAAATTAGTACACACTGTCTACCAGAACATGTCGTATTTATTATTATCTTCCACACAATGGAGATCACGGGGTAGGGATTTAATGTTCGAGAACACTCAGATTTTTCTGAAACCTCTTTACCCTGACCAACGGTGAGGGCCACCCCGTGTTTTTTATGACTTTGCTTAGTTATAATTCAGCTGGTATTGTTCTAATTTAATCATAAGTTAAATCGATTTAATCTGCGAATAAATATAATACAAGAGGGGATCCATAGTTCATGAAAACCTATATCTAGGCTCGGTTTAACTCCACTAAAGTTGATCTGGCTAATGAAAAATAAAATCCAAAAGCATTTGAAAAGTATGTTTCTAAAAAGATAAACCAGACAAAATCTCTTTTTTTATATGCCCAGTTTTTAACCAGCATGTTTCAAACCCAGTGGGTAGGGGCCAAATTTAGTCTGCTTTAGCTATTTATGTGAGGAGGTCTGGTAATCTCTAGTGGAAAAGGTAAATTCAGCAGTGAGTGTCATTAGTTTTGGGTTCGGAACTGAATTAAGTCCTGTTTTTCCTTTTTTATGTTTCTTGAATGTAAGCGTCTTTCATTATTGTTTATTTTGTTGGAAGACTTTGGTCTGAAGTGATTATTTTATATTTGTTGTAGGTTACACAAAATAAGATGCTAGTAAATTGAAGATGGTGGATCCTTTGATAGAACAACATAAGTAGAAGTTGACAAGATGTGCATTTTTCTGGATAAATATAGTTTATAGAATACATTTTTCTATGTTTCTTTTAAATATATTTTTTTATAAGGTTTTGTTTTCCGTTGATTGTTGATTTTGTGAAAAGGTTCTATGGTAAAAAAAAAAAAGTCAATAAAAATGAATTGGTGTTTAAACCAAAGTTCCTCCCTCATTGTAAACTGTTATATTATAAAAGGATGTTATGGACTGACAGGACTGTGGGATACAAAGAGTTTGGAAAGCTCTGGTTTTATATTTGACACGTTTGTACTAACCCTGTGTGTACAGATGTGAGGTGGTTTGCCTTTGGGTCATAAAGACGTTCCTGTGCATAAAAAACAGCTTTTATTTGGACTTTAAAGTGAGCTTGTTTCTCTTTGTTTTTTCTTCTGTAGAACTTACAGATGTGGAACCAAACCTGTTCCTGAGGCCTTTCCTTGAAGTTGTGCGCTCTGAGGACACCACTGGGCCAATCACCGGCCTCGCCCTTACCTCTGTCAACAAGTTTCTGTCATATGGCCTTATAGGTAAGAACGGTCAAGTTTGCTACATGTATTTCTCACTGGAGCATTATCGTTTTGCATATACAGTTGCTATAGTGTGGTTAGAACAAGAAAGTTGGCCTAATGTCGGCATAATATAAGGGCATCTTCCTCTACCACAAACCAAATAGAAACATCACTGGTGCAGTGAGAACCAGGCTGTCTGTAGCATTTAAAGCAACCTCAGTCTCAGGAAGTTCACCTGACGACGCGACTTTGCTAAGGGATGTTCAGGAGTTTGTCTTTAGGGAGCACTTTAGCTGCCATGTGTGCCTTTGTGTTGCATTCAAGTGCAGCACATATACTGGGATGTCTGCATGTCAAAGTGACTTTAATGGGAAATTTTGACCATTTTTTTATGTTTTTTGTTGTGTAAAGATTTGATCAGTTGACACAGTCGAGCCAAATCTCCAGTCACTTTCATACTGGCCAAGAAATATGAACACTTTTAGTTGGTTTTACAAAATTACACAGTTGTTTCTTTCTTTCTTTCTCTTGATTAAAAAGTTCAGATAACGTATGAGACTGTAACTTTAAAACTGAGGTGAGTAACCGTGGTGGAACCTCCTTTAACCAGTAATCTTATGAAAGGGGGAAAGACTCTAGACTCAGGGTGCCCACTACATCGAGAGGAGTGCAGGTCGATCGCACGGCATTAAAGGAAATGGATGACTGCGTCCATCCTTCCGTTTGTCTTTTAGCATACCGGGCAGATCACTGATGCGCTTTGAAGCACGCATGTTAGCTTTGCGTTAGCAAACTACTGTGTTGCGTAGCGTGTCTCAGACCTTCTCTAAGCAGAGGCGGAGCTAGAAAGGGGCACTGGGGAGACACCAGACCCACTGAATTCTACATATATCTACACACACACACACACACAGATACCTTAGGATGGATCATCTTTTAAGTAGCTCACAAGCTGAAAAAGTGTGGGCACCCCTTCTCTAGATCCAAAATTAGAATTTTAAGAAGCATATTCGGAACATGACAAAGTTATTAGTCTCAACATGAAACATTTTACTTACTAGCTTCCTCCTCTTTCTCTATGAAGCGAAGACATTTATGCACGCCAACATTTCCACTCCTGTGCATGAGTTGTTTTTTATGGTCATCTCCCTGATATAGTCTTAGACTTGTTTCATCTTTTAATGGTGGCTCTGATACTCACTACATATCTCCGCCACCTTTTCTCTGCTTAGTTGTAGCTTGTGGATACTGGTTTGGGCGTGGGAAATACTTGGGCAGCAAAAGGTTTGAAAAGAATAAAACCGACTTTACTTTAAGCTTGACAGTTGTAGTATTCAAAGTTTGGGAGAAATGTCCTCTTGATGGAAGCCGCAGCCTCTACATTTAGACTTCCTGTAGTATTTCAAAAATGTAGCTTAGAATAAGTATGTTTAATTTGAGACAAATTGAAACGTCTGTAGTGTGATTCACTTAAGAAAAGTGACTTTCCTTACAGTGGGTGGAGCTCATGTGAGTCCCTTCAGTTCACCATAGAAACATGTTGAACAGATTGTGTGACATGACAATAAATTAATGTATGTTGTGAGAAAATAAGACGTTAACCACAGAGCACGAATAAGGTGTTTGGATTATTGTTGTGTTCAAGAATGTCTTGTATATGTTAATTTTGTTTCAAAATGTCCATTATTACTATCTGGGTCATCATTTTATCGGACATATATAAAGAAACAAGGATTTGACAGCAGGGGGGTGGCACCTGCAGCTGCGGAGAAAGACGCTGCAACTCGGACCGGTGAAGCTCGGAACTTGACCCGGATTGAGATTTTCCTTGATGTATGGTGAAGCTCAATTCGAGGGAGCTCTGATCAAGACGGCTTCACCAGGAAAATACTCAGAAAATTGCCACACTGAGCAAAATGCTGCAAGTCAATGACTCCATGAATCTGCTGGGTTTACTTAGATTGGAAGCTTTTTCAAATTGATTTGTTTATGATGTATCTTTGATTTTAATTGATTTTCTCTTAAAGTGTCTTGAGACGACATCTTTTGTATATTGGTGCTGTATAAATAAACTGATTCTTGATTTTCTTCTATACAGTGTGAGATTATGACCGATGTTTAAAGTGTTGCTCAGAGTTTTGAACTTGAATAGGAATTGTGAGATCAGACTAATCCAGTGTTTTTATATGGTTTAAACTAAAAGCTCCGGATTGTTACTCTAAGCTGTCTGAAGATGTGTAGAGCGGTAACATTTTTTATGAGTCGCACTGATCTTGCAGGAAAAGTAATCAGACACACGTGTGTGTTTCTGTCTGTTCCATTTCATTCATATTAGGAAAATGATGAACTATCTTGGGTTATTTTGATTGCCTTAAAAACATGTCAAAATCAAAATGCTACAACTTCTTTAAATGTTGACAGGCACAATCTGTTAACAGCCTATTCCTCGGATATCTGCTATCAATTCAAACATTCACGGTTGGGTCGGCAGGTTTGCTACTCCAAACTCTGTAAAACAGTTTTATATTCTACATGAATGGTGGGATCTAAATGTTGGCAGTGTAATGTAAAGTTGAAAGAAAAAATAATAGACGGAGGAGATGACTGAAATAAAAGGCTGGTCCTAAATATTTAAAACTACTCCAATATGTTACAAAGTGCTTGATTTTCTTTTCACAACGGTCTGTTTGAAGTGCCGTAATTATTTGCTAATGTATTTTACGAGCACTGAAGTTTTTTTCTTTCATGCTAAAGCATCATCGGTTGGACAGAGACTCAGGGGAGTAAAAGCTTACACAAATGCTAAAGGTCCCAGATTAGAAAGAGAGGACAGAAGGAAACCGGCATGTAACACCTGATGTTGTCATCGCAAGGTTTTCTGATATCTTGCAGCCCTGTCAGGGATGTCAGTCTGTTCATCAACGCGTAGTCTTTCGTTTGCTGGTGGCCCATCAGTACTGCGTGTCCTCTTAGCCTCATCGCGGAAATATGGGCCGGCGTCTGCCAGTTGCTCCAAGTGTGAAACACGCATGGATGAACAGATGTTGGTAAAACGGTGTCGGCCGAGTCAACGTTCCAGACAGCTGCGGTCAAAACTGAAATGCAGCTCGGATGTGCAGTTGTTTTTAACCAATCAATAGATTTACTGTCATGGTTTAACTTTAAATGTGTTATAAGGGTAGAGGACCGCTTTTTCTTCAAATGCTAAACACACATACTGTACAAACCTTCGGTGTGTCTAATGAAAGTTGTGTTCGGCCTGTTGTTTCGATAAAGAAACAAAGGTGAAAGCCGCAGCGCCAAGCAACAAAGTGAGTGCACAATTATTGAATAGAGCAACAGCTGCCATGCTTGTTCCTTCCATTGTTTAGATTGGATCTCACTGCTCCACGAATCCTCTGGCACAGAATTGTCCGTCTGTCTAAATACAAAAGATTTAAGTCGGTGACATGTAACATGACCGTTCAGACTGAGCTTGCTTTCAAAAGCATTAGATTTGGACCTAACTTTGGGCTTCATGCGAAATTGGGCTGGTTTTGCTTTTATTTAAACAGCTATTGCTTAATTAAATTAGATGTGTAATTCATATGTGCTACAAAAAGTTACACTTATGAATAAATATAGTGTAAAAGCTGATTATGAACAAGTAATTATCATAGCCTTCTGAATCATGATTATATTTTGAAGCTGTCCTACTGAGGGGACTTACGAACACTGGTTCTGGTTTATTGTTTCATGTCTTTTTATGTCTACCTTGATGTTTATTTGAATTTCCTGATTTCTGCTAGCAGATTTTAGCTGGTGTTCATTTTTATAAACCTCTCAGTTTAGTGATTTGTCACCATGCAACTGTCAGCTGAGAAAATGTGTCAGGAAGTGAAAACACAAGATTAAAAAAATCACTGGGCTTGTTAAATACTGCCATCTGCTGGCTAATAAGACCTCGCAACCCTTGTCGATAAAGTCTTTCTTTAAAAAATCTATACTTTTATCCTCACCTCTTCTACCAGCCACAGTCAAACTTATTCTTACGGTCATCCCAGTGTTAACTCCTTCAAAGTTAACTTTATGATTGATTTAAATTTTTAAAATCTGTGGAAATAGAGGCAGTAAATCCTTGGTTGAAAATAGTATTTTAGGATGTTGGGCAGTATTTATCTCCCCAGTGAAGACTAAAACAAGCACCACCCCCAGGAATGTGAATCATTAACAGGTATTAAGTTAAAAGAAATGAGCCAGCTGCTGCTCCTGTGTGTATGTGTGTGTGTTTCCCCTCTGATGCTCCTTTGGGACATGCTAGACCAGCTTAATTTATCAACCTTCAGTTCAGGTTAAATGGTTCCTGTATTTTCAGTCTCAAATGGATCACAATTCCTTTTCATATTCCAACACAAATTTATAAAATCACCCGGCTAGCAAAATAAATTGTAAACTGGATTGATTACGAAGAAGCCTACAACACAGTGCCACAACCGGTGATCCCATAATGCCTGAAGCTGTTCAAGGTCATCAACATCCTGTAAGTCTATATTGGGATCTTCAGAAGGTTGTGAAAAATCACCCCTGAGGACAATTTCACCATCTCTTATGGAATATACCAAGGGTATGCTCCGTCTCCACTTGTTTTGCATAGAGCTAAACCCCTTTAGCCAAACAAGACTGCCAATGGCTATGGACCGAATAAAAGGGCTATCCATCACGTCTTCATGGTTAACATCAGGCTTTAGGTTAAAAATGAGCGAGACGTTGACTCAATAACCCACAACACCAGAATCTACCAAAATATCATTCTGGCTAAAACAATGGGCCTGGATGGTGACAAAGAAAGTGACGGTGTTCCATACAAAGGATTACACTTTCAAATGAAGTAAATCAGATGTTGAGAAGAGCTATAAGTAACTTAAAATACATAAAGCAATTGGCAACCACCAAGAGACTTCAAGGACAAATCCACAGCCAAATACCTGCAACAAGTAGAGCAAGTTCTGAGAAGTCAGTTCAATGTCTAGGAAAAGAATCAGACATTCTACAGCTATTTCTTGCCAGTAACCAGATACTGTACTGTGGTAATAAGGTTGCCAAAGGAGGAAATTCAGGGCCCTGATGTCCAAACACAAAAGCTACTCAACATGCATGTGGATTTCACGCTAAACTCACGAGTCAATAGGTTATAAACCAGGGGTCTCCAACCATGGTCCTTGAGAGCCACTGGCCTGCTTCAACAGTGGAATCAAATAATTCAGCCTGGTAAAGAACCAGTTATTTGCTTCAGATGTGTTGAAGCAGGGTGTCATCTAAAATCTGCAGGACATTGGCTCTCAAGGAGCAGGGTTGGAGACCCCTGCTATGAACTAACCACACAGAATGAGATAAGCGTTGGAGTGAGCTTTAGGGCTTCTATGAAACATGAAGTGCTTGGTGAATGTTTCAGACAATGGATGCTGGAAGAGACGGAGCCGAAGAAACATGGTATGAAAAGACCCTTCATGGGATGAAATATTAATGACCAGTCAACAGTAGAACAACAGCAGTAGTTTACTTCCTTTTTCTTTTTTCTATATCTGTTCCTACCGATGTGTCTCTGCCCATACATCCGCATCTCCTTCCCCCACCACTTATTAGTTAATGAGCTGCTACTCTTAGAAGAGATGAGAAAGGAAAACAAGCTGGCTCATGGAAAATGGCCTGGGCGGCCTCTCAGATTTCATAAACACAGGCTCCTGTTGCTCTGGCAGCCGATTCGTCCCAGCCTGTTTCCAACAGAAGGTCACATCTGGTCATCAAATCTCAGGTTTGGAAGGGCAGTGTGGACCGTCCATTTCTGAGAGATGAACTGCTGGACATTTGTTGTTGGTTGCATAAATAGGTTACTTCTTAGACTCCAAACTAGTCTTGCTGGCCTCTTTGTTGCATGATGGGTGGTGATCATTGTGGACTTATTTTATCCTACATCATACTCGTCATGCTTGTGTGTCCTTGTTAAGTTACTCTCCAGTCTAATTTATTTATTTTCAATTGTACTATTAGTTTATTTTTGCAAGAAATGATCATGTAAGTGTTTTTGTTCTTTGATGAAAGAAAACGACCATAAACCATCCATTAATTTTTGCCCTGGTTATTTAATCATTTTCTTTGAATGTTCATCCCTGATTCTCCGTCCTCAATAAGAACATATTTAAAAGAAGATTAGGAAGGTTGAGTATATGTATGAGGTTTATCTGCTTTCACTTTTTTGTCTGAACTGCTCTGAAAAAACTAAAAGGAGGAATTTCTTGTCTGTTTCCAGATTCCAACCATGAGGCTGCCGGAGAGGCTATCGAGAACATGGCAGATGCCGTCACACATGCGAGATTCGTTGGGACGGACCCTGCAAGTGATGAAGTGGTCTTGATGAAGATCCTTCAGGTAGAACTTTTTAATTATAGCGACAGTCTCATTGCGAATCCTTTTAACAAAGAAAGAGTTGTCTGTCTTTTTAATATGTAAGTCCAAAAAACAAACTGAAATGGTTTCAAAATACCACATCTTTATGAATCAGATAATTTAGCAGCCTATCTTTAGGTTCAAAGCTTAAAAACTTAAACCCATGTCTGAATAAACGGGTTTATCTCATTTATTGTGTCCAATAATTTTATTTATAAATCTCTAATGCCAGCTCAGCAACGACAAACACCATACAAGCGATACAACACATCTATTACCGAGTTAGGTTGTTACTATGGAGAAAGATGGAGGCAGCTGAGCAGCCTGAGAACAATAAAAGGAGTTGATCAAGGAACAGAGACGGAGAGCCTCAGATGCAGCTAAGATAACCAATGGAGAAGAAAATTAAAACGAAGAGTACTGGCAAAGAATGTGACAAGATCGATAGTTGATCTCAAATACACTTTGAGATGTTTGGTCCCTATACTGGTGTTGGGTTGAAGAGATGAAGCACGGGAAACCAAGTGGGTGGAGAGAAAAGAGAGAGCAGCTGCCATGACAACTATGAAGAGACAAGAAATTAGAGCTGCATATAAGATACTATAACATCCGCAGTCAAGTTCATAAGTAAAACCCGTTGAATCCTGTTCCTTCCTGGATTTACATGGGTTTCTTCAGGAACTGTTCCCAGTCTAAGATGATCTGCTGAGTTGGTGCGCGTGCAACACTTCAAGGGGAGGAGCCTAACGGAGCGCACCAACGCTGATGTTGTGTTGCACAGGAAAACTTCATTTTGACTCAGTATCGGTTAAATGAACAATGGTTTTATGTGATTTGTTTGGTAAACTCCATGTCATTGATTTCCCATACAGCTCTCCGTCCTCTGTTTATGTGCAGCAGTATTTCATTTATGGGGATTTTTATGTCCACTCAAAACTATAACTGGATTGTCTTCTGTTCCTTTCGGGCTCCTTCAGGTCCTTAGGACGCTCCTGCTGACGCCAGTTGGAGCTCATCTCACCAACGAGTCTGTGTGTGAAATAATGCAGTCGTGCTTCAGAATCTGCTTCGAGATGCGCCTAAGTGGTGAGTTTGTCACCAACTCACCCATCACATGATCCAAATACAGTACAGGGGACTGACTGGATGATGGTCACAGGATGTGAGATTTGATGTAAATCATTTTGTACTCCTTCATTTTGGGACCATAGCTGTATTATTAGATTCTATAAATCAGGTATAAAGACTTTGGGAACTCTAATGTATATAGTGACTGATGGAATAACTCCTTCAGCTTCTCTGTCTGGGAGGAAGACGTGAGTAAACACTGAAAGATGGGGTCAAGAGAATAACTGAATTTATTAAGTCAATAATTATTGAGCTCAGCCTATGACCCCCCACCATGCGTCGCACAGAGAAGGATATTTCAGAGAATGGGCAACACTGCCTTAAAATCCAGTGTACTGATCTAATAATACAAAAACAAATAGAGTTTAAAAGAGGTCAGTTAAAATATATTCAGGTTTTAAAACCGTACTCTACCTAGCATGTTAATACATATACTTTTAAAGCCCCCACCCCCCCAAATGTCTCAGCCATGCACTGATTCTTGTGTTACTCCACAACTGGTCTGTGATCAGATTACTGTAAAAAACTGGAATCTATCGTACAAACATAATCTATCCTATAACCTATAAAACAGGTCATTACTGTGTAGACTCTCTCACACTATGTTACTATGTTAGCAACTATTTCTCAATGATCTTGGATACAAAAGAAATATTAAATGTGGTACTAGGATTGAATGAGTCATCCTAATTGAAAGAGAAGGTCTCTGAGATAAAGAATTGAATTATGGCTAATGTAAAAGCCTGTGGTTCATTTCACCACAGGTAGTTTAAACACTTCTTTAAATGCTTCGGGTGAGATGGTGGCCTAGAATTTAAATCGACTGTTTACATGAAAACATAAGTTAGTAACTTGGAAAGCTTAAGTGTTTAAATACACGTGGAGTTTGAGGGTTCGTTCTTATTCTACATCCCTCATTTAAGACCTTTTTCATTAAATCTGCTTTATTTTTAACGATCTTCGTGAACTCATCATTGCTGAGAAGTAAAGCAATATAGACGGGGCAACAGAGCCTAAACATGCTAATGTGGTAAATTCTCCTTTTCTTATGAGGAAAAACATTTTTTTTCCTAATTGCTAAAGTTTGTTTGATAGAAAATTAAACAAGGGAGCAAGTCCCCACCCCCTTATCTATTTAAATAAAAATATTGGTTGAATGTATTATTTGTATTCATTTTAATTTCATAAAACACCAAAAACAAGTTGTTTGTTCTTGCTTTTTTATTTTCTTTATCCTGCGTGCAGATCTTCTGAGAAAGTCTGCTGAACACACCCTGGTCGACATGGTCCAGCTGCTCTTCTCCAGGTAAGCTAATGTCAAGGATGATATTCTGAGAGGGAGTAGCTGAGTACTGCCTTGCTTTGGTCTGCTGTGGGTCCACCAGTAGTGTCACATGACCCTCTCTGTCACTGATAACCTTTCAGTTCACGTTCATTTCACCTCTGCTATTTGGAAAATAAAGGAATACCCACACAGAGGTGGTCTACTCCATCACAATCTTTAAATCTTTACTTAACACCCTAGAATAAAACAACATGGCATTATTTTCGGTTTGTTCTTGTCCAATCCTGACATCTCGCCCACTTCTTCTGCACCCAGACGCCCACTTGCCCCGTGATGCTGGATAATAGAGACGTGATTGTGCGTGGGCTGCACTTTCACCCCAATAAAGCTAGATAATGAGCAGCAGATCTCAACAGCTTTCTAGGAGGAGACTTCAATTGCCTGCTGAAAGTATTATGCATGTTAATCTGTTGGGCCCACAGATCATCCTATAATAATGCTTGAAAGACATGGAGCTAATGGCTGGAGGGGGTTGCGAGCTCCTGTTTGATGTGTGTGTGGTGTGTGAGTGTATTAGATTTTCTCACCTTGTAAGGCCCATTTTCCAACCAACGCTACACAGCGAGGACCTGCTGCTTCTTTTGGGACCCAAAATAAGAATTGTTGTTTTTTTTGGATTGGGAGTTGGGTTGAGGTTTAAGGTGTGAATTGAGTTTAGTTTGGGTTAAGACTCTGTACTGGCCTGAGAACACCGCATCTGATTTGGCCTTCGATCCAACAGAAAACCATGCAGGATGCTAATGCGATACGCCTGAGGACTACCTCGACCCGACTGAACGGTTCACTTACATGTGGTAGGAGGTAGAAGTGAAAAGGTCATTTTGTGAGAGCTTGTTTCTGCAGCAGCACACTTACCAAAGTACCTTAACATGACTGATCCATTATGTAAGAAGTCTGATCCAGTGAGTCGGGGCTAGAAGTCGATTGGACCTTCTAGAGTCAGACGACTTAATAACCCGTGGAAACGAGATCCTATTCCGTGGCCACGACTTGTTTAACAGGGCGGTAAAGTTAGCAGAGCTCCGTAGAGTTAGCGGTGTCTCCCTTCTGATTGCGACTTCGACTCTTCGGTTTCTCCCTCCTAGCAAAACGCGGTTGTTGATTAAATTTAGGGGCCGTCAATAAAGTTCAGAACCGAACACTCTTAAGAAAGAACAATTATATATTTTTCTTGTTATGGCGCATAAGGACAGAACAATATTGTGGAATTATTCTACAGGATGAGGCAGATGAGGCCACACTTGTTTTATCCTAGTTTAACCCATTTTATATGTTTTTTTATTCATTTCTACTGTAAATATTTTGCATATTTCTTCAATAGCTCCCAGGTCAGGTGGATAAAAATAAGTGTGCTCCATCTGTGCCATCTAGAAGAATTTCAAATGCATTAAACAAGTCATGGCCACGGAGTAGGATCTCGTTCCCACACTCTATTAATTCGTGGCCACATAGTCTATTTTTTTTCCACCCGTGTCACCAGAGGGGCTCCGTTATGTGTGTGTGCTGTTGTTTAGCTGTGCTATGTAGGACCTTCTCTTATCTTCACTAAGCTGCTGAAGACTGATTGTCCTGATGGGGGCCGTAGCCGCTCCTAATGTAGCGGGAACTGTCTTTTAGGGTTAAAGGTCATGTTTAGAGGTGTGGTGTGAATTGAGCTTTGGTTAAAGCTAAGGTTAGAAATATACTGAAAATGTGTAAGTTAGTGTAAATGTTTACTAAAAACAGACAAAAAAAATCCCTATATGCGTCGACCCCTGTGTGTGTACTTGTTTTTCCCACATTGTGGGGACATTTTTTGAAAAACTACAATCCTTGTGGGACCAAAGTTTGGTCCCCACTGGTACAAATGTTGTTTTGGAGTTAGTGGTTATATGTCTGTGGTGTGAATTGACTTAGGGTTAGATTTAGGCATGTACTGGTAATGGTTTGGTGTAGAGCCAGGGTCAGGGGTCAGGCTAATAGGAATCCATGACAAATAAATTGAAGTCAATGGAAAGTCCCCACAAGGATAGAGAAAGCTAACGTGTGAGTGTGCATGGCTTGGTGTGACACATCTCATTTTCAGCTAAGCTTTAGTGTCTACAGGAACCTAGTGTCACACAGGCACTTGTTTTAATCCTAAGGAAAGTTTTATTTGTTGTTCTGAAGGTTCCCAACCATGAAGTTAGCTTTTCCACAACTTAGAAGAACGTTTGCAATTAAATACTTATCACAAATATTCCCATTGGAACAAACATGTAATGCTCTAGTAACACAAAAAAATAACTTTCATTAATTTTTTGTTAGGCTCATACGTTATAAACACAAAATCACACAGTGAGCCCACATTTTTACACTCATTTGTTTGATCGGTAGATCACGCTAAATGTGAGGTCAATCCACCTGATTTAATGTCATACTAGGTTTCTTGCCCTTCAAACCTCTTAACTTATTCAGTTAGCAACATTTGGAGATGTTGCACAGAGTTATCTTCTCTCCTCTGAAAAAACAGAATCTTACACTATATTAGCCTTAAACATCAATATCCAAATACCGTATTACATACATGGGGACTATTGGTGCGCCGGATTATAAGACGCATGCTAAAACATATGGCCTAAAAAAAAAAGTAACTCATGCAAAACATCATGTTTAGTTGAACGTTATTGTACTTTTTAACACACATCATTTTTTAATGGGTTTTCTCCGTCAAAGTCATCTTTGTATGGCCTGATTTTTGTGAAACCAGGATGTCATACTCGTTTGAGAGCACCGATAGATCTGAAGGAACAATAATTTTAAGCGTCTGCGCACAAACCTGCACACGCTTCTACGGAGCTGCTCAGACACGCGCCTAAAAGCGAGCAGAGATGCGCGAGCAGCGAGGCTTAAGCAAATATCCGCGAGCAGCTTGTGAGATTTGTGCGCAGATGCTTACAATTATTATTCCTTCAGATAGATCTGTGCCACCACTAAGCCCAGAGGAACAAAAATCATGCCATAAAGACGCTCTGACAGTAAGTCAAACGAAGCGCTTAACAAAGTCGCACAACAACAGTTTTACAGATTTTGGACCTCTGTGCACACATAAGGCGCACCGGATTATAAAACGCACCGGATTATAAAACGCACCGGATTATAATACGCACCGTATTATCAAACACACCAGATTATAAAACGCACCAGATTATAAAACGCACCGGATTATAATACGCACCGGATTATAATACACGACGGACTGTGGAGAAAATTTGAGGCTTCACGATGTGGTATGCCTTACTACCACAGGCCCACTAATTAATACTTTATTATGAATATAAAAATGTTTATGACAAACCTTAGGAGCAGTAAAATCTTAATTTTGTTTCACGTAAATGTAATTATTTTGATTAAATGCACTGAAACTACAGAAGGTTTTCTAGCCGCTTGATTTGAGTATCTAACACTGAATCCTATCCAGAAGAAAACGTTTAACGGAAAAATGATATAATGGAGTCCTATATGAAACCGATTTAAGTGAAAAGAAATTTAAAATGAAATGAAATCCTTAGTAAAAACAATGTATGTCAAAAAGGCTTTTTAGGCTTTTTCAGGGTTAAGTTAGCTGGCTACCCTCAGAGACATGATAGCAGGCTTGGTTATGTAAAGCTAACCAAACAGTTAGCTTTACTTTACTTACTGTATTTGCCTAGTTAAAAACCCCCAGTTTCTATTGTTTTTCCTTTTTTTAGGCTACCTCAGTTCAAAGAGGAGGCAAAGACCTATGTGGGCACCAACATGAAAAAGGTAACACGACTTAGATGCTGATGTGTTTTGCTCGCTCATATTTGGCCTTGATTTTCTGTTTTGGGTTTTCTCATGTTTGTTTTTTTCTGTGCTGTCTGTGGCTGTAGACTTCAGGCTTTACCTGTAAATGAATAGGCTGGGAACGGTGAATGCTTTACACATTAAGCCGTGGATCCACAGTTTTACACCTTTTCAAGTCAACTTTCCCCTCACAGAGTTAATTTTCCTGTTCATCATTCTGGGCTTTGCTCGAAACTGTTTAGTTTCTCTGGGTTTGTAAAAATAATAAATAGTAATTATCAACTTGCAATCAAACCAGATCTTAGTTTGTTACTTTAAACCTCGAAATAGGAGAGTCAGTGATTTTCAGGTACTAATTGATTTGCCTGTACGTTTAACAGCTGATGGTTTTGGTTTTTATCAGCGCAGGCCTAATTTTATATTCATCTGTTGATTCAAAGATGTCACTAAATTTAAGTACCTAATCGCAGCTTCGTTATGAGTAGTGGGTCAGTTCTTCAGTGTTTTTTGCTTTCTGCGTGTGCATTACTCCAAACTCTTTGCCTAGCTTGGAATCTGAACTTGTCCTGCCATGCATGAATCTTCCTGCGTAAGCATGTCTCATGTCTGGCTTATTAAGTGTTTTATGACTAATCATGAGCACCTGCTCCCTCCCTTTCTCTTCTGAGGCTTACAATATCTTGTGGAAAAACAAACGTGTGCAGGTAAGGAAGATGCTTTCAACGGATCTGTAGGTTGGGAAAAATGATTAATGCATTATTCTGTTTATTTGGTAAGAACTATTAAGGAAGGAAAGTTAAACTTCTTGGAGTTTTAGGCTTTTATGTCCCATAAAATGACAACAAATGATTTAAAAAAAACAATTGAAAGCCAACAAGAGCTCTGTCACCGGCTCTGATCAGGAAAGGAGTAAATCCGTAAACAGAAGCATTTATGTTGGCCAAACGTTGATGGTGTTCATAAATCTTCAAGCCTAAATATGCAGCCAAGATCCTTTAAACAGTATCATTCAATATAAATTCACATTTTAGGCTAGCATCATTTGTAAGTTTTCACGTTTTCCGTGGCAGCCATCTTTCACTGTTCATTAAGTCCTAGGCGCCCCCTTGTGGAATAAGTGAATCATTATTGGGAATAAACACTTTGAGATCAACCTCAACAATTACAATTATTATTAGTATTATTATTAATAATAATTGTAAAGTTAAAAATGCACAGCAGGTCTTTCCAACCGCAGCATAGACGAATCATTCAGGTCGTACTGCAGAGCTAGCCGAACCTGCTAACCTGCTACAGTAAAATCAAACTTCTTCAGTCCGCTAGGCTGCACAAAGTTAAACTAAGAGATTGTTACCTTGAATACAGCAAAACAATAAAAAATTATAACGAAAACACCTGATAGGTTTCACACGGCATTCTCTCTTTCTCGCAATTCATCAGTTCACAGTAATCAGCCAACAAACGTGCTTGAAAGCTCTTTGCTCATTTCAGTTGCGTTTTGTTCAGCTGAAGATGCGCGCGGGAGGGATGAGCGAGTCATCCAAGTGGAAGAAGCAGAAACGCTCGCCGAAGCCTCCTCGCCACATGGTCCAGAGTCCCTCAGACCCGGGCGGTTCCAGCACCTTCAGCAACAACCTCTCAGGTTCAGAAACTCCCAGTCAGCGTTGCTTTTTAGGTTTTATAAAATGAAATCATGCTAGATTCTGATATCTGGTTAATTCCTTCTCAAAAATCCCAGCTGAGTAATAAAATCGTAGATTAGGATAATATGCATGATTAACAATCTGATTCTTCATGTCTGTGGTGGACTGATTCACTGCATGACTTTGCTGGGGTGTTTGTAGGCGGTGTCCCTTTCATTGAACAAGGCTTCTCCAGCTCCAGCCTTGCCACCTCAGACAGCGCTGGCTCCTCCATTTCCAGCCCCACAGACAGCGGCCTGGACACGGGCTCCAAAGCCACCTCCAGGGAAGACCTGTCAGACCTGGAGCAGTCCACTTCATCTGCAAACTCCTCCACTACTGTTACCTCAATCGCCGGCAGCGAGCCTGGCTCCTGTCACTCACAGGTGGAGTATTTACATCTGTTTCGTGCACGGTGACACATTTTTGTCTTTAATGAGGAACTGACATGCACATCCGTTCTTGTGCAGTCTGACGACAGCCAGGTCGGAGTGGCTCAGGCCGCCTCTGTCGATTCCATCCCTGAAGTCGTGGACGACAAAGACACCGTTACTGAGCCGTCAGATAGCCCCTCTGTTCACGACATGGACTATGTTAACCCTCGTGGAGTCCGATTCACGCAGTCCACGCAGCGAGACGGTACGGAGACGAGAGCCTCAGCCATCGTGCTTAAAACTGCTGCTGTTTTAGTGAATGTTGGAGTCAAATGTGACACGCCACGGTTTTAACGTGGAGGTGAAAGTCCCAGGAGCGGAAAACAATGACAAAACCCCCTGATTTATAAGAGAATTGTGCTTTTTGTTTTTTCTAAATATGCTAGTTGATTCCATGTTATAGGACAACATCATCTAAAATGTGCTTCTTATACGGGGTTGGAGGATGGTACCTTGATGAAGTCTCACAAGATAGAAGCAAATAGACTTATTGGAAAATAAAACAAACTAAAATGAATGTCTATGAATATGTTTCTAAATAGATAAGCCAGACCACGGTTCTCTTTATCTCCACATTGTGTTTCAAACCTAGAGCCCAGGCGACACATCCGGCCCTTCATAACTACTGACGTTGCTTTCATGGCAGTCGTATCTATTCCATACTTTTTATACGTTTCTGTTTGTTCAACATCGTATAAAAGCTTAGAATCCACACTTTAAAAAATCTGGAAATAACTCTTTGGGGAAACTTTTCCGTGGCGAGTCACATGTTTGTGTATTCGTTTAAAGGAGGGGTGCCCAGTATGTCGATCACTTTCGACCGCTCGATCTTTCGGCTCTAAAGGAAGTAGATGACCGCATCCATCCTTCCGTTCTTTTTGTTTTAATTACATAACGGGCAGCAAACTGATGAGCATTTAACCACACTAAGTCTTTGTTAGATTTGCGTTAGGCGCCTTAGCAAGCTATGTTGTTGCGTAGCGAGTCTCCCAGTCTCTCTTAGCAGAGGCGAAGCTAGAGGAGCTAGAGGCCGGGGCAGCACCAAGCCCCCCTGGGCTGTATGTATGTATTATAGACGTATCTGTTGTTTGTGCTTTGGCAGAACCGCACACATTCCACAGGGGGTTAATGCTGTTATGCAAGACATACTAACGTGTGTTATAGATTGAATTTTAATGATACTTCTTCCTAAAAGGACAAAATATACAATAAAAATTCTGGGGTGGTGGTAGATCCCTCATCTTTTAAGTAGCCCGCAGGTTGGAACCGTGTGGGCACCCCTGATATGAAGTTTTCAACCGTCCTACTTTTTTATCTTTTTTCAGAAAGTATAACATTCTGTCATCTTTGTTTCTTTTGATTCATCATTTTCATCTTCCCTGTTTTTTGCAGGAGTTGCCCTCATTCCTTATGGCCTGCCCTGTCTAAGGGAGCTTTTTAGGTTTTTGATTTCGCTGACCAATCCTCACGACCGGCACAACACGGACGCTATGATCCACATGGGGCTGCAGCTTCTGACCGTAGCCCTGGAGTCTTCACACATTGTTAACTACCAGTCCTTACTCGTCCTGGTTAAAGATGAGCTCTGCAGGCATCTGTTTCAGGTAAAAACTCTGTAATATTTCCACTTACTGCCAACCTGCTAGGCTCTTGACAAGTATTAAAGAGTACTTTTAAGGATTTTTAATGTAGATATATTGTACAGGATTTGTTTCTGTTGTTATAAATACAAAATCAATGTGTGATCTGTGTTGTAGCTGCTGAATGTGGAGCGCATGAACCTG
Organism: Orestias chungarensis; assembly: GCA_032876305.1. Lineage (NCBI taxonomy): Eukaryota > Metazoa > Chordata > Actinopteri > Cyprinodontiformes > Cyprinodontidae > Orestias > Orestias chungarensis. The sequence goes on from JAVLVB010000291.1 coordinate 523,622, forward strand.
TATGCTTCCTCCATGCGAGTTTGCTTCCTGCTTTTTGAAAGCCTGAGACAACATTTAAAGTTCCAACTGGAGGTAATTGTCTTTCCTCCTTTTTTTATTTGGAATCCTAAATTTAACATCGCATAAATACACCTTGAAATCCTTTTTTTGTTGACCTTTGCTCAATGATGTGCTGACCCCAGATGTACCTAAAGAAGCTAATGGACATCATCACTTCGGAGAACACTAAGATGCCCTATGAGATGAAAGAAATGGGTCTGGAGGCTTTGGTCCAGCTCTGGAGGATCCCCAGCTTCGTCACTGAGCTGTATATTAACTATGACTGTGACTTCTATTGCTCAAATCTCTTTGAAGACCTCACAAAGTTACTCTCCAAGGTAAAATCGATCAAGATGTATTGATTTAAATAGTTATTTTCTAATGGACATTTTGTTCTTGTGTTCACATGATCACAATTTTTCATTCGATTTACTTATAAATGACTTTGTCACTGAAAACTACAATTAAGCTTTTATCAGTGAAAACCCATTATTTGTATCTGTATTTGTTCCCGTCATTATTTAATTACTCTAACAATGAAACAAATGGGAGCGTAACAGTCGGTAGTGCTTCGTAAATGTACTTTGATTCAGCAGGATAACGTTAAAATCGGTATGTTTTCAGTTGTTCAGAAACATCTCCAGACTTGAGTTGATTTAAAAAAAACAAGGTGCTCTTTTAATAGCATAGACTTGGAGTTTAAACTCAATCGTCTCCTACTTCTAATTTGTTGCGTTTTTCTGTGAGTCAGACAGACTAAAATGACCAGATGTGTAGATGATGTTCACTTTACTGTTGAAAAATACTCATTTCCTACATTGCAACCTTTTGTTCTTACATCCCAGCCATACCAAGGACTTGTCTTCCAGTTTTCTACCAGACCACTTTTCACACTCTTACTCTTTATAGAATGCGTTTCCTGTGTCAGGACAACTGTACACCACTCATCTGCTGTCGCTGGAGGCGCTGCTCACAGTAATCGACAGCATCGAAGGCCACTGCCAATCCAAGGTGCCAAACAACACAACTCAGCAGAGCCAGTCAGACACGCTGCTGGCAGACGTGGAAGGATCCACTTCGAATGGAGCCGACTCCATAACTGGTATCATTTGCATTTGATCGTATCATATACCATTTTCTCCTGTCGTTAAAACATTTGTAACTATTATTATTCATCAAACATTACCAAATCAAAGCATTTTTTTATCTTAGATCTCAACAGCAAAGGCAGCCCTAATGATTCTCCAAAAGCAGAGAATGCTTCAGGATATCCACCCACCAGTGGATTCCTCATGGCTGAGAAGATGAGACTGGGTAGGGAGGATCAAGGAGACAATGATACCGGTGAGGGTGAAATGAAAAAGAAAACTAACATTAAAGCATTCTGGAAGCTTTAAAGGCTGGAAAGTTACTGTTCCTTTCTCCAGCAGAGAAGAAGGCACCAATAAAGCCCCCCCGTTTCTCTACATGTCTGCCGGAGTCACTGGAGCTGATGGAAATTAGAAGCAAGAAAAAAGTAAGTGATCTGGATCATAACGAGCCCCTAAGTGCCAGACAAAAAAAAATAAAGTAGTGGAAATCTGCTCTCAGTTTTGCAATCAGTACATCTCAGATTGCGAGGAGATCGTGAGGCTTTTGGAACCGCGGAGAAGTTAGTTTGGATTTGGATATTTAAGCTCTTGGGTTTGTAGCTCAGGGCTCATCCGATTTAGTAACTCAGATGTCACTCTGAGCCGCTCCCTCTTCAGAAACGCGGTTGTTGAGGGACCGTCAATGTATTTCCTAACACAACACTCTTCAGAAACAAAAATGAGTATCTTTCTTGTTTTGGCCCCCAATGACAAAGTCATTTGGCCCCCAGTGACATTATTCCACAGGATGACACATTTGAGGCGCACTTGTTTTTATCCTAGTTTAACCCTATATATATATATATATATATATATATATATATATATATATATATATATATATATATATATATATATATATATATATATATATATATATATATATATATATATATATATATATATATATATAT
>JAVLVB010000291.1:525804-541355 GCA_032876305.1 Orestias chungarensis
ATGCAGTTATGCAAGACAAACTCATGTGTGTTACAGATTAAATTTATATTAAATTAAAATATACCTCATCTGAACAGACAAAATATACAATAAAAGTGATTTAAATAACCTAAAATAAATAGTTTTTTTTGTTGTTCCGTAGGATTAGGCTGATTTTATTTATTTCTTGTTTTTCATGTTCTTGTTTTGTTTTGCTTTACATTATATCGAGAATTTGTAAAAGTTTGGTTTCTGTTCAGCTTCTCATCACAGGAACAGAGCAGTTTAACCAGAAGCCTAAGAAGGGAATTCAGTTCCTTCAAGACAAAGGCCTGCTGAGTGACCCCTTAGACACCAAACAGGTGGCGCAGTGGCTGAGAGAAAACCCCCGTCTGGACAAAAAGATGATCGGCGAGTACATAAGCGATCGCAAGAACATGGACCTCCTGGACAGCTTTGTAAAGTAATGCTAACGTCTATAGATGTCTTCTGACATTTCCTGTGTGAATAAATGTTGGATCTAACTCGAACCCTTTGCTGTAGTACGTTCGCCTTTCAGGGACTCCGCATCGATGAGGCTTTGCGGCTCTATTTGGAGGCCTTTAGACTTCCTGGGGAGGCTCCTGTAATTCAGAGGCTACTGGAAACCTTTACAGACAACTGGCATGTGAGTCTGCCTTCTCATTCCCTGCATCCATTTTAAAAGGTTCTACATCATAACTTGCTTTGATGTAAAGAAATAAATATAAAAATCAAGATAACCAGTTTCTTGATTCAAATGTAAGGATTGATTTATGGTAACTTCTTCTTCACTGATTTGAAAACGTGTATTAGAAACAAGTTATATACTCATAATAATGTGTTATAGATAACATATAATGACGGTTAACACAAGTATAATTTACACTTCTTTCAATAGGAATCATGTAGTTTTATAACAATTCCTTCCAGACTTAAGTGGGTCAACAAAGTAGGAGAGGGCCGCAGCGTATTTTCACACTGTCATCTTTCCAAGGATAATGTTTATTTAGCACTTATCATGATACGTTTGAATAATACTGTAGTTACAATGTTTTAAATGTAATGAATTCATGCTGATTCTGCCGCCAATAACTCATAACGCTCATCATAAACACTCTGGGCTTATGATGTATAAAAAAAAACACCTTTGCAAATAAATTAGTACATAGCTGAGCTGAGCTGAGCTTCTAGTCTATATCGTGTATTTATGTCTGGGATTCTAGAGGAATTGGTGATAATTTTACACTTATATTCCCTCCAGGTATTTGAGTTTGTGACCAAGCGTTTTTCATTGGAAAATCCTCGCAAGAAACCCGTGACAGTCTTGTTCAACTGTACCTCCTGTTTCTGTTTTAAATCTAGCAGGTTGTGTTGGTTCATGGCTAAAACTATTCCACATTTCCTAACTGCACATCCCATCTGTATTTCCCTTACAAAGCTTTCTATGGGTTTTGCAACCTTCGCCTCTTCCTTAGCTGTACGGAAAGATTTTACTTGTCAATGTCGGTAAAAATCTGTTTTAGAAAATAAAAAATGAGAAAGTTAATGTTATAAAGTCCACATTATTAGGCGTAACTACTTGATAACGGGGAAATCCATGAATCTCTACTGAGAGGTGAGTGAATAAACACTGCAGCAGAGCCGTGACCTGGTAGTCTAGCTGCTCTCAGGAAATCCTAAAACGGGCATCACTAATAAAAACGTTATTTATTAGGTTGTGTCAGCATCCAGTTCGGCATCTTCCTCCCCTGCCCTCAGCCAAACAGACAACCCACCCTCATTTACCTCAAACCTTTCCCGTCACAGCTCAGGTGTTTTATCTTCCACTGCAGTTATAATCTGGCTCTACGGGTCTGTCTGTAACCAAACCAGGAGATGCTGCTTCCCCCTTTGAATCTCCACCACAGTTTGATGGGGTTCAGGAACCTCGACTTATTGGAAATGTTGTGGTTTCATCCATCATGTATGCCATGTCATCTGACGTCTGAATAGTCACAATGACACAAAAACTAAATCCATGTTAAAGCTTTAATGGTTACGTTTAAGGGAATAACAAAGCTAGCAGCACAACCCTGGACGCTCAGTGTTGTGTCTTGTTTGTATGTTCATTTCCAGAAAGTCAACGGTTCCCCCTTCATGACCAACGATGCTGGCTTTGCTTTGGCCTATGCTGTGATTATGCTAAACACGGATCAGCACAACAACAACGTCCGGAAGCAGAACATCCCCATGACTGTGGAGGTGAGAATCCTTCCTGTTTTAATGTCAACGTTTTCCCGCTCACATGCAGCTCGGCAGGACAGAAACGGAGGTGGACCGAGTGGAGAGGGGCTTAATGTCCGTCTCTGGGTTTATCTGCTGTCCCTGTTTTTTCTCTGTTTGATTGACATTTGCTGAAGACTAAACAAAGTCTCTGGGGAACATGTGGATGGTTCGTGGGTGGCCTGTTGTCACTCTGCAGAACACGTCTTCTGCCCCTGTGCTTCACCTTCTGTCCTCCTCCATGTTAAATGATGTAAAGCTGAGGTCTGTAGTCTAAGGTTTGCGGTTCGACACCTTGATGCTGCAGAGGATCTCAGAACTAAGGGGGGTTCTCCTCGTGCGAACACTTTACTGAGAAGTTGGACCCTCGCTGTCTGGCCTTGTTTGTTTCTCTGTGACCCCGCAGAGTAGCTGCTGTTCTCCCTGGTCGGGCCCCCAGGTATCATATACCCCGCCAGATGAAGGCATACGGCCGAGGCTTGAGGCTATCAGTCATCACTAGCTGCTCATGTTTATTTACAAAAGCCTCTTGAGTTTAAGCCCTGTTTTCCAAACCATTGAACTGAAGCATATTAGGTGACACACAAGTGTGCTTCCACCCTTGTGTTTTTTTTTAAATGTTGCTTTGAGGGCCAAAACTCTCCACCTTCTGGGCTAAGTTGTAGGAAATGTAGAAAGCTCAACTATTCTGAAGAACTAGCATCTTTTCTTAATGGTTTTATCTTGTTCTTCCAAACAGCAATTCAAGAAAAATCTTAAGGGTGTTAACGGAAACAAGGACTTTGACCAGGACATGCTGGAGGACATCTATAACGCTATCAAGTAAGATCCTGAACAAGTCAGCCTGTTGTCTTCAGCTTATCCTCTTTCTTTAGGCCAATGTTATGTTGACGCATCGGCTAAAAAGTAATCCTGCCATACTTTACTGGTGTTATCACTTTCATACGGTTACAAGTTTGAAGGATTTATCACATAATATGATCCTCTCAGACCTAATGGTTTCATGCGCTCTGAGCTGTTCCTTGATTTGGTGGGATCATGACTTTTAGTCTGAATATTTTTTTAATCCAACCAAGCATTATTTTATTTTTTTGCATGCAAAGATTAATTTAAATTCAGTGGAAAGCTCCACGGATGTTTGCGTAACATCATAGATCTTCAAAATGATTTGGGATCTGTTTGGTTTATTTTTGTTGTTTATGATCGTTGTCAGTCACTCTCTGTCTAGATAAAGTGTCAAGACGAAGCCGCTAGAGCATAATTATATAATTATGTTCCACAATAATATATATATATGTATATATCCCGAGCTGAACTGGACCTAATGTTGTTCATGTTGATGTAAAGGTTAAAAACATAGTTCCAGTCTTGGCTCTTGAACGTTGCATGGCCCCGTTTATTATTTAGAGGACGTCTCGTAGTATTTCTGTCAGTCTGGCTGTCCTAATTTACTCTAACCTGCACCGTAAAACACAAGAGGTCCTGGAACATCTGCCATTATTTTTATTTATACATTTTCAAAAGATGTAGCAGTCATTCAGCATTAATCATTGTTTCAGTTATTTTATTTTATCATTGATTTTAGTGAAATATCGTCATCCGTTTTGAATTAATTTTCAATTCATTTTAGTTGATTTATTTGAATCTATAGATTTAAATGCAGTGTTTCATGAACAAAATGGGTGAATTGGTCATTAAGGAGCTCCCGTTTGTTAATCATTTCAGTCTAATATCCCATTTCTCATTGCTTGTTGCTAATGTAAATTATTTGGACTACTATCTAGACTCTGTGCTTGTAGACGTGTTTGTGTTGCATGTATTTGCTTGTTTTATGTGTAGAAGTGAAGAGATCGTGATGCCAGATGAGCAGACGGGCTTAGTGAAGGAGAACTACGTGTGGAGTGTGTTGCTGCACCGCGGTGCGACCCCCGAGGGGATTTTTCTCCACCTACAACCGAGCAGCTACGACCACGACTTGTTCACCATGACTTGGGGTTCCACCATCGCTGCTCTGTCGTATGTCTTTGATAAGAGTCTTGATGAAAACATCATCCAGAAGGCCATCACTGGGTTCAGGTACAGGAATATAGAACCATTAAATATTTAAATACATGAAAAAAGTAACTGAGCAAAAGTAGAAATACCACAACTGAAAACGTCTTAGGTAAACGTTAAAGTGTGTCTTTGCAGGAAATGTGCAATGGTCGCTGCTCACTACGGCTGCAGTGATGTTTTTGACAACTTGATCATCTCTCTCTGCAAATTCACAACTCTGGCCAGTGAGGTGAGTTCCCTTTGGAGAAAACAGCAGCAGCGGTTGATGAAATCCAGTTTCCGTCTGGTTGTCATAATCAAGAATTGCTGATCTCTGCATTTTTGAGCCTGTAAAGAAGAGGCCAAGTAGATAAAGAGAAGATAAATCTGTAGACAAACTGTCTTTTTCCACACACTTAACTCCCCTCACCTTTATGTATTGTTTAGGCATTTATTCTACATGTAAATGTACATCTAACTCTGTCTCAATGTGATCTCCGCTGGCAGTCTGTGGAAAACTTACCTACAGTGTTCGGCAGCAACAGCAAAGCTCAGACCGCTGCCAAGACTGTGTTTGATTTGTCCCATCAACACGGTAACATCCTGAGGGAGGGCTGGAAGAACATCATGGAGTCCATGCTGCAGCTGTTCAGAGCCCAGCTCCTACCAAAAGCCATGGTTGAGGTTTGGATCCACGATTAAACCCATTACTCTGATGGTTTGAGTTTCATGGTATTTTAATGACTCTGCTGCCACCTGCTGTTCAATCCTCAGATGGAGGACTTTGTGGAGCCTAATGGAAAGATTTCTCTTCAGAGAGAGGAAATGCCTTCAAATCGGTAGGCTCATACTTTAATGTGATGCTTTGATTTACTAATAGGAAAAAAACAGTTAAAAACTCACGACTTGTCTGCCTTTATTCCATGAAAGTGGTGAATCAGCGGTCTTAAGTTTTATTAATTGGTTGACGCCGAGTGGAGCTGAGCAGTCAGGACTCAGAGGACCATCCACAGAAAACCAGGAAGCCAAGCAAGCGGCCATCCTCTGCATTAAGGTAGCGACAGCTTCATGGAGAATCTGCTGGTTAATCAGGCTTTCTAGCTTTTTACTTACATTACTGTAAAGCACACAGATATATAAGCTCAGTTTTGGAACGTCTGTGGCATATTTGGCAGCTTAACACACAGATCACATCGTTCTACTGTCTTTGTCTTTTTCTTCAGCAATGTGACCCAGAGAAGTTGATCACTGAGAGTAAATTCCTCCAGCTGGAGTCTCTGCAGGAGCTTATGAAGGTTTTTTTTTTACCTTTCTTACTGGATGTGTACTTTCTACTTTGAATAAGTTAAAAAAGAGCTTTTTGTTCAGATTAACAACTAATGCTTGCTTACTTCATCAGGCGCTGATATCCGTGAGCCCCGATGAAGAGACCTATGACGAGGAGGATGCCGCCTTCTGTTTGGAGATGCTGCTGCGCATCGTTCTGGAGAATAGGTCTGAAGACGACCGGCGCTCTCTTCTGCTGAAGGGTCGCTGCTGTTTAGCCCTTTTAACCCAAGCTTCCATTCGTAGGGACCGCGTTTCGTGTGTTTGGCAAACGGTGCGAGACCATCTCTATCAGTTATGCGTTCACGCCACTGAGAGCTGCTTCCTGGTGGAGAGAGCTGTGGTCGGTCTTCTTCGACTTGCAATCCGCCTTCTACGAAGGGAAGAGATCAGCTCTCAGGTACGCAGACAAACGACGAACACAATGAGTTACCGGTGGATGAAAACCAGGCCGGAGGTTTTACTAGACCAGTAGACCAACTACACGGTCGATTTTAATATTTCCACATTTCAATGAGCGATGTGAACATAAAATCAACAGCTCGTATCGTCTAATAGGATTTAGAGAAACTGGCTTGTGAAGTCAGATTTTATTTTGTTTTTTTTTGCTCTGCAGCATTTAAAGTTTTAGTTCAGCTGAAAGTAGATAAATATTTTTGAAATAAAACAAGAAGCTAAATTCTATTGTCAATTTGGACCAATCCTCAATGTGATTCCAAAACAGTGGACAAATGTTATGATTGAAACATGCAGCCATCTGCTCATGATTCATGTCAACAACATGCAGATTTTCTCTGAAAATAAAGCATCATCCCATTTCCTGTTCATGTCCAGGTCCTTCTTTCTCTCCGTCTCCTACTCATGATGAAGCCGCATGTCTTGTCTCGCATCAGCAGAGAAGTAGCCTATGGTCTTCATGAGCTGCTGAAGACGAACGCAGCCAACATCCACTGCACGGATGACTGGTACACACTCTTCTCCCTGCTGGAGTGCATTGGAGCTGGAGTTAGACCTCGTGCCTCCTTCCAACTCACCTCTTCTGCTGCTGACAATGAAACAGGTACAAAATTTTCCCCCAAACTTACATTTTTTCTGTATATTGTACATTGAACTAGACTGTTTAGGCCTTTGAATCACAAACCGAGAAGCTAACTCCAGTTGATTGACATGTCACGACAGAGCACCGTGCAAGAGAGAACATTTGTTTCATATTTTCTGTCAAAAATTAAATAAAGATGAAACATGTGAAATTTTTCTTGTCGTTTTACCAAAGAAATCGAGTTTTCAGATTTTAAATTTGCCCCATAGATGCTCGATGCTTCGATGCTCTACAAAGTACAAAACCGATTCATAAAAAAAACTGAAACCGCTTTCTTTTCCTCATGCCTGCAGGTGCTCAGTCGGACAGTGAGCTGTCCTCTCATCATTCTAATGAGTTGAGTTTAGACCGGGGCTACACATCTGACTCCGAGGTTTACACAGAGCACAATAAGAGCAGGATACCCCGCTCCACTACCGATGTGGACGTATCGAGTAGCGGATGGCTCATGGTAGGTCCACACACCTGCAAACTCGCTGCCGTCGGTTATTTGCTGTTACTGGATAAGTGTTTGTAATTAAGTCTGATGTTAAAGCTCTCTCGAATTTATTGTGCATGCTTGATTTAACATCAAGTCAGAGGCTTCAGTTTTTCAGGATCTTGGTCTTTTTGGTTTTACTTTCTGTATAATTCCTAAGTAATTTGTAAATATTGCAACTTTAAACGGATCTTTGAAAAAGAATAAACATAAACGCTGAAGAATAATTAATAAAAAGCCAACAAACAGAAATCCTTACTGGAAGATCAGCTTCATATTGATTTTTTCTCTCACTAGGTTGGAAAAGATGATTTGGAGACGAGTAAACCAACCCAAGTCCACTCTAAAGCTCAGCTGAATCACCCTTTGGTCAACCAGTACAGTCTGACTTTGGGTCAGGACCTCGGCCAGCATGACACCAAGTCTCTCATCAAGTGTGTGGAAACGCTTTCTTTCATCGTCCGTGATGCTGCCCACGTCACGCCTGACAACTTCGAGCTGTGCGTTCGGACCATACGTGTGTTCGTGGAGGCCAGCCTCAATGGAGGTGAGAACAACGGATATCCTTGTGTTTCATAAGTTGTGTTACACACATAAATATGAACTGATAAGTCATGTCAGCTGGCTTTTGACACAGCAGAAGTTGCTTGAACGCTCCCGGTTCTTGTCCAGGTTATCGAAACCACGAGAAGAAGAAAAATCATAAGTATGAGTCCAAGTCACGGATGAGGAAGAAGCCAGTGGGCAGGGAGAGGGATGGAGGAGGCGGCACGAGACGAGCCGGAGGTCGAGTGTCCGGTCAGCGTCCATCACGTTGCCATAGTGACGACGAAGAGGATGAAGGTGTCCCGGCCAGCTATCACACCGTGTCATTACAGGTTAGTCAAGATGTAAGTACAGTAGCCCTCTTCTTTATTTACGTGAGGTCTCGGATTCTTCATGTTTGGCGCTCCTGTTTTCTCCAAACCTCAACGTCTCTCTCTCTTTAAGAGCTTTGTGATGCTCAATATGTCTCTGTTAACAGAGTCTAATGAGATTATAAGACAGATTCTGTTCATCTGGTGCAAATTGCTTTTGAAGCACAAACAGTCAAATATGGCATGAAAAAAACCTGCTTTAGTCTCGCAGTGACCAAAATCAGATCAAGTGATCTGATGGTTTTACTGACCTGATATATAGATATTTTTAATAGGCAGTAAAACTGTGAATAATTATAGCAAACTAATATAAGTTTACAAACAGATTGTGCTAACATAGGAACAACCAACAACTAAGATGAGAAAAAAACAGGACAACATATATTTATAGTTTATAGTGAAATATTCAGAAAAGGAGAGCAGGAAACAACAACGTTCGTTTGCCTCGTCTTGTTTTCGTTCATCTCACTGATGCTGGTAACATTTCACAACAACTTTGGTCTGAACTGAGCTGGTGTGCAGATTCATATTTGTACTATTTTTCACTTATTTTTCACTTATTTGCTGTAAACTGTTGACTAAACTCACAGTATTATAAACAGCTCCTGCTTTGCTCAGAGCAATCCATGATATATGCGCTACCAGCCGGCAAGGGAGGCGAGCTAATCCTCCGTTCAGCAAGACGCCACACAAGCGCCGCTGATCACCCATAACTGAAACAACTTCTGGATGCATTTATCCATTTAAAAAAGACATTTATGGTTGAAATGATGATGAAAAAATGTTGCTCCTCTGCATCGCTAAAGACCGACGTGAGATTTAGTTTTAGTCCGATGTTCATTGTAAGAGCAGTGAAGTGCTGCAGTACTTTATTAGGATTTATGTCTTCCAGTGATAAAATATATATATGAAAACTTCCTTGTGAATGGAAAATAGTCTAGTGTCTTCAGTCAGAGGCATGTGAAATGTATTGTTATACAGATCCTCTCTGCCATCAGCAATTATTTCAAGAATAATAACAGTTTGAATGCTTCCCTGTGCTACTTTGATTTGTTCTTGTTATTTATTGTTTTTTCTGTTCAGAATATGCGAAGCGTCTTTGAGTGTAAAACAATGTTCCTGACTCCTGAAAACATTTTTGATGGGATTGTTTCTTCCACCGTTTCTGTCCAATCAGTTGTTGGACCTGATGCACACCCTTCACACGCGGGCGGCCAACATCTACAGCTCCTGGGCAGAGGAGCAGCGCCATCTTGAGGCTTCTGGCAAGAAGATAGAGGCTGACTCTCAAACTCTGTGGGCCAGCTGCTGGTGTCCACTGCTGCAAGGTGGGCTGCCAGAACACGTTCCTACAGTTGTACAACAGAGATCCTTCAGTTTTCCTCGTTTCTATCGGGCATTTTTGATGTCGGATTAACGCATAGTAAACTGAGATGCTTATTTGCCTTGTAATTAAAGAAAGGAAAGGTTAGCATTCGTTTAAACGATGTCATCTGACCTTTGTTGCATGATCAGAAACTCAGTGGTTGCCATTGGTTGTTCTTTCCAGGCATTGCTTGGCTGTGCTGCGACGCCAGGCGACAGGTCCGCATGCAGGCCCTCACTTACCTCCAGAGAGCGCTGCTAGTTCACGATCTGCAGACGCTCGATGCAGCTGAGTGGGAGTCCTGCTTCAACAAGGTTGACAACACACAATACTTGAATTAGAGAAATGTTGAGCCGTAGACTGAGGTGTAAGGGCTGAACTGACGCATGTGTTTGCAGGTGCTTTTCCCTCTGCTGACGAAACTCCTGGACAACATCAGCCCAGCAGATGTGGGCGGTATGGAGGAAACCAGAATGAGAGCTTGTACACTGCTGTCTAAGGTTTGCAGCCAATCATCCTACATTATGTTACTGATGGTCATGATTTCATTTAAGATTTCCTTATCTTACAGGCTTTATTTCGTATTATTTTACTTGAGTTTAGGGAGCCTGGCTGGTCTCTTTCACCATTTGACTTTAAAGGACACAAGTATTGCTATTACAAAACTATTAGAAAAGTTGTTGCAGTTTTCTGCAACAAATCTGTAGTAACATCAAATGCGGAGACATTTTCACTCTCTATGTGTGAAGTGTTAAACCCGATTTATTCTGGGTTCTTTATATCCTTGTTTACTCGTAAATAAAGAGCAGATTGCCCTGAATGTTGGGAATAATTACGATCTTACATTACGTTCATTTTATGGGTGCAGGGATCAGAAATGTAACTCCACAGGGGTCCCATTAGGTTCCCTTGTTGTCAAAATGATCCTGATGTGTAGAACTTGATTGCATTTAATTATCTTGTTAAGTGCCTTGATGACGTGTGAATACGTTTTAATAATCAAAAAGAAAGGTAGATCTAATATTCCTTCATATTTAAAAAAAAATACATTTGAAAGGAGAAGACGGATAATTCAGGATCATTTGCAAATAAAGAATATAGAATAGGAGAAAGATTAAAGGTAGAGTTAAGATTAATACGTCTATTATTATTATTATTATTTATTTTTAAACATCTTCATTATTTTTGTCAATTATGTTTGACAGTAATTCATTTCTTAAGCTCTTCACATGCTGCAGAATGTCTTACCACCTGACACAGATTTTAGTGTGTTAGCTCTCTAATCTGATGAAAAAATCAACCTGGAGTTTTTGTGTTTTTAAAGGAACGTTTTTGATTGTTTGTTGTTTACAGTTTCAGTGTTTTTGTGCTTTTTAAGGTCTTCCTGCAGCACCTTTCTCCTCTACTGTCTCTGCCCACCTTTGCTGCCCTCTGGCTCACCATTCTGGACTTCATGGACAAATATATGCATGCAGGATCCAGTGACTTACTAGTAAGGATACTAACAACATACACACAGGTTTACCTTGTATAGTTAAGGACCTATAAAGGAATATACAGTATTTTCATGATCTAATATGAGCAGTCGAGCACCACAGGTTTGTCACAGGTTTGTTTTTCCCTCCACTGTTTTCTCTATTTGTGTGTAGCTGGAGGCAATTCCCGAGTCTCTGAAGAACATGTTACTGGTGATGGACACAGCGGGGATTTTCCGCAGCTCCGACTCGAGGACCGGATACTCGGACCTGTGGGAGATCACGTGGGAACGTATCGTGTGCTTTCTGCCAAACCTGAGGGAGGAGCTCTTCAAACAGACGGTTATAACAGGTATGGGAACGAGAACGATCCGGCCCCATTTACAGTAAGGCTCCCGTTTCATACAGATAATAACAGGTTTCTGGCCAAACAGTGATCACCTGTAGATGCTAAACGTTTCAGAGTAGGCCTTAGTAAACTTTATCATGCTTATAATCTGTGATAAAAATCTATATTTTATGCTAAAACATTTGGTTTGAAAAGCTTATTGTGCATTTCAAGGTGGTAACTGAGTCTGAAATGTTTATTATGTTATGTCTAAATGAAATATATAGTTGAACTGATTTGTTTCTTTCTAGCACTTAATTATGTATTAATACTGTTATTGATTTAAAAAGCATTTACAGATAAACTAACATATCTATAAAGTATTTACCAGCCGCCTATAAGGAAAGTCTGAGATGATCCATCCATTTAGAAAACTACTGATGTTTCCAGAACATTCCCTGCAGGATTTGGTTTGTTTGCCTTTTGTTTATTTTCCTCTGTAACTGGACAGATGAACTTGTAAGTGTAGGAATATGGTTTACTGCCCAGTATGTGATTTAAAAGACAAACGGAAGGATGGACGCGGGCGTCTACTTCCTTTAATCGATCTGCATTCCTCTGGCGACGTATTGGGCTCCTCTGCTTTATATCGCTGTAAATGTCATATTCAAAAACGCTATTGAATATATGAATGCAGCCGATAGCATATATGAAGTAGCAGATAAAGCCCGGCCCTGCTGGGATGCTGAATGGTTTACAGTGCACAGCACGAAGCTCATGTGAGGATGAGCTCTCGGTCATCTCTCATATTCCTTTGCTTCAGATCCGGCTCCCGGTCCTCAAGCTGAACCCGCTCAGCCGCTTTCCTCAGGCGAACGACCTTCCAGCCCTCAGGTGTCGCCGTCCGCTACCCAACCAACGACCCCTGCAGAGACTCCAGTGTCCCTCAGTCAAGAATCAACTCAAGAAGCTCAATGGACCAGTGCCAACGGTAACCGAAAAGAGTCCTGCTCAACAATCTAACATAACTAATGACAAGACAGCGTTTAGACCACGACTTCTCTGTTTTTGTCTGGCAGGACCCGATCGCTCACCTCCAGCCTCAAAATACCCAATGCCGGCATCGTTAAGCACTTCTCCCGCCCGCTCTCCATCCCCACCTACTCAGCCTCCCTTCATCCTGCAGCCGCTGGCGTCTCCTCTGCAAGTGGGCGTTCCACCCATGACTCTCCCCATCATCCTGAACCCGGCTTTGATCGAGGCCACGTCTCCGGTGCCGCTGCTGCCCGCGCCCAAACTCACCGGCCCTGCCGACGAATACCAATGAGAGAAGATGACCTGACCTGGGATCACTACTTCTGTGGCCACAGAGCAACCTACTTGAGTTCAGAGGATTGCCTCTGGCTCGAGTGTACATACGGGACACAGTTCAAATGTGCAGGTTGCTTTCTTTGTGCCGTTTCTGTGTTTATTTTCTAATCCTGTTGAATGAAATACTAAACAGACGTGTGCAGTAAAGTCGCTCAGATTAAGAATTATGTCACCCAAGACAAATGTGTTGGTCGTACTTTTGTAAAAAAGGATTTAGGGTGTTTGGTTTTGTCCATACAAGCTAGAAAAACAGCATTCACTTGCTGTTTTCCAGCTATTTTAAAGTTATAACACCGTGTATATTTTAGACAGAGACAATAAAATCAACAGAGTAATCAATTCCCGCCATGTTTGGATTCTTGGACCTGCTTTAGTTTCCTGGGGAAGGTATAATTTAATCCCACCCAAATTAGCTTGAAGATTTAAACAAAGGTTTGCTCCATACATCGTTGTTTTTATGTGAGTGTTTCGGGAGTTAAGTGTTTTTGCTGCATCTCAAGACATAAAAGCAATAATCATTAGAATTATTATAAGTGTCAGTTCAGATTTATCCAGACATGAACTGTTGTGTGAAAGAGGGTTGAAGATCATGAAACCAAAGGAAGAAATAGTTAACTTGAATAAACAGAAAGAAGGTTTTTATTACCCAGAAGGAAAAACATCTATTTCTGCATGGCTTTGTGTGAACTGTGATTTCACCATAACCCCAAAAACTGGCAGATGGCTCTTAGGCTAGAGCTTTTTAACGTCATGCCACAGCATCCCAGTAAGATTTGGGTTTAAAACTTTGACTAGGCCGCTTAGTCCTGCTGCAGAACACAGGTGTGCTTCAGCTTTGGGTCACCAACGTTCTCCTTCAGGATTGTTTGGCCGACAATTCATGGTTCAGTTTATTACAGCCAATCTGTCAGGTTCTGCAGCAGCAAACCGGCCCCACACCTTCACGATACAGCGCCACCACCAAGTTTTACTGCTGGTAAGATTTGGTTCCCACTCTTTCACCCAGGTCAATGTAAGTTGTTTTTTCCTCGCTTAATAAAGTCTTCAATAAGTATTTACTTTACTTGTGTTGTCTAACATGTAAAAAAAAACGACAACAACAAAATCTAGAACATTTTAACCTTTGTAGACATACAGGCTGGCTCACTGCTGCACACTGTTGTCCATGATTTTCTAGATTTTATCTCAAATCTTTCTTTGCGTCATCTCCAGAGATTTCACATTTGTGCCCAGGACAAACCCAGCCTTCTTTATCTTTGGCTAGGAGGAGCGAATCTTCCTGGGCAGGTCGACAGTTCTCAACCCAGCATGCAAATGGTTGCTCCAACGTGCAATTTAAAGGAAGCAGTTAAACCGACAGTTATGCTTGTTTGGACGTTGGGAGGAAGCTGGAATACCGGCTAAGGTTTAGACCCTGAATATAAAATGAAATAAGTAAATACAGGACAGGTAGCAAAAAACATCTGCCCAGTGCAGAACTCCGTGACTTCCTCTGGCGTTGAATTTAACATGAAAAAACGGGAATCTGTCAAAAAAATATGATCCAAACCTTTTCCCATGAACCAAAATTTAACAAACCTTCATCCTAATTCATCAAATGTAGTTGTGAGAGCTCACAGGACAAGAATAATCCAATCAGACAGACTCAGGTCTTGAAGCCAGGGCTGATTTTATCTGAAATCCGCACATTACTTTCATTCAGAGTAGTTTTAGAATGTGTCCTATCCAAACGGACCTTCACGCACAACAGAACCACAAAAATGACACCTTAGCTGCTAATTCAGTGCAGATCTCTGTTTGATTGTGTGAATGCAGCCATTAATGGTGGGACAGAGACAATATTTAAACAAACCAGACTGGAAGATTCTTACTGAAAGCTTTGGGACTTTAGTCGTAGCATTTAATCAGTCTGTCGTGTTTGCATAATTTACCTTCTTTATCCGTTGATCCAGGATTGGTCAGTCAGGCTTCATCCAATTAACTCTGATCACAAATTTATTTTTTGTAACATTTGTTAGTGTTGTCTCTGTTGCGATGATTTTCAAAGCCAACGACATCATAACTTCAAAATTAATCTCTTTAGTTCTGTGTTTCATGGATCCCTAAACATTGCTCTATCTATATTAAATGCTGTTGTACTAATAAAATATTTAAAATGAAAAGAATTTTAGTTTTTTTACAAAGCTGAATGACAACCAGAGCTTTCATATCAACCAGAAGGAGGATCCAGACTAGCAAATAACAAGCTAGTTTTGGGTTTCTAAAGTCAGACCACAAGAGAAAAACACAAACTTTGTTCAGAATTTGGAAGAAGACACTTTTTTTAACATAAAAATCAAATATGTCAGCAACAACCGGTGCTACACTTGATAATGTTTATTCAAACATTTGAGTCAACGTTCAGATATAGACTGGGATTTTTTAAAACAGTTATTTGGTGGAGGTGATATGATGACATTATTCTACTCTTTTTCCATTTACGTCTCAAAAACCCCATAATAATTTTTAGAAAGAGAATCAAGGATCAAGAATTAGTTTATTTATATAGCGCCAATTTACAACAGATGTCGTCTCAAGGCACTTTAGAAGAAAATCTATTAAAATCAAAGATACATCATTACAAATCAAGTAACTTGTGTCTTTTCAGAGTTCAAGAGCAGAAAGTTTAATGTCATCCACATTTTTATGTTATGTACACATGCCTGTAATCTACCAAACTGACTGGATTCATCAGGATTTATAGATAAATACAGTTGTGTATCATCAGCATAACAGTGGAAATTAACACCATGCTGTCTGGTGATTTTACCAATAGGGAGCATGTATATAGTAAATAGAATTGGGCCAAGTACAGAACCCTGTGGTACTCCACAAGTAACCTTACAATGCGGAGAA
>JAVLVB010000291.1:556823-575764 GCA_032876305.1 Orestias chungarensis
GGTTCTGCTGGAGGTTTCTTCCTGTTAAAGGGGAGTTTTTCCTCTCCACTGTCGCTACATGCATGCTCAGTATGAGGGATTGCTGTAAAGTCAACGACAACACAAGCCATTGTTTCTGCCTGCTGATTCCAGAGGAGTGAATGCTGCATGTCAATGACTCGATGCAATCTGCTGGGGTTCCTTAGATTGGAAACTTTTTTAAACTGATTTGTTTTGATGTATCTTTGATTTTAATGGATTTTCTTGTAAAGAGCGTTGAGACGACATCTGTTGTAAGTTGACGCTATATAAATAAACAGATTCTTGATTCTTGATTCTTGAAAGAATAAAAATAAATAAATAAAAATAAATACAAAAAATTTAAAAAAAATAAAATGAATAAATAAATAAAAGTGTTGGATAATTATACCAAGCGGAACCACATTGCCCAGAATTTTCGAGTAGAGCTTTTCAGTGTGTCTGATGTTTTCTAACCTTAGGCACTTAAAGATAAAGTCTGTTTTAATCTAGATACCATGAGAAGGGAGTGCAGAGGATTTCCATCTAACCAAACTTAATCTTCTTGCCAACAAGGTGTTGAAGGCAATCCGGTCACTCTTTAATTTAGTCAACAGTAAAATGGATGGGGAAACCCCAAATAATGCAACGAGTGGGTCTGGACTAATCAATGTGTCACTTACAGCTCTAAGGGGACTAAAAACGTCAGTCCAGTAACCTGTAAGAGCTGGACAACTCCAAAACATGTGCAGATTATTTACAGGGGATTGGCCAAATCGTTCACAGTTAGAATTTATGTTATCATAATTTCTTTGGTCCAGTAAAAACCATGTTGATAAGTTTACACTGAGAGATACAAATTGAGGACATATGGAACCTTTTTAGTATTTTCTCCCATAATTCCTCAGTTATTCCCATCCTCAAACCCTTTCCCAAAAATGTAAGTGTACTCAGTGGACTGTTTTGTACGGCACCAATGTGTCTATGGAGTATTGTTAGCGATGCCTGCAGTGTAGCAAGAGGGGTTAGAAAAGTGTCAAATGAGAGGAGCTTCGGATCTGTAAATGACGTTCCATTAAAGCACCGCTATCACAGTTGATAACTCTTTTTTTCCACGGTTATGTCCACAATAAACATCCGTCTACATGAACACGTTTACAGTAACTCGATCATTTGTACCTAAACAGAACCCAGCCTCAAAATTATTGTTAGAATTGCTTCAGTCATCACAAGTTGAGTATCTCATGTAAAATATGTTTCTATTTGAAAATGTAGAAGCAATATAAAGGTATCAGCAACATTGGCAGTTTAGTGTTTTCCTGTGGTCGGGTCAAAAAACCCCCTCAATGTATTGTTTTGATAAGGAAATCGTTGTAAAGGGAGAGAAAATAGAAATTCTCTTTCATATTTTAGTAAAATGCACCAACCATAATTGTTAATTAAAAAAACATTTATGTCAGTAAGAAAGCAACGCAGAGTTTTTTTCTTTAGAATTTAAACACAGACTCTACTAAGTAAAGTCTACAGTCTTTCTAGAAAAATAAAGTATAAAAGATGTGGCCTAAGTAGAAGAGAAGCTCATTCATGTTAACTTACTGATGGGACTCTAAACAGTACGTCTATCATGTAATTAGGTACCTGATAAAAGTTATATATGAATACAAACACAAATTGTTTGCCCAACAAGGATGAGATGTTCAAAAAATATAACTGACACAGGACAGCAGCACAGATTAACAGTAACAGACAAAAATTACAAACATGTTGTTACCAGTTAGGGTGGCAGCAATAAACAGCAGCTGATGACAGTGAAAATAGCCCCAAGTTATGAGACGTGTTCAGCCATTACATCCATTTCATTTCCCAGCATGAGGTAGAGTAGTGTGAGGTTGATTTGTGAATGTTCACTACATTTATTAAGAGGTGACACTACTTATTTCAAAAGTTATTAAGAATTGAGTTATGGTCACTTGATATCCTTTATTTAATGGATTGCTGTATTTTACAGTGTACAGACTGCACACCACGCATTTTGAGGACGTGACTATAGACTTATTTTTTGGTTTTTATCAAACTTTGACTTACATGCTTTTTCTTTCTTTTTGATTCTTGCCACTTTCCTTACTTTCAAAATGATCATGAATTGCCCAAATGTAAGCATATGCCAGCTCAATGTGGCCCAATTTGGGTATTTCTTATTCAATATGGAGTTTTGTGCAAAATAAATTTGCTCACGTTCTGTTTTCGTTTTCTCTCACCTAACTGAAACTATTACACAAATTTTAATACCAGATAAGGATAATCAAAATGCAGGTTTCAAAATAAAAACCATATTCATGTAAGGAAAAACCAACCTGCAGACACTGTCTGCTTGGTTTATGGTATATAAGGTGGACTTTATTTATTACCCAGTTTAGATTTGACAAACAGGACATCTTTATTTTGGGGTATAACGGGATGTATGCTGTGACACACTTCTGACTGTTCTTTCTTTTTTCTGCAGAAGCTCGCAACACAGCTACCAAAGATGCGGGAGGCACGAGATGCTCCACAAACCTGCCTTTGTCCCCCAGGTATGATTGGAGCACTCAGCCACTTACATACTTGATATAAATCTCGCCAACTAACCCAACTCCATGAGACACGAGATGTGATGTATCTCAACTTTTGCTCTCCTGCTATAAGTGCATTGGTGCTGTTGCTGTTTCACTGCTTTATTGACGCTTTTTATAGCTTTGTGTTATTATACTTGCAAAATGTAATTACACGTCAAGTTAGCAAGGAAGATTCTTTAAAAAACATCTGCTATGTTTTATGTGTGTTTGAGAAGCCTTAAATTGTAGCTCAGCTCCTTTGAAACTATACTACCAGAGAATGTAGACACAGTGTCTTGTACAGGGTGAATAGATTGAACTGATCCAGCTCTTAGTCATATTGACTTTGTATACACATATAACCAGGTTCACCCATTGACCCTTACAAGTTTGCACACATTTACACCTTGGAATGCCTTGCCCAGGGGAACATCAACATGTGACAGGAGGCAACTGGAATCAAGCCTTCAAAGTACCGATTGGCAGCAGAGTACTCAGCCACAGTTTAGCGCAGTCTCTGTAAATGGTGTTCCAGCTCTACCACTGAGAAACCTGCCGCCCTGACCAACACAGCTGCACACGTGTGCTACATTCCACATGTGTGTTCACTTTTTTGATGATTGATTCAACAGAGCTCCAGGAAATGTTCACTTCCTTAGAGATTTTGTGTGTCCATCTCCTGACTTAAGCATTTTAATACGTTTTCTCTGATTAGCTTGAAGTGTTCTTGTGTGGCGATGCTGTAATGTCAGGGATACCCAGTGAATGGCGCTTCCAGAAACATGTGTCTTCATGTTAGAATCACTTGAGAAACAATCACTGCAGTCCAGTGATCTCCATTCCACTCCTTCTGGGACTATTAGCATCAGTCAGTTTGAACTCTGTTGAAGTAGGCTAGCCACCATAAAGTCATTTATTTTATTTAACATGTTTTCAGTTGTCATCATCTTAAAATTTCTGATTTTCATCTCAACATAAAATTACTGTTTTGTAATTAGTTTTTTTTCCAAAAATCTATTTTATTGATTACTGTTGATTAGTAAAAACAGGAAAAGGTGAAAATGCCCAAAGGGTTGCTGTAATGTAACATAATTTACATAATTTGAGACATCAATTTTGAAATGAAACATACTTTTGCTGCCTCGAAACTGTATCTGGCAGACAAGCCTCCAAAGGTTTGTCCCAGTCAACTTCAGACAAGCATCCATTGTGCTTTTTGCACAATCCGTCGTTTTATACCTGCAGCACACATCATAACTGAAGTACCTCTGCTATTAACACACTCTGGAAGATAAATAAACTAACAGAAAAAAAAACTACAGAAAATCAGTTGCAAAAATCGAAATGAAGTCAAGTGAAATCCTCTTAACTCTTAACTTAATAACTCTTTTTCTTTTAGTGCAATAATTATATTTTACCATTCTAATATATTTGTGCATATGCCACTTCTTCCTCTTTGTTTCCCCACTTTATTTGTTTTATTAGTGTATTACAGGACTTTCTTGGTTCTGCTGTTTACTCTCTTGCTGTTCATCTGCTATCAGCTGGTCCTTGTTGATAATTATCTTTGAACGTAGCTGGAGTTTAGATTAGATAATATAACCCTGGTTACCATGATGTTAATGCTGTTCCATATATATTGTTGTAAGGTTATCTTTTAAATAGCTAATAACGATTATTCTGCTGTTTTTTTATTGTAATTATTTTTTTTTTCTTAGTTCCGATATTAATGTATGATACATATCATGTTTGCTGGATAACATGGCCATTCCGATGCAGTGTAAGACAAGGATGAGCAGAATTGTTGTTTTTACTGCTGCATAAAATCTATTAATGTTCATATCTGTACGATTTTGCAGAGCTCCTGATTCTCAGATGAATCTAGGGGGAATTGTCTGTTGTGGTGTCAGCAGAACCTGGTTAAGTCCGTCAGGTTTCTGAGTTAGTGTTGTTATTCTGCCTGTTTGTTCCCACCATGGTACTGGTTTTTAAACAAAAGTGTTATCCATTCATTATTTCTCCATATTAGTTATTTGTTTGTCTTAACATAAATGCATTGGTTGTACTACAATTTTCTCCATCTTGTCCTGGTTTCTATAAATATATCTAAGACACCCAAGAAAATATGTTGTTTCAAACTTTTAACTGTCACACTTGAGACCAATGTTTACCCTTTACCCTAAATTCAGGATTCTTTTGTTGTCATATTAGTTTACATTAGCATTTACGTGGTTCATAAATCTGACAGTTGCACTGTAGGAACAGTTTCTGAGCCTGGTGGTCTTGCTTTAAAAGCTTCTCAGGCGTCTACCTGAAGGGAGGGGCTATAACGGTTCTTCTCCCTGCATCGTCCTGTGTGGAGGTCCTGGGTTGAGGGAAGGCTGCTCCCCACAGTCCTCTGTGCAGCCTTAACCACCCTCTGCAGACACATCCTTTAGCATCAGTGCAGTTGCTGTACCAAACAGTGATAGAAGCTCCTCAAGATGGGGTTGCCAAGGTCAGGCTTCCTCAACTTCATAAGCGAATAGACCCAGGTGGGCCTTCCTGACCAGAAGGGAAGCGTTGGTCCTTGAGGGTCCTTGAGGTCACTAGATATATGCACATCCAGGTACCTGGAGCTGTAAACCACCTCCACACCTTACATGTTCAGGGGAGGATCAAAGCAATGGTCCCTTTGAAAATCCATCACCATCTCTTTGGTCTTCTTTACATTGAAATTATTTATTTTTAATGCACCAGGTTTTCCTTCCTGTTTTTGGACTCATCATTGTTTTTAAAAGGGGTTTCTAGATCCAATATTGGATATCAATATAATGTTAGCAACAAAATGAATATCGTATTCTATCAGTGTGCAACTACAGTCGCTGATAATGGCAATGAGTCAAAACTCATTGATAATCTATTATTATATTGCTTCTATTGATAACCTATTATTGATTTCTCTCTTATTGTCTATCCGATCAATACAGACCACAGGTCTGTTTCAGTCGGACTTTGCTGCTATTTTACAGGAATGTAATGAATCAGACAGAAGTAAAGTACATCTGTTAAATTTCAATATAAACAGATCGATGATACACAATTATTTTGATAATGTTTATCACATAAACTAGCAGTTACTATGAATGTGTTCCTCAAGACAGTTTTCATAACTATTCACTTTCCTCAGGACCTCAGTATAGAAAAAAAGTTGATTTTGTTTTAAGTTGTTCCTGTAGCAGAGACAGTTTTGTGTTTACTCACAGATCGGCCTTGACTGATGTTTCTGTTCGATTATTAATAAGTCAGAGCCTTCACTCTGATCCAGGCAAAATATTTGAGTCAGTCGCAACCGGTATGCCTTAAGCTCATGTTTCTCTGAGGTATTCAAAGCTATTTAATCCTTTGTGAGGGGTTAGCTTACAGTAAGGAGTGGATATGTTCTTTGTACATCTGGTGTTTAAATCTGTGATCTAAAAACTATTCACCACAATATCCTTACATCTTTGTCAAAACTCACATTCGTGATAATTTCGTACCAGATGTTAAGTGGAACACCTTCCATTTCTGCGGTTCATCAACATATTGTCTTTGCGGTATCCTATCAACTAACACACATTGTAGAGGTAAATACATTTTAGGTTGTTCCAGTTTTTTCCGTTGTGTCTGCCATTGGAGGTTGCACCAGTTTACCATGAATCTGTGGCTGCTGGATAGCTTAATTTGAAAGTCACCTGACTTTCATTAGGGGCCCTGGGTTCAAATTCAGGTCTGAGCTACACCAACAGCATTTAGTGTGGCAAGACCCTTCGTGCTGCTACCTACTTTGGATAAAAGCATCTAAATACATCAACATGAAGTTGAACTGGGTATCTTTTTTCTCTTGACAGGGGCCGGAGCATTTTAAAACTGTACATAAGTATTTTTGTCTCCCAGATAAATGTTGATGTAGACCGGTTGGGTAATTATTTTCTTTGTAAAGTCCTCTCCGAGATGATTATGTTATAACTTTATGCCTGAAAATACAGAGCTATCATTGTTAAATGTAATCATGTAATCAGAGTTTGTTAAATAAACTGCTATAGGTGCAGCGTAAATATACTGCCGTATGATCTGAGAAATCAATCCTAGAATATACAGAGCGTGGGTTTATGAGGTTTTTATGTAAATCCGTGTAAATGCCTATCATACCTTTATCAGTAGCTATCTTTTCGGTTTGACAAAACCTTTATTTCACCTGATTGTTTTTTCCATATTAGCAAATAGTACCAGACTTTGTAGTCTTCTGGAAGATGTCTTACGCCATGACCTATTCAGGGTCAATATGTTGTTCCATTGATTCAGGCACGAAGGCAATAGAAAAATCTCGATGCAAATGACATTTCAGCTGGGTTTAAAATCTACATCAATTGAAATCATTGAAAATTTGCCGAACACAGCTTACATTTTACGTTATAACTAACAAAACAAATCCTGAAGCATGATCTGTGAATCATCAGGTTTCCACAGGTTGCTGTACATCATGGAGTCTCAAGTTTGGTTTCCTTTTCTCAAATATTACTAAACAGGAGCCTCTAATCTCTGAGCTAAAGCCTCTAAAACCAATGCATGTAGTTGCTTTTATTTTGTACAAATATTTCACAGTATTTTTGTATCACAATCTTTTGCCAGGATGAATGAACATTATCTGCAGGAAGCACATTGCGGCTTCACAATCAACAAACAGACTTGAAATGAAACGACAATGGGAAATTGTGAAGAAAAAAAAAAGGAAACATGCAAAAAAAACTGTCAGCAGTTACAAGAAGGTTTCTAATTGTTTTTATGTGATTTAAATCTTTCTGTTTTGCAAGCAATTTTATCAGGAATCAGGAATCAGGAATCATTTATTGTCATTCGCAACACATGGTGTACATGAGCACGAACGAAATTACAGGGGTGACGAAGACCCGTAGCTGCTGCACCTGCGGCGCGCTGCCTCGTGTCCTTAAGGACAAGGGAAAATGACACATAGGGAGAGATGAGGGAAAAAAAATACAATTCACACTTTATCCTTGACAGGATACAGCTTGAAGTTCCAAAATAACCTCTGCACAAAAAAGAGCAAACAATAACACAACAGAACAGAGCCTTGGGATGAAGATGAGGATGAAGACGTATGTAGAGCTGGTATCAGTGTGTGTGAGTGTATGTGTAGGTCTGTGAGCTGTGAGCTGCTCTGTCCTTCGATGATAACATAGGTGTATTCAGTTCAAACAGTTCCACAGATGTCAGGGGTGGGTAGGGTTGCAGTGGAAGGAGCAGCTTGTTTGCACAGTTCCAGGAGAAGTTGAAGATAGCAGACCGTCAAGGTCGCCCCAAGGAGCCGAATAGGGAAAGCAATGATTTGTTTGGGTCAGGCAGACTTTATGTTTTCTGTCTACCTTGAGTCCCGCTGTCTCTCGATGGCGAGTCCGATCAGCCGAATCTGGACCTTTCCGCCCGTCTGAGAGACCAACTTCCTCCAAGATTGTACCATTCCGTAAGAACCCGCAGCCTGCCTGCGATCCGGTTCACGAATCACATCCAGTTTACGGTTCTCAGTCTGAGTGTTGGTCGCTCTCCAGACACCTTCATACGCTCCCAGCCGCTTTTCAATGGCCAGGGCAGTTGCCGACGTTTTCTTATTTTGCTGATGCATCAGGTAATCGCCGATACCAAAAAGCAGAAATCCTGTCATCAGAAATCCAATAATCAATAATCATCAAATCCCTAATCAGCTGTAGTCAAAGCTTTTCGATACTTTGTTTTTGATATCTATAGTTTTGCCACTTGATGTCTGTCCAATCTGTAATATCTGTAAAATTAACTTCTCACGGAGGCTCTTTAGAAATTAAAGCAATTACTGTTCTGGGGATTGGGCTATTCAGGAAAATGCAGCTGTCTTAGTGCCCCAAAAATATACACCCTTGACTGAGGGCCACAAATACCAAAGCAGCTGGCAGCGTTGCATATTTCCTGAAGTACAACTAGATCACTGTGTTCTCAGAATACAGTAATTAGTTACCCTGCTGACAGCACTTTGCTGCCCACACTTCTGAAATCAATAAAGTGCTACAGCCTGGAGCAACTTTTGTTGTTTATTTGATTACTGGAATAATATAACAGTCAAAGTATGATTCAGGTACACTCCTAATCCCTTGATTCAGGTATGTGAGATTACGGTAATTAGAACGTGTAAAAGCAATAGTTTTTGAAAACCCCACCCCTTGTGTAAATACCAGACAACATCAAAGTATTAGAAGGGGAATTAGAAGTTGCATTTGTTACATTCTTGATAAAAAAGTAAAAGATGTTCATTATTTTCAGGTATAATTGGGCTAAAACAACCTTATGTTACCAAATACAGAGGGCAGGTAACATTAGGTTAAATTTGGTTCCACCACAACTGTATAAATGCACACATTTAGTCATAAAAATGTCTCACCTTTAATTTTTTGTCTTAAATATTTGTGTCAATATGAATGTATAGTTAGACTGATGTGGGAGAATATACTTTATCTGTGTCAAAAAAATACTAATTTGTTAAATGAGCATGTAAATCTCACAGACCCTTGCTTAATAGGCTTTTGGGACTTAACTATAAACAGAATCATTATTAACATGTTTTACTGCATATTAATTTTAGAAGAAAAAACACATACACAGTGGCATAAAACAACTGTTTTTCATTCTGATCGGCAGCTTCTAGACCTGCCTCAACAGCTACCTCTACATGTTAGGTATTTTGTAACAAAACATTAGTTGTGAGATCACGTTCTTTATTTACCATCTTTGATTTGAAGCACTAGGCCAGCTGATTAGTTGGCCAAGCCCAAGAGTTAGTTGAACTATAAGTAATACGCTGAAAAAAGAAGTTGAAACACTTGAAACTTTGTTATCAACCAAGTGTTTCTTCTTTACTTGTCCATCTTAATACAAAAGAGAGCTGTGATTTCTTACTACAGAGAACACATCTTTACTAGACAATTGTCCAATGAAAGCTCTGCTGCATACAGTGCTTTTACATGTGAGTTAAGTATTAAAGGCATGGATGCTGCTATTAAGGCACTAAAAGAATCAAGAATCAGTTTATTTATATAGCGCCAATTTACAACAGATGTCGTCTCAAGGCACTTCACAGAAAATCAATTAAAATCAAAGATACATCATAAATAAATCGATTTAAAAAGTTTCCAATCTAAGGAACCCCAGCAGATTGGATCGCTATCCAACAAATATTGTGATGAATTCGCTTTTATATTCAGTAACTTCCATCTTAATAAAATAGTTGGCTAGGGACCGTTTACTAGTAATGATATTCTTCAACATGCTGGAGACCACTTAACTCCTGGCAATGACTCTGTCTCCTCAAATGTTCGTAAAGGTAGTTTGCATACATAGGTGTTGGCTTTGTTACAGCTGTGTTTACAACACAATGATCTGGATGTGGGATTGAATACTGGCAATATTGACAATGGAGTATCTGCTAAACTTGAATAATTATTATTATTATTTATGTTGTTTAGCTGTAATTTGTTGCAACAACTAGGCTATTTTTCAGAGACTGATCCTAGACATTGTAAAACATGTTGCAGTGAAAATAAATTGATTTGGTTTCAGCTACATCTCATATTCTATTACCATAGTTTGCTGTTGAGAGGTTGTTGACGCTGGGCTCTCAGTATTTGAGTTAGAGACTTTTAAACAAAGCCCCATGCAGTCAGTTTGTCTTTACAGCTGACACAGGGTGAGTGTGTTCCAGGGTCATGGGACGTGTTATTTAAGTAGACCCAACCGTTCACCTTGACATTTGCGTTGACAGGAAAAGTGCACAGCATATCACCTACTTTGGTTTTGATACATTTACAGGACAGCTGCCATTGCATACACAACCTGAGAAGAGTGTGAAGACCATAACAGGAACAGGAAGAAGCATAATGTATGTATGCAATGCTTACATATCGCTGTGGTTTAATTATTTGACTAGCTTTATTTTGAACTTTCCCTTTATTATTGAAAAATTATAGTTCTCTTTTTCAACCAAAGCATAAGTTCGTTTTTTTGTATTTTTAATTATGTTTTTATTCACTTATCAAGTGACCATTAGTATTCAGTATTGTTGCTTTAAATAAGTGCTCATTAGTATTACTATGCTGCGCTACTGAGACGTGTAGTTTTATCCAACGTAGGACATGTGATGATAAAATAACTTCAATAAAGACAATTTCCTATTATTCGAAAGTCAGTAGAAATCATACAGATACGTTTTTATGTTTTAAACATTGTTGCAAAGTACCAATGGAGACTGTTGGGTTTATTTTGATTATAGTTTTGAATTAACCCTCTAATTATCCATATTACCGTACTAAAACATGGTAGTTGCAGTGAGATATTTTTTTAATCCTTTTTCTGATTAAGGATCAATTCCACTTGTTGTAATATATAAAACCAGGACTTCTGCTCAGTTGTTACTTTGTTACTTAAAGGAAATTGAGCAGTTAACTCTCTTTCGACTGGTTTATTGATGTATGTAAACCCTACAGTTGGAGACAATATGAAGTCAAAAGTATTTGATGGTGAAAGACTCCATGTCAGTTAAAAATAAGCCGAGCACCCATCAAACGTATTTTGACGGGTAGCCTTAACAAGCAATACAGATCTGTCACATGAGTATTTGGTTCAGTAGAGACTAATAGACATGTCAGTCCCCTATACCTTTTGATGACATGCTAAAATCACAGCACCATCTAATACAATGGCATGACAACTGCAGCAGATTAAAGATGTCATGGCGGAAACGTCTAAACCCAGCATTATGCGCTGTTGACATCCAAAAATACTGGCACTTCCGACAAAGCAGTCCATCTTTAACTGTACCATAGCTCTATAATCAGACCACACCGGTATATACATTCATTTTTACGCACGATTTCAAATGTATATAATCCGGATAGCCAAAACTCAGGGAAATATACCCTTAACTGTGTTATGTGTACATTGATGCTAAAAGTAACCGTACGTGGAAAAGTCAGAGGCACAATTGACATATCATATCTGTAGACCACTAAAAGACTCTGCTACATATAGGCAACCCGCTTTTTCATATGGTATAGGTGTCTGTTGCAAACAAACCAAAAGTAATGAATCAAGAAGAATCAAGATCAGTTTATTTATATAGCGCCAATTTACAACAGATGTCGTCTCAAGGCACTTGACAAGAAAATCAATTAAAATCAAAGATGCATCATAAACAAATCAGTTTAAAAAAAGTTTTCAATCTAAGGAACCCCAGCAGATTCATCGAGTCATTGACTTGCAGCATTCACTCCTCTGGAATCAGCAATGGCTTGTGTTGTCGTTGACTTTACAGCAATCCCTCATACTGAGCATGCATGTAGCGACAGTGGAGAGGAAAAACTCCCCTTTAACAGGAAGAAACCTCCAACAAAACCTGGATCAGTACAAGCAGCAGTCTGCCACGACCGTCTGGGGGTTTGAAAAGACAGAAAACTAAATTAGAAGCACAGGAAACTGAAATAAAAGAGTTTATAGCAGCAGTTGTAGAACGTCACTGGAAGCATCTCAGCCCATGTTCTCCTCCAAGAAGCCGTCTCAGCTAACAGAACGCCAGCCCAGGTGTGGCTACTATGGAGAGAAGAACACTAAGAGAAAACAAAAGGTTAACAAGGTTGAAATAACGGTAACTAAGTAGATTGGACAAAGGAAGAAAGTAGCAGAGAGAGAAGTGGTCAGTTTGTCCTCCAGCAGTCTAAGCCTATAGCAGCATAACTATAGAAAAACTTAAATAACTTAACCCTATAGAGTGAGACATGAAGAAGGTAGAGCAAACGAGAACCGTCTGTCAAGACTGAGTTCCTCTCCAACCGGATTAGACTGTCTTCTCTACCTCTTCCTAACTATAAACTTTATCAAACAGGAAGGTTTTAAGCCTAGATTTGAAACTAGACAATGTGTCTGCCTCACGGACTAAAGCTGTAAGCCTAATGGTCAAGGTATGATGGATCCTATTTAAGTCCATTCATAATACGTTCCTATTGATCCTAGTTATCAAAAAGTGCACCAAGTTCAAGTTATATTTGCTTTTAAAGCTCTTAAAGGCTTTGCCCTGTCCTACCTATCTGAGCTGTTTCATCATTACACACCCTCACGTTCCCTCAGGTCCGCTTACTGGTTGTTACTGAGGGTGCCAAAGACGAATCATACGCTCAGAGGGAACAGAGCTTTTTCGGGTTAAGATTCCAGAATGATCCATTTTACATTAGACAGGTATCTTGAATTTCGGATTTTAAATCTCTTCTTAAGACCCATCTCTTATTCTTGGCTTTTAACACAATCTAAGATGTTCAACTTTGTCTAAATGTGCTGATTGTTATTTATTTTATCTTATTTTATTATTACTTTTAATATTTTATGATAGTGTGTGCTATGATTGTGTAAAACACTTTGGTGTATGAGGTGTTTCATAAATAAAATTGTTTGTTTGAAAAGAGGGAAGGCAAAAATAGATGCAGAGGAAACGGAAACAAAGGGAATTTATAGCAGCAGTTGTAGGACGTCGCTGGCAGCATCTCAGCTGATGTCCTCCTCCAAGATGCTTTCTCAGTTAACCTGCTGGACCAGTTGTAGCTACTATGGAGAGAAGAACACAAAGAGGAAACAAAAGGTTAACAAGGTTAACTATGCTTACTCCATACCATCATCCAGCGGGACGGAGGTCCCGGCTGCTCGGGTTCTGCTGGAGGACCACCATTGCAGCCTGTTCTTGGTTGCTCCACTCTGACTAATGTGCCTCGGCTATCTGCTGGTGTTTCAAACGAATGGAGCTGGGCTTCCAATCCAGTCACCCTCACCTCTAAAGCTACAAAAATGCTAGAGGGCAGAGGGAAAAGCCATCAGTTGATGGCGGATTCCTGGTCTTCTCACACTGTCAGAGCCTATTCATATTGCCATCTAATGTCTGTAGTGTCGGCAGTGTATCAGATGAGAGAGGCCTGGGGGTTGTAGAGTTGGTAGAAGTACAGGGAGCCATTTTTTGTGGGAATGCTGTAAAGGTGGATGACTGGTGTTCAATGCAAAAAAATTGTGGGAGGTGTAGGAAATAGCAAGTTTTTATTTATGTAAGCTTCTTTTAAACTACAGTTGGTCACTCTAGCTTTTTTTTTAACTACCTCTCACATCATGATATAAATATTATTCCTTGCTCTACAAGGAAACAACAATAAATCTTGGATTCTTATAAGCAAGGGGAAAATCTTTATTAGGCTTTATTGCCGTAATTGTGGACTTATTTTTTATGTTTTTTCTTGGGTACATTGTTATGTATTTTGGGGGAAACTTAGCTGTTCTCAATTCCTTGTCTTTTTGTGAATAATCCACTGAAGGCAGAAACAACCCAGTTCCACTTTGGGTGCATATTTAACATATGCTAATTGAAGCTAGAAGTCAACCTTTGTCTGACCACAGGTGCAGCAGTAAAAAAATAAAAGATGCATGTGGTGTTGTTACTGAAACCAAAATAAATGTATATTATCCAAGCTGGAAACCGCTTAGTAGAGAATACAGCTCTCTTTTTAAAATTACAGCTATTCCACATTTTACTTAATGTTATTAAAACACTTGACAGCCACTGTATCTTTGAAAGTTTGAATACAATCTATCCTATAGCAGGACTTCCAGGAGTGAGGTGTCTGTGTTATATAAATACTTGTGTATGTATCTGCATTGGTGGTTTGCATCTACATGCATGTATTTGTGTGTGTGTAACTAAAAGTACAGTGATTCCAAAATACAAATGGACCTTTCAGCCTGTAAGTTTGTCATTTTCATTGTGTTTCCTGATACATACCTCTTGTCCACACAACACATAGTTCAAAACAGAAGAAATAATACTTTACGCCAAGGCAGATGATGAGATCATGGATGTGTACATAATCACTATCCCAACTGTGAGTGAGTACTAGAAAAGCAGAAAGGAAAAGATTAGATCCTTTGTGAAAGTGATGTGACAGTATGGGGATATGGGGGTGGACAGTTGGTTTGGTCATTTAACTTCCAAACTGTTTTAAACATTAACAAAACCTACTTTATTTATCCCAGAGGGAAATTGCACTTATTGATAACACTAATAAAATTGATAACACTGATATAAATTTACATTAAATAGAGAAAAAGACACAAAAATTACAATATAATTGCATATAAAGAATCAACAAAATCTTATAGTGCCCTTAATGGCTGTAAGTACCGATTATTTTAAAAATCAATTAGTCAGCGATTATTGTCTTGATTGACTAATCAAACCCAAATGCAACTTACAGTAGTGTAGTTCATTAATATGACTTTTACTGTAATGCTTCAAAAACTTCCAAACAGAAACACACAGCTCAATGTATGGTACTTTTCCTTCGAGGCACTATCATAAATCCGTCAATCAATCAATCAAAAGCGCTTCATTTATTCCAAAGGGAAATTAAATGTTATTGAAGTAACTCATTTAACTAAGGAGGTTGTCCATGATTTTCTTGATTTTATTTACAATCATTTCCAGAGATTCTACATTTATCCCCTGAACAGACCCAGCCTTCTTTATCCAGTTGTTGAGCCTTTTTAGGTCCCTTGCTCTGACGCTGCTGCCCCAACAGATGATGTAAGAGGAGATGAAACTCTCAACAACAGACTTACAGAAGATCCGCAACATCTTGCTCCAAACCTTGAAGCTTGATCATCCCTTATACACCTGACAACTTCTAGGTCATCTGAGTGTTTTTTGTAGATGACATGTGTCTGACTTGTACTGGAAGTCTGAAGTGAAAAAGTGAAAAGGAATGGTGCGAGTACAGTCCCTAGTGATCTATTGTCTTC
Organism: Orestias chungarensis; assembly: GCA_032876305.1. Lineage (NCBI taxonomy): Eukaryota > Metazoa > Chordata > Actinopteri > Cyprinodontiformes > Cyprinodontidae > Orestias > Orestias chungarensis. The sequence goes on from JAVLVB010000291.1 coordinate 572,297, forward strand.
ATCTAAGCCTTCGACTTGTATGTTGTATCCAATCTCAACCAAATTGTTTAAAGAAGTATTTCCTATTATTATTACCCCCATTTTGGATATGATTAATCTGTCATTAGTGAACTATTTACCAGAGGCTCTTAAGGTAGCTGTAATAAAACCCCTACTCAAGAAACCTTCTCTTGATCAACAAGACTTAATAAATTCCAGACCCATATCTAATCTTCCTTTTTTATCTAAAAGCCTAATCAACTGAGAGGGCATTTGAGGAATAATGACCTATTTGAAGAAGTACTCAGTCTCGACAGATGGTTCTCCTTTGCTCTTCCTTTTTCATGTCTCCCTATACAATGAGACATAATGACATGGTTATTTAAGTTATTTCTATAGTTCTGCTGCTATAGGCTTAGACTGCTGGAGGACAATCTGACCACTTCTCTCTCTGCTACTATCTTCCTTTGTCCAATCTACCTAGTTGCCCTTATTTCAACCTAGTTAACCTTTTGTTTTCTCTTAGTGTTTTTCTCTCCATAGTAGCCTCACCTGGACTGGCGTTCTTTTAGATGAGAGAGCTTACTAGGAGGGGAACATTGGCTGAGATGCTGCCACCGACCTTCTAAAACTGCAGCAGTAAACTCTATTATTTCAGTATCCTCTGCATGTATTTTAGTTTTCTGTCTTTTCAAACCCCCAGTCGGTCGTGGCAGATGGCTGCTTGTACTGAGCTAGGTTCTGCTGGAGGTTTCTTCCTGTTAAAGGGGAGTTTTTCCTCTCCACTGTCGCTACATGCATGCTCAGTATGAGGGATTGCTGTATAGTCAACAACAACACAAGCTATTGTTTCTGTCTGGTGATTCCAGGGAAGTGAAGGCTACAAGTCAATGACAATTCCTTAGATTTTTAACTTTTTCAAACTGATTTATAATGATGTAATTATGATTTTAATAGATTTTCTTGTAAAGTGCCTTGAGACGACATCTGCTGTAAATTGGCACTACATAAATAAACTGATTCATGATTCTACAAGTGGACGCTTCAGACACAAGGTTCAGAGCTATATTCTCACAGTTTTCCAGTACTGATGAAACCCTACACCTATTGGCCTTTTTCTCCCAACAACTCACATTGTTAGAGAGGAAATACAACGTGGGGGATTGGACGCACCTAGCTATCAAGCTCATATATATTTGTCTGGCTCTGGTATAATTGATTTCTAATTCCTTTACAAGTTGACTCTTTGTAAAGAAATTAGGAAACTCTCTTTCCTAATGTAGATTTTGATGGTTCATTTGCAAAACTTATTTAGGAAATGTTATATTGGTTCATAACTTTTCACCTATTTCTTTGTTTTATATTTTATTTAATCATCTGTTTGTGGTAATGATAACGATAATGTAGGAATCTTTTCTGACTAGTGACTTATCACTATTAGCACTTTTTTATGGCTTTAGTTTTTCAGTCCTTTAAATATTTACGACAAATGTTTGGCTTTTAAGTCATTCTTTACTTTTTTGTTGAGATCAGCTTTTAAAGATATTTTTTGCTTAAAGTGTGCTTCAGAAATAAAGAATGATTAACATATAAACTAAGAACTATATTTTCTTTTTGGTCTTCTTTCAACTAAACTATGTTCATGTATAAGTATCTGAAAATAAACTGCATAGGGAATGTACCCTTGTCTCCATACTCAAAAAGCAGTGAGCAGATCATAGCTGAGCAAAGCACATATGGTAAAAACATTTGCCTTGCTTCCATTTGTTTATGCAATTTCCCCCTTTTCCTCTGTCTGAGCTTCTGTTGTATGCATATCATGAGAGTTGGCTGCCTACCAGGTTACCGAGTTTGTAACCTGATCACAGCTTTAAACATTAACAGTGCCTCAATTAAGCTTGGCTGGAGACAGTTTTATTAAAATGCATCAAAGGTTTGAAATTCCCATTCCACTGAAGTTCATTCATTTCATCTTTTACGTTATAAATGTAAGTACATTTAATTTTAGTAACATGCAAAGAATATTAAAGCATAACTTTATACATTAAAGTTTAAAGGAGCCCTTTAGAGAGTAAAGCCAAGTGCTCCATAAAGTTAAAATCAACACACAGGAAAACAAAGGAAGCTTTGAAAAAGCTCAATCAAATTTAAAGTAGCGAAATGCAGGAATGTTTGACCAAAAAAGATGGGATAGGTCAGGAGGTGAAGAATGTTTGAGATCTGTGGATCAGGAAAAGATCTGCTTTGACACAGTGCATGTGTCACATTTGGGCACAAAACTAAATTGAATTATTCTTACTTATCATACTTATTTGTGTTATTGAGCTATCAGATAAAAAAGACAGAATGAAAGAGTTAGATCTTTCTTTGAGGCTGTACACCTCATTAAAGCTACTGTGCTTTTCAATTTGCTTGTTTCTTACTCACAAAGTACGGGAAATTGAAACAGAATGAGCAATAAAAGGGAGACCCAAAAGTTAGGGGAAATGGACAAAACATTCATCCATTTTGCTTGTGTTAGGGTTTTAAGACCACCAGAGCTGATTCATTGGTCCTTTGGGTATTGAAAGCATTTCACAAAGGGAGTTGAGTAGAAGGTGAATGGAGTCTTGAATGTCTAAATTTAATTTAGGATAAGGCCAGGGTTCAGACATGAACTAGTAATGATTAGGCTAAGGATTAGGATATAGAAATGTATGAACATGAAAAAAGACAGAGAAAAGTCCTTGAGACGATAGAACTATTAAGTGTGTGCGTGCGTGCGTGCGTGCGTGCGTGCGTGCGTGTGTGTGTGGTTGAACAAAGAGAAGTAGACGGGCTAAAAATGACCCTATAGCTAGAGTAGGCGCCTGGTGCTGCAGCCACTTAACCACAATGAGCACTCACTCTGAATATGACAGTTTAGTTCTTTCTTTTCAGACATTTGCTATTGGTTTGCATCAGCTATCATGTTGCACTATTATTTTGTTCTGTACCAACTACCTTCCAGCTACCTCGGCTCACTCACAGTGCCTTTCTTACAATAATGACACAAAACTATCTTTCTGTAAGGTCCTGTGACGCTTCATTATAAGAAGCCTCTACTGTGTAGACAGATGGAGACAAGAGTTAGTTCTTGCGGAGTGCGGGTGTTAAAATAAGGACACCTGACCTTAGATGACCCGTGTGTTTATGTATTAACCATAATTTGCTGCCGGTGGCAAAGGTTGCTGCCACAAGCTCTGGCACCAGCCTGGACCTAGCAGCCCATCAAGGGGCTTCGTACTGTTTTTGGCCATAAAACTCATGTTTGGCGAACTCCCATATACTCAACTATACTGCTGTTTGTCATATAAATGCTTTTCTTCAAGCAGACTACGTAGATCCCTCTCAACAAACTGCACACCACAGAAATATCTCAGCCAGTCGCTGATGCATTGGCCTGACGGTGCGTTGGTTTTTGGCCAGGTGCTTGGTTGCCTGCTGGCTCCCTGCTGGTTGCCAGTTCTC
>JAVLVB010000291.1:575864-599827 GCA_032876305.1 Orestias chungarensis
TATATATATATATATATATATATATATATATATATATATATATATATATATATATATATATATATATATATATATATATATATATATATATATATATATATATAGAGGCAGTGAGCTTGAATTTGAACAAAATAAAGAAATAGCTAGATGTTTTCTTTTAATCAGAAAGACAGCTATAACATATTACAGCTATTACTACTAACGACAGCAGGCATTACAGCAGCAGGAATGGAACATAGATCTATGTGTCCTGACCTGTAAGCAGACCAGATAAATGTTTTCTAAAAATCTCAACAATTCTGAAACACTTGGATTCTTTATGCTCCTTAACAATCCACTTGTGTAGTGTCCCCTGGAGAACGTTGTAGAGAATGTATTTTCTTGTTTTTGAGCAGAGGTCTTTTTTTCCTGTTACAGGATTGGATAAGGGTAAGGTGGTAGCAATGTTGAATAGCCAACTCTTTCTTGAATATTTCATCTGGTCTCTGTAATCTTGTTCGCTTTACAGCTGTAGTAGGGCAATGGCAGAGCAGGCAGCCAAGATCTGCATGCATGCTATGTACGGTACCTGTATTTTAAACAAAACGTCTTTGCTTGGGAAACTAAAATGTATTCCTGCAGACATGAATGCATTTTGTTATTCGTCCCAGTGTGTTTTCTTTTCTGCAGTGAAACATGTGTTTATTTAGACTTTGATCCTAGTGGCCCGTTCCATATTACACAAACGCTTCAAAAGCCAATGGAGCCTGGTATGTTTAGCCGCTGTGAGTTTCTCCTAGACTCTGAAACAGCGCAGAAGTACCCTGAAAACAAGCTGAAATAAAACACATAGGGTGTCTTCTTCATGAACTTAACTAGCATATTTAGTAAAAGAGGGAGAAAATGATTTTTTTGTTTTTTGTCCTACGACTTGTTCGTACTTTTTTTTTTTAGGCATTGCACACACATTGTTCATCTTTGTAACCGGAATATGAAAAAAAGAGGAATATCTCATCAGCTACTCCTTAGAGCTATTTCAATGGCTATCCATCATCAAGATTGTCAACGGAGGAAGATCAGGTCAAAAATCAGCATAAAAATCTCACTGTTTAAACCAGGCAGTATATTTCATTCTCATCTCATGTTAAACGTTTAATTTGCTGAGGCATCCCGTAAATGTATTATGTCTATTACCTAAAAATGTAATATAAACTGCTGTTCAGTTTCATTTGTTACATTTCCTACACATTAAACTTTTCCCATTTCAGTAAACAACAAACTAATTTAACTGAAACGATGGACCAAACAAAGTAACGTGTTAAAACGCATTCCCTAAGACTGTACACATATATTTACATTTGCTGTATTTAAAACATGATTGATCAAAACGCTCAATTTTGATGTTTTGTCTCTCTCTGTCTTGCAGGACCTCCTGTAAGTACACCAGATGCTGTTTTTGACCTCAATGTGGTAATGTAACTTTTTCTACATTTCTGTGTGAAGTGCACCATAGGAATTAAAACATCTCATAAATATTTGGAATACAAAAGACCAATTTTAAATTTGTTTGGATTTGGAATATTAGAATTCAATTACTTATTCAGCTGGTCAACTGGGAACATCACAAAAGTTTAAATGATTGCTCAACCTAAGCCACAAATCCCGAATGAGCAGTAAAGGAGGCACTGTACATGCACAGCAGGAAAAATGAGAGGAGAATGGAGGATATTCACTCCATCTCCTCAAACAATCAAAACAGTCAACATGAGAGAGCTAGCTAACAAGTTGGAGGAATAAAGCACATGAGCATTTTCTTCATTAGGCTGTGATATAAAAACAGGTTGCCTTCAGTAACAGGCTGCAGTGAAACAGGCTGCCACAGGAGGTTATCTTTGTGACAGCTGTTCTACAAAACCAATTTAGTGGATTAAGCCTGGATTTTCTCGCTTAATTAAGCCTTGCCTCTGTTTCACTAAAGCAGTAACGCACAAGTTACGATGGTGATTTTTCCTTCTCTAGCCTAGTCTAGACCAGGCTAACAGCCAGGCTAAAAAGCTATTTCACCTTTTTATTCACGTGTTTAATGTTTTTTTTTGTTTTTTTTATCAACCTGCAACAGTAAATCCACTGATTCATGTTGTCATTCAGTCAAATACTAGTTTTGTTTTAATATCATGATGGGCATTGATGGGCACTAAATGCATTGTTAAGTATTTTGGTTGTTCTAATTTTAACAGAAGTTCTTTTTAATCCGGTTGTCGGTACCTCCACCACTTCAGAGACAAGTGTCAAGTGTGAGACCATTTTTGCATGCACTGTTTCTAACAACACTGCCTGTCTTAGGAAGAAGAGGGCTCTGAAAGCAGATTTTGAAATGGACTGGAGCGACCATCTAGCCATATTTGCTAACAATGTCAATCTCAGATAAGAGAGCAATACACTGCTAGATCTTTCCCTTTACGGCTGAACCTTATTAGAAATATTGCGATAATGTGTGATGAAAATATAAGGTGCAGTATATGCCTATTTTCTTCTTTTCTCTCTTTCAGATCTGTGCTTTCTGTTCCATATGACCTTTAGCATTTAGTTAATGTCATTTGTGTCCAGTGTGAGTTGTCATTGCGGTAAAACTCTTTGCTACTTGCAAAATGTTGCATCAGCATGAAAAACACAATTTGAAGACTCAAATATTGCGCTCTGAACAGTCCTTTGCATTGTGTATATTTGGCAAAGTGATATTGTTATGATGAAATATCATAACAATATATTATGAAGCGTTATTTTACATGGTTTCCACTATTAGGTCTTAATGCCTCCTATAGTTGCTTTTCCTACTGATGCTGAAGGCCTATGAGTTTGAGTTATGACTCTCTCTTAGCGGTCCTAGTCTAAATGTAAATGGACCCTGACTTATACAGTGTGCAGTATAACCCTTTATAATCACACTCACCGCTCAAAGCGCTTTACACTTTACACTGAAGCCACCATTCACCACCAATACATGCATTGGTTGGCAACTCGGGTTAGGTGCCTTGCCCAGGGGCACATTGACATGTGACACAGGGCAGCTGGAATCTAACCTGCAATTTACCTAATTGCAAGACGACTACTCTAGTAGGGCTTTACTCCCTACTCCTTGCTGTGCAGTGGAGAGCAGCAATTGTGTCAGTCCAGGTCTTTTTACATCATTATCTGTCTGGGGGAGACATATCGAGCAAGAGGCTGTTGGTTGGATACTGTTTCTTACATATGAGTACAAATGAGTAAATGTTCCCAGATGGGCTCCCAGGCACTGCACCGTCTGGATCTTGTTATGAATATGAAATGTTCTGTAAGTATCACATCACATCTTTTCCCTGATGGGTCAAACTAAAGTATATCCCAACAGTGACATTAAACCTCCAACCTTCTTGACCCAAAAAAGAGTCTTGTATGAGAACAGACATGGTCAAGTTGGTTCTTTCAATATTCTCTTCTCAAAAATTCACTTACTTAGTAGACACACTAGATGGAAGCATTTCAGCCTTTCCAACATCAACAAATCTGTACAAATTACTATTAATTTCAATTGTCTCCTTATCTACTGCAGAAAATGCTCCTTCAATCTTCCTCATTACATAAACTCATGTTGATCCCTGCTCCAATGAATGTTTGGAGCAAGGGTCTGTAACGTGAGGCTGAAACTTTGGCTAAATATGATAAAGAACAAATTGATGTTTGTTTTTTTGAATAAGTATAATACAAAATATAGTTTACTGGAGAGTACTGGTTCACGAACGTTTATTTTATGTTACATACACAATCCATCCTCCATCGTTTGACACGCCCTTGGTTACTCCTTTATAATGTTATTTATGTTTTTCCTTTAAGTATTACATGCTTTAATAAGCCTCCATCAAAAGATGTTGCTTTTTGGTGTAAAGTCAGCAAACACGATTTATCCATTGTTGAATCACTATTATGTTATTGAACTTGTGATCTTTTGAGAAAACTGTAAATACCTAAATAACGTAAAACCGGCTTGACAAAGTTGCACATTCCTAGCTTGGTTTGGTCTTTGTTTGGCTTTCATAAAGCCACGATACACTGGTCACACCCATGCCTCACCCTTTTGATAAATGTATCTTTTAACTTTTCAATTCATGTTCAACCTACCTCTGCCTCAAGTGGTATCTATATCTGGGCAAATCATTACACATGACTCTACTAGGCGCTATAATTATTTTAATGCTTTCAACACCTAAAGTTATTTTTTATTTCATTGAATTTTTTTGATAGTTTGTCAAACTTCATAACTTGAGTTATGAAGCCCCCACTAGGATATGGGAGTTTTCCCAACATGTCTACTTGTATTTTGTGAATAGGGAGGCTATTGAACAGTGTCCCTCAAAAAGGCCTTTAAGGTGTCTGCACAAACTGTGGGACATATTTGGTTGCAGTCTTTGTCCAATTAAAGAAACAACTGGATGAAATAAAATAAAAAAATCTTTAGTATTTTTATTAATCTCTGTGGGAGCGGCATTGGTGGAATAAATATGTAATCAGTTAAAATAAAACAAGCTGACAGGCTAGAATTGTAACAGTTCATCTACTATATCTGTATGTGTGTGTTTTCTGTCTGTTGATTTTTTTAAAGATATGTCAGACGTATTTTAATATTTTTAAATATCAAACTAAGTAGTTGTAAACAGTTTTCATTAAGACCACATTTCTGTATAAAAACACAATGTTGTAATTTAATCTTCCATTTTATTCATGTTCTGTGTAGTTGTAAGGGGAAAATCATCATATAAAGCATAAATAAAGGCTTTTAAACATGTAATGTGTTTTAGTAGGTGGTAAATTACTAAAATAAAAGGACTAATTCTCAGTTTAGCATCAGTTTATCTAATGTGGATCAAAACATTATCTTGTCATTTCATAATAGCTCCTTTTTATTTATCATTTTCTTTTGTTTGCCATTTGTTCATAGGGTACAGCAGGTGAGCCCGGTCTTTCAATTATTGGACCAAGAGGACCTCCAGTGAGTATATGTCTCTTTATAACTATTAAAAAAATATGTTATAATCATAACGTTCCCCCAGTCTGCCAAAATTCTTTTACAGGAGTACAATTGTTTGTTTCTATACTATAGTTTAGCGCTTGTATGCTTAAACACCAGTATTCTTTTACTATTCTTCTTCTTGTTTAGCATTTTAACACTGAGCATCGCTTTCTTTTTACACCCAAAGATCTGAAAAGTTTAATGTACCAACATTTTTTATGCTGTGCTGTTAAACAGTGTTAAACTCATACAGATGGATTTGGCTTTTGCTTTTGTGTGATCATTAGTGTTAAAGATCATCACAAATTGTATTAAAGGGTACACCTAACTTGAGTAAATATATACAGAAAACTTAAATGTAGCCATGCCATTGTGCTTACAATCAATCCTGCTCCACAACCAAATTAGGATACAGTTTATGGTATCGCACTGATTGCCACACTTACCTTGCTGTATTTTTTGTTAGCTTCATCAATTATAACAAATTCTTCAGGGAAGGTATATGAATGGGAACCCCACAAAAACGTCACAACTATGTTTGACTGTACGTATGATTATCTGCTTGTATTAGTTGTAAGATATAACATGACACAAAAAGTAAAAAAAAGACTACTTTAACTAAACCTTTGGGTATTATCTTATGGCAAATATGAGTCAGGCCATTGTGTACTTTTAAACCTTCAAATTCTTTGATTGAACTTAAGCAGCAGTGGCTTATCAGGTGGAGATTTTTCTTGGATCTACAAATTTGCTGTTCTGATCTCCTCTGTCTATCTTAGTTGTTGTGTCCTTGGGCAAAGACACCTCCCTGCTGGTGGTCCTAACAGAGTGTGGTGGTGACCGCCTCAGGGCAGCTTCACTTCTGTAAGCCTTCCCCAGGGTAGCTGTGACTGCAGTGTAGCTCACCACCATCAGAAAAAATAACTGAATGTTGAATGTAAAACACAGAGGAAGTCCTTCGACTTTAGACGATCACTAGAAGAAGTTTACCATTCTTTCACCATTTTGTCTAGTCTCTTTCATACTATTACATCTTCCGGACTGAACGTAACTGAGGCAAGTGCAGACTTTAGTGAGTTCAATGTTGTTCAGTGTTATTTAGTCAGCTCTTGGTTGAATTAACTTAAATAAATATTATTTTACTATTACCAAAGCCCATTTAAATGTCTTGTAATTGTAAATGTTCTAGTAAGAATATTCTTTTATCTTCTTGTAACTGATATTATTACTTTTAACTGATATTATTACTTTAAGCGTTGTTGTGAAAATGTTAATCTAATGATGCCTCCGACAGAACATGCTCTCTTTTTGTAAAATAGCTTCATTAAGATAATGATCAGGGTTGTCCAAATGTTGTATTTTATTGTATGAATAATCTCTCTTTCTACTGTTATCTCTTCATCTGGTTGTTGAGCTTTTTTAAGTCTCAGATTCTGATGCTGCCCCAACAAGGATTAGGGTTAGTTTTTCAGCTTCTTAACCCACATACAGGAGGAAACTCTGAGGAGGTAATAATCAGTAATAGGTACTTTATAGTAGAGAGACTAAATGAATGTAAAACAACCCTAAAAGCAGGATACTAGAGTACGATATAATGAACCAGGAGATTATTGTTTAGACTACATCTTACTTATGACAGGGGGTCGACTGCCAGGGAGAGGCGAGTGAATCTGGGGTTGTTGGTTCTAATGGAGATGTGTTTCCAGTAAGTTGACTTGAGATGGTGGAAGGTGAGGCTCCTGCTGAAGCTCTGGGGCAGGCAGACTGAGGCCTGAGAGAGGTTTGCACAGAGGAGCGGTTTATACGGGATGAGGAAGCGGGTTCCGGGAGGTTCACTGAAGATCACGAGAGGAGTTCAACCTGGGTTTAGCATACACAATAGAGAGATTACTAGGGACAACAAGGGTACAAAGAGGAAATAACATGGAGCACATAGGAGCTGACTCTGAGAGGACCCATTACCATTTTTAACTAACATTCAGACGAGTGACTGGCAAACTGCTCCTCTTATTCCACTAGGCAGATGATCAGTTGCACATGTGCAGAAACACGGGTGCAGCAGAAGCAGCCAGCCTGGCTTCAGCCCTTGCAGTCAACGACATACCGACCTCATCGAAGTTAGGCCACAATACATCAGACGTCCTACTCTGAGTGCCTTTGCCGGGTGGAGCAGCCTCATAAGGAGGGCACAAGGTACTGGTAGGAACAAGTTTCATTCAGAAGACATGGAATGTGGGATGGATTCTTAGGCTAGAAGGTAGACAGACACAAACTATTGTAGTTGTGATAATGGATTCCACTGGGAATGGACCAATGTATCTTGGGGAAATCTTCTTCAGAGGAATACCTACCATACATGTTTACCAGACATGTACACAGGAGCAGGTTTTCTGTTTCTGTTGGGAATCTTCTTATTTTGAGCTATTGTGCGGTGGAAAGAAGCATGGTATCAGTCCAGACCTTTTAGCAACATTGGGTTTGGTGGTTGACTGAGGTCGCAGAGATATCCCTCTTGTTGGATGGGAACAGAGGTGGTTGGTAACCTAGGAAAATCTCAAACGGGGGAAAACCTATGGTAGCAGAAACATCAGAATTGGTCAGATAGGTTGGATGATGTAAGACAAGGGCAGGTGGCTTTGGATTCTTTGATGGGGATTCCATGTAAGTGGGAAACGTGTTTAATCAGCACATGAGCGATTTTCAGAATTGTAGTGAATTTCTTGAAAGGAACAAGATGGTTGGCTTTGAAAACTATCAATAATGGTGAAAATGATGGTTCTACCTGAAGAAGGAGACAGTCCGGTAATGAAAGTAATCTATTGCTGTGTGTCAGCAGGGGCATTTTGGGATGTCCAATGGTTGAAGTAGTCCAGTTGGAGGGCTATTACTGTTTTTGTTTCTTGCACAGATGAGACAGGCTTGAACATATTTCATTACATCTTTGTAAATACTGGCCAATGGTTCAACTAGAACCAGGATGGTATGAGAACTTAAAAGTGTGAAACCAGGGAATTAATCGAAAACAGGCAGCAGAGGAAATGTAGATGGTGTATTGAAATTTAGGTCTAGGATCCCCTTGATTTCCAGGTTACCGAAACAATGATGCAACTGGAAGGTAGAATAGTTGTAGGCTTACAGGGAGAATTATCTGTGGCGTGCTGTCAGGAAAGGACATCCGGCTTGATGTTCATGTAATAAGGTCTGTTAGAGGATGAAAGTGGAAGATGAAAAGGGACCAACAAGATTATTTTAGGTTGAAGCATTTGGCTGACTGAATGTATGACAAGGTTTTATGGTCGGTCCATACCAGTATCGGATGTTCTGTGCCATCCAACTATTGATGCCCTGAATTTTAAAGTGAGCTTGATAGCTTAGTGCGTCCAATCCCCCACGTTTATTTCCCCCCCAACAATGTGAGTTGTTGGGAGAAAAAGGCCAATAGGTGTAGGGTTTCCTCTATGTCTGCGTCTACTTGTAGAATCAAGAATCAGTTTTTTTACATAGCGGACTTTACAGCAGATGTCGTCACAAGGCAGTTTACAAGAAAATCCATTAGAAACATAATTCCATCATTATAAATCCGTTTGAAAGAGTTTCCAATCTAAGGAACCCCAGCAGATTCATGGAGTCACTTCTCTGGGATCAGCAGACCGAAACAATGGCTTGTGTTGTCGTTGACTTTACAGCAATCCCTCACACTGAGCATGCATCTAGCGACAGTGGAGAGGAAAAACTCCCCTTTAACAGGAAGAAACCTCCAGCAGAATGTAGGACAAACTGTTTGTGGAGATTCGGCTGTACAAGCATAGAAGCTTGGGAGAACTGAGTTTTTAATTTATTGAAGGTGTCAGCTTCAGCAGATCAAAAAAACTCTCTTGGTAGACATTATTGTGGTCTGACTTTATAAAGCATGTATTCAAGTTAACAAAATTGTCTACCTTAAAAAATGTAACCAAGGAATGAGATGGAGGCTATTCACAATCACATTTTTGGGTTTGATAAATGGACTGTTTGGAGGAGTAGCTGGAGAACTTGGCACACATGGATTTTGTAATCTGAGAGGTTCTTGGAAAATAATCAAATTGTCATCTAGATACACAAAAAAAAGATGTTCGGAAGGTCTCGGAGGAAATTGTTAATAAAAGCTTGTGTTGGGTGGGATCCATTTTATAAGCGAATCGAATGTTGACATCCCCTTTAAAAATGGACAAACTAATGTGTTATAGATTAAATTTATATTATACTTCACCCTACAAGATATACAATAAAAATAATTTTAATAATTGTAAAAGTAATAATGAATACTTTTTTTGTGGTGGTGGTGGGGTAGATCCCTTAGGATTTTTCATCTTTTAAGTAGCTCGCAAGTTCGAAAAGTGTGGGCATCCCTGCTGTAGAGAATTGTTGTACAATGGAGGTTAATTGGATTGTTACTTCCTGCTCAAAGAGATCCAGAGAACAGAGTAAAGAATAATGGCTGCCTGTTCAGAGAGGATTCTCCTGATAGCCTCCTTGAGGGTCAGCTTGACCTTAGTGTTCTGTCATGCTTTTTTAGCTTCTTAACCCACATCAGGAGACAATTTTCGGGATACAAAAAGTGGGGCAGGGACTCAATGAATTCAAATTTACACAATGGAAGCAGGAACTGTGGAAACACTTGGGAGCACTCAAAGATAAGTGGACTCCTGGGCTGAATCTACAGAGACTATTGTTCAAGCTGATCTTACTTGGGATGGAGGGTGACTGCCAGGGAGAGGTGAGTGAATCCGGGGTTCTGTGTTCCAATTGACACGTCTTTCAAGTAAGTTGATTTGAGATGGTGGATGGTAATGCTGCTGCTGAGGCAAACAAATTGAGGCATGAGAGAAGATTGCACAGCGGTTTTAACAGTTTACCAGGTTCCTGGACATTCACTGAAGAATTGGACCTGTATGTAACTCTTGAGCTATGGAGATTACAAGAGGAATTTAACCTGGGTTGAGCACAAATGAGAGAGAGATTACTGGAACAATGCTGAGAGGCGGAAATAACATGAAGCACTAAAGGCTGGCTCTGATACCCCTTTTCCACCAAGGGCTGGTTCCGTGCTGGTGCTAGAGCCATTTCGCGGCTGGTTTCAAGTGCGAACCGACAAAGAAACTTTTTGTTTTTCCACACACTGGTGCCGGCCGGAAAGCTACATCATTACTTCGCTCCATGCATAATAAATATAAATATCTTGTCAAAAAAGCAACTCCAGTGTTGATAAAAACTGCCGCTCTTTACCGGCTATTAGTTGTTACGTAGCCCCGCCCCCAGTCCCTGACATCACGTTGAACTGGTTCTTTCGTCTGGTCCCAGAAAGAGTTGGTGCTAGTTAAGCACCAGTTTGTCTAACCCACTCCTCTTATGTTGCAGCACCGATCAGATGCTGAGCTGTGCCTGTGCAGCCTTAGTACCCTTTGATGGAAGAAATTGGAAGTGCAAGAATAGAGAACCCAGTCACAACCCGATTTCCTTACATCTGGATATTACACTTAACAGCAGAGTTATAGAACATCTGCAGCATCTTGGACATAAGCTCTCTCAGAAAGTTGTACCTTTTTGTACATAGCTTCACTGTTGCTATATTTTGTATTACTATTTCCCAAAGTCTTGAAACTAACTTTGCAAACCTTTCTAAACAACTAAATTTCAATGAAGTAGTTTTTCTACATTTTAAAAAATAATTTTTGTCAGACGATTTTTTGTATTGCCAAGAATGAGGCTTTGTTTGTATTAATAATCACATCAGCAGGTTATTTAATAATAAAGCATGTTTGTGTATTGAAATTAAGCTCAGAATTTTTTTTTAATTGCAGGTAAGTAATGATTTAATATAGGGGGTCAGTTTGATATTAACACAAACATTTTAAAAATATCTTTTTTCTAGTACCTCAGTTTATATTTTTCCAATATAAAAACGATTGTGTTTGTTGACTGCAGAAAAGAAGATGCACCTACTCACTTCTCATTGACTCTTCATCCAACAACATGCAAACAAAAAAGCTATTTCAGAGTTTAACGCAGATAAATTAATGTTACTTTTGATTGTATCCATGTGTGTGTGCCTAGCTGGGGTTGTATCGTGAGATCAACAGTTTAGGGTTTAAATGTTTAGAGCATTTTAAAAGGCTAAATAAAACCTGAAAAGCTCATTTTTTAACTCACGTGTGTCAAACCTAAGGACTGTGTGCCAAATCAATCTCTGTTTAATATTGTTACCTTGACTTTAGAGGGCCACAAAAATTTTTGAACTTGAACATAACAGTTGCTGGCTTACCAATCAGTCTTCTTGAGATATTTCATGAGTGATTGTGGATGTTTTTGTCATATCACATTGTTTTGTATTTATATTCGTTTGCTATCATTGGAAAGCTTGGAATCAACACAGAATATGTAAATAACTCAAAGCCCCCTCTGGATGTTTTGTTCCTAGGGTTGTTGCAGCTAGTCAAACATATAGTCTAAACTCAGACTATCAGTTGTTTTTGAAGCTTGCTGCTTTCAGTTGACTTTAGTTGGTTTTATTATTCCTTAAGAAGAAGTGTGTGATGTTTAGTACATCAGTCCAGAAACAAAAGATGGTAAAACCATTGTTTAAATATGAGTCTTTGCAAAATCTGTGACAGTAAAATTTATAAATTATGTTCCCAGTTGTTTTTGAATACCATTGCAAATTAGACTATTAAATATTTAGCTTTTTCTTGTTCTTTTTCTTTTTAGGGACAACCTGGTACAAGAGGATTCCCTGGGTTTCCTGTAAGTTATTGTTAATTTTTTTTGGGGAAAGTGAGACAAATGGAGTGAACTCATGCACCACCTGGAAGTTTTACAGAAATTTAATATTGTTATATACTATTTGGCACCCAGTGAGTGGGGGGGGGGGGTATTCACAGGCACTCACATTTGTGAGATAGAACACAGTTGATAGTTAACAAAAAACAGTTTAATTAAAAAATGGCCATTTCCATAAAAAAAGATAAAATACATTAAAAAGGAGATAAAACAGTGTCCAAACAAACTTTAAACAGATGATCAGGGCAACAGATGTCCACAGCGGAAATTAGGCAATGTCCCATGTGGTGGTGAGTGCGTGGTTCCACCGCCCTGATCTCCATCCAGCACCGGAGCCTGATCCTCTGTCCATGGCGCCTCCAACAACATACAGATCTGCCACCTCCAGCTCCATAGCACCTTTCTTCCTCTTCGTCTGTCTCGCAGCCTCTCTTGTGGTCGTCCCACTGAGCTCCCCTTTTATTTCCGCAGGTGTTCCCAGTGCCAAATCAGCTCATGGGAAACACCTGGTTGAGCTTTCAGTGGGCGTCTCTGGCCCAAACAATGTGGGAATGAAATCTCACAACAGAAAAAAGGAACATGCAACACAGCAAAACGAATTAAATCCAAAAATAAACAAAACTTGACAGTAAAACAAAACATTTGCATTGACACATCTACAGTGATGAAATAAAGACCTTTCATACTGTGTATTTTTGTTTTTTTATCTCCAAATTGAATTACTAACAGTTAAACTATATTGCGCACAGTTGTAGCATCTGAATCATTAAATGTTCACATAAGAAATAAGAAAAAGAATGACTATGAGAATGAAACCTTTTCATTTATTTTGCAGTACTACATGATTTGACAGTATAACACTGTATAACATTGTTAATATCAAAAAATGTTTACCCTTAACTGTTAAGATTTAATTTAGATCTGAAAGTAAAAATATATATTACCAAATAAATACATGCACCAACTAAATTGAATATATATATACACACACTATTTAGTGCTGCTTGAAAGTTTGTGAACCACCTGAACATGGTCATTGCTTTATAAAGAGAAATTATATTAATCATGTGAAATGAACATACAAATCTCAAATTGTAAAGCAGACCTTCCAAATAAGGGACAAAGAAAAAAAGATAAATGTTTTCATTATTTATTCAATAAAAGTATTGTATCTGTCAAAAAACAGAAGTTCGGCTTTGTTCTTTCTTGAGAGCAGAGGCTTCCTTCTAGCAACTCTTCCATGAATGCCATGTCTATTGATATTTCACCTGATTGTAGAAGCATGTACATTTATCCCAGACGCTGACTGAGAGGTCTGCAACTCTCTGGAGGTGATGCGTGGGTTGGCCTTTACCTGAATTATATATGCCAATATATATATATATATATATATATATATTATTAAAAGTTCACATCACACGTCGTGGGATTAATAATAATAATAATGGTCTTAAACAATAATCCTCATATTAGCTGAAACGTCTGATTTGTTTACATAAATTACCAAGTTCAGACTGAAGAAGTGGCTAGTATTGCAAAATCATAGACAAGCAGTAATTACCGCATCACCAAACAGGCACTTAACTCTGAGGACAACAAATAGACAACAAATAGAGGCAGTTTAGTCATTTTTGTTTATCAGGCTTTATTTATTCACTAGGTTTGTCTGGTATACCTCACTAGTCTTGTTTATAATGAAAAAATTTGATTAAATTAAAATTAGATTGATTAAAATAGTTGTAATTGGAATCTCTTGAATGAAATGTTTGAATGGATTTATACAATATGAAAATTATATAATAAAATCATCATAAAATAATTTGTTTACACTAAAGATGTACAGAAAATTTACTTGCAGATACATTTGTTATTAAAAAAATGTATTTGCTTTGCTATAAATTAGCCTATCTATTAAATGTGCGTTTTTTATATTTATATCACAACTGAAGTGAATTGGGTTTAGGACTGTTTAAGACTTTGCTCGTAATGATTTATTTTTTTACTTGGCCCTGAATGGTTCTCTGTTTTTTTAGGGACCTATTGGGTTGGATGGGAAACCTGTAAGTCTTTTTCGAAGAAATAAACTGATAAAAAAGTTGCCACATTCTCGTATACACTTTACAGTTGTCACCTAACTTTACATTTCTATTGTTTACTCAGGGACAGAAAGGACAAAAAGGAGATATGGTGAGCTTTGCTTTTATGTTTTTATCAGCAACATACTAAGTGACTGCTTTAGGTCTTTTAAATCAACATAAATTGAATTATATTTTTCATGTCTTAGTCACAAACCTGTGTAAGAAGCACAGCTAACTGTTCCTGATATTTTTCAGGGTTATCATGGTCCCCAAGGAAACCTAGTGAGTTTCCAACATTTGTTTTACAAGACATGCATTACTTTGCAAAGTTAAAAAAAACAAACGTTTTATTTCTTCTATTAATCTGTAGGGGGAACCAGGACCCAAAGGGGAGAAGGTGAGAAATTAGAGTTTATCAAACAACACAGTTTGTTATTTAAATTTGATATGTTTGCTAAACTGCCTCATACAAAAAAACATTGATTTTTATTTTTAATGTGTGGGAGATCACCATTTTAATGTTAGCAACTCATAACATGTCAATACTGTGAGATGCTGTCAATAACTTTTCCTGTTTGTTATCTCCAGGGTGCATGTGGAGAATTAACACACCGGGTAAGATCGTATCATTATTTTATTTCCCTTTATGATCATATTTATGTTGATATGTATATCCTAAGCCCCTGAAAACTAGCATTTAATGGAAAATAGAAAGTGTCTGTTTTTTTTTAAATAGCATCTTGTTTTCAGATTGATAAATTAGATTTTTTTATAGTTCACCCCATTAAAAACACATGAAATGGGGAAAGGCTTTGGTGCTCCTCTCCAGAAATCTAAATCTTTTAAATCTGATGTGGGAGGCACTAACTAATTCTCCTTTGTTGGCCCATTATTTTACTTACATTCCCTTTTTATTTTGATTTATTGAAGTTGTTTGAGTAGCACTGGTTGGGTCAATTACAGATTTTCAATTTCCAATTTTTATAATGTCTGACCTGCTAATTATTATTTTTTATTCTAAGAACTATAATACATCAAATAAAAATATTGTGCATAGACAAAAAAAGCACCAAGGCACATGCTTTTTAGTTCGTGCATTTTCTGAAGAAAAGTTGGAGACATTTTAAATATTGATGCATTTATTCATTGGAAAAAAAAACAAAGGGTGATGGTTTTCATTTTATCATCTGCAAATCAATTAAAAAGAGTTAAGATCTTTAGCCGATAGATGGGTGAAGTTCTAAAATGTTTTTTATAAACTTTCCCCTGGATCAGTTTAGGTTCAAAGTTCCATTTTCTATTTTAAATGTCTGTATGGAAAGCTTTTGCTCCAACTGGCATAGTGTGACAAAGTCACGGGGGAATTAAAGTCTAATGTTTCACAATTGATTTGATTCCTCCTAAAGTTGGAGTTTAAACTGGGTAATTAGTTGTTGCTAGTGACCAGCAATAATGAATATATTTCTCCCAAAACTAATGTGAACAGATTTAACTTTTGTAATAACACCACTTCTAATTATTGTGATGACCATTTCCTGGGTAGTTGTTAGAGCTTCCACCTTATCTTTAGTTTTTTTACACATGCTGTAGAAAACTTGAAAAATAATACATTACAACAAACTCTCCTTAGTCTATGTAGAGAAAGATTCTTGGTGTTAGGCAAGCATATACAGTCATAACTTGGACAGTTAACATCATTGCACATTAAATAGAAACTGAAGTTATTCTTTAGTTTGGAAAAAACAATTTTCCAAATACACTGCAAGTTTACTGCTACCTTTATTTGTGCACATGCTTTTTGCTTTTCCTCTCCAGCTTTGTTTTGTTCTTTATTATAATGTCTCCCTTTTTATTTATTTATCCATCCTTTCTCTTTTTATGCTTGTTTGATCTAGTTTCATTTTCTGTCTGATGATCTTTTGCATGGTGGTCAAGTGTGCTTTATGACTTCTTCTTACAGATGTTGCCCATCACCCTGCGAAACATGCCTTCTATAAGCCCTCTAATCTTAAAACGCCTCAAGGTAAAAGTCAGTCTGTACATTATTTATACTTGTAAAACTTATGAACTGAAACAACCAACATGTGAACAACTATTTCTTCTCTATCTTTCTGACTAACATACTTTTAAGTTTTGAGGTTTTTTGCGCACAAGTACAAATAAAACTTGTAATACTGGTGACATGATCAAGAAGAAACCTTTGGGGAATATTTTATAAAGCTTGGAAAACAGCTTATTTTCCTTTAATTTCAGACATTTTAAAATAGATTAGTTTGTCATTGCTTACTGCTTAGCCAGTAATAAAATTATAACATATAATATATTTAATTTAAAACATTTGAATCTAATTGTTTTCTTTAGCAAAGTTTTTTATACAGATCATTTGATCTTGATAAAGTGACCTTAGCAATACATTTATTTTATTTAATTAAAATTATTTCAGTCAACATTGCAGATATTGCTTCTAGGCCAGCCCACTGTGGGCGCCCTATGGTTTGGTGTTAAAATGGTAAACAGTGACAGATTTGAAAATGTGACTCAGTTTTGCAAACATCTCCCCGATGCACTGACTCTGAAACATCATCAGTGTTATTTCCTGGAGTCACTGGTTGTTTCGGGTCTCACAGATCAGACCCCGGCCTGTGTCCAAGTGGCATTCTACTCCCCCCACCTCTCTCCCCTCCTTAGCCATAGCCATCTGAATGCTTTCTCTGCTGACCTCTGCATTGCTATTGATGGCTCTCTTCCGATTGGCCCCTGTTATGCCTAGTGTGCCGTAGGCCTTGCTCAGGGAGTGACTGGCAAATCCCCGGCTCCCCACCTCCACCGGCATGAATCTAGCCCTCCAGCCATTCCTGCGACAGTCCTCCACCAGCTCCTGGTACTACTGCCTTTTTCTCTCCTGTACATCCTCCATCCTATCCTCCCATGGAACTGTCAGCTCGAGCATGACCAGTTGCTTCGTGGCCTCAGAGACCAGGAGGATATCTGGTCTCAATCTGGACTGGGTGATGTGTGGTGGTATTTCGGTGGAGAGCAACCCAGCCGAGCAGCTCCTTGATGTTTCTCTGGCTTCTGTCATGTGTTCACAAACTGGATGGCCTTGGCTGTAGCTTGGGTACATCGGCTGTCCTTAACTCCCTTGCTGATTGCCTCAGCTATGGACTTGAGGACCTGATCGTGCCTCCATCGATAGCGACCCTCGCTCAGTGCCTTGGAGCAACTGCTCAAGATGTGTTGCAGGCGCATGTCCATTATGCCCCAGGTGTACAGGTTTGATGGGCTCGGGTGGACATCATACACCTCTTGGATCAGGAACTTGATCCTCAGGGGGTTCCACTGCCAGATGTCCTTCCAAGTCATGTGCCGCTCCTTCGCCTCCTCCCACTTCATCCAGGCTCCTTGCTGCTTCATGGCCACTGCTCTGCTGGTTCGCTCCTCCTCCACTGAAGCTCGCACCTCCTCCTGCACTAGCCTCTGCCTCTCCCTCCCAGTGGCAGTCTCATACTGGGTTCGTGTTGACATCCCAAGTCCCCCTCTGCCTTGTGCCACTGTGCCGAGGATGGCCTTGTGCTCCCTGTCCTCACCACAATTCCTGCCCCAGACACTTTGGTGTCCCTGGATCCTGCGTACTGCAGGTGTTCCTGTGTCCGTGTCACAATGAACTCCTCCGTGACCGAGCTAAAAGGCAGCCTTAGTCCAATGTTGCTAAAGCTGCTTGGTAGACCCAGCCATCTGCGAAGATAGCTGCTCTCATTCTGCTCAAGCCCTTTCACCACGGTCATGGGAACGAGGAGAGGATTCTTGGGAGGATCTCATGTTGGTACATCAAGTTCTTCACTAGATAACTATTTGTTGTTGGAAGGCATTTCCACTAAAGTTAAATCCCAATTAAGTAATCAGTGGATCTTAAAACAAGCCATGTAATGATAGAAACATTTAAATTAACATTAATGAAAATAAATATTACTTACTGTCGGCAATGATACATATGTTTGTGCTTAAATAAATATACTTAGGGTAAAAAATGTTTGTTGTATTACATTTAATTTTATTTACCTAAGTCCTCCCATTTTGTTCATAAATGTCTGCCATAAGTTGCAGGATTTTGATTTGCTGGCTGTGATTTGCTAGTACTGTAATTCATTTCCATAGTTATTAACTATCCTGTACATACTATCAATGATCAGGGCTAGTTAAACTACAGAGTTTCTGTAACACAGGCTAATAATGGACATTATCTCCACTTACAACAAAATAAAATTTCCCGTTAGATAAATGTAGCATTTTTAGGACATAATTAAATACGCTTGATCAAATTGACACCGCAGACACACAGCCAAAACAAGCATGGGATAGAGCAATTTAGGTGAGCCTGTGAGACGTAATCAAAAAGGCTTTGCATTAATCTTTGACACATCAATCTGGCTGCATGCTCACTGTGAACCTCTGAATGATAACTCTGTCATATTTGGACGTTTGCTTTGCACACACACCACGCAAGCAGTGATGCTTTTTTTACTTGGTACATCTATAGGAAAATGAGCTGTTAAAGGGAAATCTGCTCTGGAAGTGCAGCTTCCAAAAAGATCATTTTGAGTCAAAGGTAGTGGTAGACCTGCACCGAGTTACAAATTAGAAGGTGCACATTTAGTCATGATGATATGGAATTAGGATTTTAGAAGGCCAACAGACAGGGTTAAGGACACAATAGATGCACTTCCCCTTTCGCTGGGGGATGATCTTTGACAAAACAGGTCTTAAGAACCTGAAGGATCTTTTATATAGACCTTCAATGATATTTTTTTACATGGTGAAGACTTTAACTTTGATGATTTAGAACTCTTTGCACGCTGTTTTGCTGGCCTCCCTTTGCTTACAAATACTTTTGGTGATTTTTTTTTATTATTGCTTGTGTGGCTAGTGATTTAAGATGTGTTTCATATCAGATTGTAACTCAAAGGTCTCCCAGCAGGGTGTGCCCGGAATACAAGGACCCCCAGGGCCCCCTGGAACCCCGGGGTTGCCAGGCAGTAATGGTCCCAGTGGGCCACTAGTAAGTATCAGCTAAAATGGGGACACAACACCAAAAAACAGACAAAACAATCAAAGACAAGGGCGTTTAGAATGTTGATTTAAATCAAGTGTTGGCAAATGCACTATTTTGAGATGCATAGTTCAGCGCTGATGTCTATGAATGGCCATCATTGTAGGCTTTGTGTACACGAAGGTAGCAGACTTTGAACTGCTTAAAATAAGTGTTTTCTATAAATAAACAAGCATAACTCAATAGGTTACCTGATATTTATGATGATAAACACAGCAGTTTCGAGTAATCAAACTATAAGCTGTTGGCCAGCATGGCAGAAAAGGAAAAAAATATTCTGGCTCAGGGGGTCTCAAAATGAATTTGTAGGTAGAGGAAAAAGACCCAGGAGATGACCTGAAAAGGGAGATTAAATTAAAAGCCAAAGTCTTGTTACAGAAAATAAACACAAAGTTAAAATCTGACAAATGGTGTGGAAATGTACACTAGGGAATAAATTAAAAGTTTTTTTGGGTTTGGATATAGATAGTCGTTTTGATACAGCAGGTATTGTTGGGTTTCTTGCCTGTTGATGACGCACAGACATATATAGTTCAATTATAAAATATTGGGTGATCAAGATTTTGTTGCCGCTACTCATAAATGGTTAGCTGAGGCTATTGTTCCTGATGATATTAAAAAGAATGAGGATAAAGGTAATTATGAAGCTGAAGGCAAGGTTGCCTTTGGTGGCATGATGGAGGAGGAGCCATAGATTGAACCTCATAACAGGAGTCAAACGTGTTCTTCAAATGCAAGTTCTTTCATGATTTGCTTGTGTGAGTGGATGATTGGCATGAAGGGCTTTTGTAAGTTGATGATTTAAAGGAGAAGCATGAAATAGAAGAGCAGAAAACAAAGAACAAACTGATTTTGACAGCAAAGTAGCTTCAACTAATTAACTAATTGCGCGGTAGGGCAACTCTAAAGGCAGCATTACATCTGATCATTCAGATTAATTTGAGTCATATGTTTCCAAAGGTGTCAGATTCACGATTGCAAATTTTACAAGCTACACAGCTTGCTCCCTAGACTTCACAGAAGCTTAATGAGGACGCTGAACTGTTGTTGGGCAAAGAGATTGTGTCTAATCCAAACAATGCTCATGACAAGCAAAATCCTGCAGGGGTTAATGATATTGCTTTAAATTCTTTGGTGTCACAAACACCAAAGAATTGTCAGAAACAAAAACCTACACAAGTAAAAGTCATCAAGCTGAAGAGTTCTACAATGTAACAGAATGACGTAACATTTCTTGTTTAAATGGAAACAAGCCAGCCAGGAAATTATCATCTGTGATAGAAGTCCTCTACATTTCAACTCATTTATACAAGCTTTTGAAAATGATTTCGAGACAAATGCTGATTGTGATTGGACTGTTTGTACTACCTTGAACAGTACACCAGTACACAACCAACACATTTCACACACGGCTGGTTTCACATGACTACAGAAAGGGTGTGTACGGACAGTACCTTCCATATGATGCACGCACTGCACCACTGAGCTACTTGAAAAACCAGGAAAGGTGTTTAACATAACTACAGCCTACATCAACAGGGTTACAGTTAGAAAAATATTAACTGTGAAGGAAAATGTTGCAATGTCATGGAGGAGTTGCATTACTTCGAGAAGATAAACATGACAACTAACATGAGAATGTTATTCTACAGTTTCTTTTTAAACTGAGAGAGAAATGGAGAACAAAGGCAAATGAGATTTTGGAGAGAGCCGATCAAATAGTTGCTTTCCAGATAATGGTGGTTCCATTGAAAGTTAGATTTTAAATGTGATGAGCCTTAAGCCTTAATTTAGGCACCTGTGTTGTTTGTCTTATGTAAGGAATCATCATTTACTGGAACAATGTCGACAACTAGGAAAAAGGTCAGACAGAAAACAAAAGTCTAAGTTTTGGCTACCTGAACAAAGAACCTTTCTGTAAGAATTGAGTGCAGATAAGCTGCAGCATATCATATTGGACAGAAGCAAGATCGAAAGGACTTCAACAAATCATCAGAAGGCATTAAAACCTTTTCTACTCATGTTCATACAGAGGCTGGCCACTACAAGGATACTCTCTCTATTTTGTCTCTCCCAGTGAAGAATTGTAAGGAAGCAAAGATCATTAAAACTCAAGCCTTTCTGGATCCAAGGAGCACGGATACACTCCTTACGTGGGGGAGAATTTAGTCTGGTATGAAGGTTTTACTTGGCTCTGCTTTTAACCAGCTAGTACATCTATAACTTCATTGAGATGTAATTTATAGATTAACTGGAACTGTCAATAGAGGAACCAAGATTCAAGTATAATGCTCTGCTCAGCTAGAGAATGGACATTAAAAAATTCAAGTTTTCTTTTAGAAAGTAGGATTTTTAGAAAGGATTTTTTTAATGCAAGAAAAATCAGTTCCTCTGCATTGTATCGTGTTCTGAAATGGAAACTTAATACAAATGCCAATAATTGTGGTTATGAAGAAAGAGTTCTGCAGCATTAACAGTCAACAGCAAAGAGTAAGGTGCGGTTTATACCACATCATGCTGTATACCACCACAAAAACATAAGCTATGGATGGTGTTTGAATGTAGAGTAGAGTAAAACGGGGGTCTTTTTAAAGCATGTGTACTCACCAAGTTTCATGTGGTGACCTCAAGTTAATCGGGAACAAGAACATTGAAGAATACTCTAATGACACTTATTGACAGTTATCACAGTTTCCTCATCAAGCTGTGCTTGCTTTGCTCCTAGAAATACTGCTGAGTATAACTACTCATAATTCTTAGGGATGTTGTATTAACAGTCACTCTGTGATGACCAAAGACAGTGTAATCCAATGAATCAGAAACAGACAAGAAGTGGTCCTAAGTATTCCAGGAGAGTTTAGGTCTCAGACTCTGTGTGAGTTGAACCTTGACAGAGATAAGCTACATGTGCTCAAAGTGCTAGCTTTACAGTGATCTACCAAGACAGTTTGAAGTTCAAACTGAAAGTCACAGAAAAGACTTTTACTAAAAAAGGTATGATGTCCATTATCAACAGGTGGCTGACCGACTTAGAAACATTGGCTCTAAGTTGGCAGGTTTACAAACCTGAAGATTTTGAAAAAATGGTCACAGCCCCGTTACACAATTTCTCTTATGAGCATTGATATGGTAAAGCTTTGTACATTAGATTGCAAAACCTCAACAAGCTAGTTCATTTAACATTTGTGCTTGGCAAGACCAAAGTAGCTTTATGTTAAATTTATGTTAAGAGCTCATTGTGGCTGTTATTCTGTTAGATTGTATAAGATGCTTCAGCTGCCATCGGAGTGACAGCACATCATTCTAAAGGATATTAAAAAAGACAAAAGGGGGTAGCCTATAGAAGTATAATTACAGAATTTGATTAGGATAACCATAACCTTTGAAATGAAACATGACAACCTATTGATCAATGCAAAAGTCATTAGCTTGAATGCCACTTATTTTAGGGCATGCAGAGATTACAGTATGGAGTCGCTTGGTTCATGAATCTAAAAGGTATACTACTGAGCTACTTGGGGGATCTCACAGAAGCTAAAATAGCCATAATTTCATTTTGTGGAAAAAAAAAAAGATTCACCCAATGATTTCAAAGCATTGTCACAAGACAATTTACAAGACAATCAGTTATACCCACAAATTACCAGATTTACAAACTGGACCCTGTGCTACAGGATTGGCCTCTGTGTGTTGGAGGCCTGCAAGGTAAAGCAGCTACCCCCCGGAACTTTTCCTCATTCTGGCAAAAAAAACAGCACATCTCCATTCTAATCCTCTGTCATTTACACTTGCATGTTAGTTGTGAAAGGAGAAATCAAGCCCTCTCAGTCGTAGGACATTTTTGGGTAACAAGCAACATGTTTATTCTGCAGGTTTTATGGAGATAAAAAAAGAGACAAAAACACATGGCAGACTTAGAGGAAGGAGTGGTTCCTGATCTTCTGCTTTTTAATAAAGTTGGTGTAGATATTGGTGTAGTATTGTTAAGTTGCTTGACATGCAAGTTCTTTGATAGCATAATTACAGCTACAAAAACCTTTAGCCTCACTTAATAGAGTTGGATCTCTTGGACCTCAGCTCCGCACAATTTCTGGTACAGTACTGAATTGGTTTTATTCTTACCTTCTTTGTATCAATAGGCAAATCGTCTCGGGAGGACAGAAGTCACATGTGGAGTACTCCAAGGTTCAATCCTGAGGGCCCTCCTAATTAATATGTCATACACCCACAAGCTCAGATTGTGACAAGTGATAACTATACAGTTGATACCCAGATCTTCATTAGTATGTCATCAGGTGACACCATTGAAGAACTGAATAGATGCTTAGAAGGAATCTATTTGTGGATGTGCCAAAACTTTCTCCAGCTGAACAGAAACAAAACTGAAGTTATAATCTTTGGAAGTAAAGACAAATGATCATTAGTCAGTGTGCACCTTTAGCTATTAAAGCTAGAAATTACTGATCAGGCCCAAAATCTAGGTGTCAAACCCAAACCTTCTGAGAAACACAAAAATAATTCCAAAGTCGGGCTTCTATAACCAGAAAATTTCCAGTTAAATTAATAGGCAAGGTAAGGCAAGGCAAGTTTATTTGTGTAGCACATTTTCGTGTACAAGACAATTCAAAGTGCTTTACATAGGAAAAAAGATGACAAAATGAAACAATAAAATGAGCTTTCAATTTAAAAGAAATAAAATTAAAATTAAATATTAATAATAGTAACAATATTGTCAGTTGATATATGCACAGTTAAATAAGGCTGTTTTCAGCCTGGATTTAAACAACAGCAGAGTTGAAACCTGTCTCACCTCTTCAGGAAGACTGTTCCAGATTTTAGGAGCATAAAACTGGAATGAAGCCTCCCCTTGTTTGGTCCTGACTCTGGGCATCAGCAGGAGGCCACTACCTGAGGTTCTCAGAGTCCTGGCTGGTTCATA
>JAVLVB010000291.1:601860-616056 GCA_032876305.1 Orestias chungarensis
TTAAAATCTATTCTAAGTTTGACAGGGAGCCAATGAAGGGAAGCTAAAATTGGGGAGATATGATCTCTCTTTTTAAGCTTCATCAGAACTCTTGCTGCAGCATTTTGGACCAACTGTAGACTTTTAATTGCATTTTGTGAACTTCCTGCTAATAAAGAGTTACAATAGTCCAGCCTTGAAGTAACAAATGCATGGACTATTTTTTCAGCATCTGTCCTAGATAGAATATTTCTAATTTTTGCTATATTCTTAAAATGAAAGAAGGAAATCTTACAGACCTGTTTTATATGAGACTTGAAAGACATTTCCTGTTCAAAAATAACACAAAGGTTCTTTACATTGTCACCAGATGCCAAACTGATTCTATCCAGGTCAAGTGGCTGACTAAGCAATTTCTTTTTTAGGGGTTCTGGTCCAAAGATAACAACTTCTGTCTTTTCAGAGTTCAAGAGCAGAAAGTTTAATGTCATCCACATTTTTAGGTCATCTAGACATGCCTGTAATCTACCAAACTGACTGGATTCATCGGGATTTATACATAAATACAGTTGTGTAACATCAGCATAACAGTGGAAATTAACACCATGCTGTCTGATGATTTTACCAATAGGGAGCATGTATATAGTAAATAGAATTGGGCCAAGTACAGAACCTTGTAGTACTCCACAAGTAACCTTACAATGTCATTTAGATTTGTCATTTAGATGAACAAACTGGGATCTATCAGACAAATACGATTTAAACCAGCCTAGTGCTGTTCCGTTGATCCCCACAGTGTGTTCGAGCCTTTCTATGGGGATATTGTGATTGACTGTGTCAGAAGCAGCACTGAGATCTAACAAAACTAGAATCGACACGAGCCCATTGTCTGGGCCAATATCCCACTCGTATCTAGAGAAACTAGTTTGTAGTATAACTTCTCCACTCCCTCAACAGTCAATGGGTATTTTCATCTATAATATGGTACCAAGCAACTTCAGAAATATGGTGATGCAACCATTGTTAAAAGAAGCAGGCTTGACTTATCTTGTCTCTTAAACTTTAGGATACTCTTCAAGATGGTATGGGATGGCTGACACTATTTTTTTTGTTTAGTGCAATGAAAAAAAAGACAAAGGTTATAAGTTTTTTTGGTGTTTCTAACAGTATTCCCACCTTTCTTCTGTTTGTCCACTAATGAATAAACAATCCTCACAAATGTAGGGGTAAAAATGGACCTAAGCCAAAATGTGACAGTGTGTCAAGACTTTGGTTAAGTCCTATAGAGTCCCATAGAGTGTACAATCACTGCCAGTGATGCTTTTATAACTTAGGTTTCGATTATTGTAACTCCCTTAGTAAGAAATTAGTCAGAACTCCCTTGCTTGCACTGCTGGTGCTAACTGGTGCCTAATGTGTCATAACTGGTACAAGCAAATGGCAGCATATCATATCGAGCACATTCTAAAATCCTTTGTCTGAATTGCTTTATAATGACATGGACTCATTCGTTTTTAGATAACTCAACTACATGCTTTTAGCAGTCCTGGTTTTTCACCCAAAGTAAAGTATCATCTCTGTCCTAATGTTGTACTCTTTAAGTATCTTTTGTAAGTTATGTGATTGTTTTATCTTTATGTGCTTTATATGTTTCACTGTACTTTGGTCAGCTACAACATTTTTTGTTAGCGTTTTTTTGGCTAGTTAAGTCAACAGAAGTGTTATTGTTGAAGAGAACAAAAAAAGGGTCAGATATGGTGACATCCAACACAGACCATGGAAACATCCACATCTCACTGATAATCAAGTCTAGAGTATTCCTGTTTGCTGCAGAAGACATTTGTGTAGGACTTAGAAAGTTCCACAACTGGAAGGGATCCTAAGTAAACACTGTTACCTGTTAGCTTAAAAATTACACATTATTCTCAAGTTCCGGCCCTTTTCCTCTGCTAAAATGTATTTGGGCGTTTTACATTAACCCTGGAAAAAGGTTTTTGTTGAAGGATAGTGAAGGATCAAAAAATCTGGGTTTCCCTTTGTTTCCTTTAACACACACCAAGACAGACACACACACAGGTTGGTTTCTCTATCTGTGCAGGGACATTCTAGTGACTTCAATTCACTTCTCATTCATGTGTATAGTCTAAATTGGTGCCTAACCCTAAACTTAACTATTACTAGTACACAGAGGTGTGGACTTTCTTGTACCTCCCCGTACAGGTCAGAAACTGCCATGGAAGTAGTTATAGTAACACAAAAGGCAACGCAATATATACACAGTATCAGCCCTTTTATGTAATTGATTACATTTGCATTTGTTTCGTATTGTTTGAAGGATGTTCTTACAAAATGTTTTGATAAATAAATATTGATATTAAAAACAAACATTATCAGTATAAAAAAGGACTTGAAACTCAAACGTTAACACTTGGGACTTGACTTGAGACTTGCTTGTTTTGACTTGGGATTTGACTCGGGACTTGCTTGTTTTGACTTGGGACTTGACTCGGGACTTGAGAGCAAAGACTTGAGACTTACTTGTGACTTCCAAAATAATGACTTGGTCCCACCTGTGCTAGTACATCCCTAACCCTAAATCTAACCTCAACTCAACTCCCACCATAGTCCTAAACCTAACTCCTATCCCCAAAACAGCACTGGGTGCCTAAAATTATAGTATTTGTTGGGAAATGGTCCACAGCTGAACACTTCCCTCTTTTTTGCCTGTTGGAATCATGCTTGATCATGCAGACCTGTGCAATTGCTGGGTTGTAGTTTTCTGACATTTTACCATCAATAATCAGGCATTACTTAGTCTCAAACGTATTTTGTAGTGTAGCATTTAGATGTTATAAAACAAATAGGTAGTTGAGCTGCATGTTGGTAATTTTGGTGTCGATTTTTGCTGAATATGTTGACTGTAAGGTTACACTATTGAATGAGTTATCATACTTTGGAGAGAGGTTGCTAGTGTTTATTCTGGGGTATTCAGACTCTGTCTTTATGCTTTCGTGAGAAACTGAGGGTTATTGGCTAATAATTGATGGTACTCAGATGGTACCCTTGTTTATCTTAAAGAATCTCTAATTCTATTAACACATTTATTAATGTTAAATTATGAAATAGAATTACTAATAGTAACAATACCCAAAAAGATTGGAATTCCTGTTGCATTATAACTTTGATACCTCATACGAACAATGTCATTGTTTGTGGAAATTGTTTTTAAAAATTGCTATATTTTTTACGTTTATTTTTGCAAACCTTATACAAGAGGTTGGATAAGATTTGTATTGATAATCAACTGCTCTTGTGGATGTTACATTACAACCGAGCCGTAGTTGCTAGTTGATACTTTCCATACGCCACTAAATATGGATAAGACAACTTCCCAAACAGCTGATTCCGGGGGGGGTGAGAAGGTTCTGCAGGCTTTGAGCTGGCTAAGGCAAAGGTTAAGGTGCTGGAAGAGGATAAGAACAGGATAACCAACCTATGTCCAAGAGCAAAAGTGAAACAATAGCAGAACACAACTCACTGTTACAACTTGTTCAAGATAAGACTAATACCACAGACTTTTGGAGCAGTATCAAAGCTGAAGGATGGGTGAATCAGGGTGTTCTCAGTTACCCTTTGTTTGTGGAATGAGCTTCCAGACCACCTGAAGGCGCCACAGAATAAGGAATCTTTCAAAAAGTAACTGAAAATATTGTTTATGTTAAGATTTTATATCATATTTAAAATTATTTTTATTTATCATGTTTTTTAATGATTTCATTGTCTTTTGTAGCAAATCAAAAGAAACCATAAATAAAATGACATTGTAATTGATAATGATTATTTGAAAAAAGTGATCAGTTGGGGAGGGTAAGCGCTGTTAGAGCCTTCATACAGGTCCAGGGATTAGCTTGATGTGACACTCGCTTTGACAAGTGCCAGGAAAACCTCATTATGGTTAGTATCTTTCTACAGTGGACGGGCCTCAGCTTTTCCCATAAGCAGTTGGGGTGTTAATACTCACGCTGCAAATAGGCAAAAGATAGCTCTCTCAACCTTTCCGCATTGTTACCCATATAGAACCTCAGTTAGCTGGAGAGGATTTAGAAAACAAGACACCTTAAAAACCCACCTGGTATTTAGCCTGGAATCTGATATTCTAATGTTTGTTAATGTTCAATCATATCCTTTCTTCTCCATACTTGCAAAAGCTGATGAAGCTCAAACAAAATATGATAATTTGAATATTCTTCATATGCATATTTGGTCTTACTGAGACACGTACCTTTGAAATAATTAACTGAATTATTAAAACTTCTTCCTACTGCAGGACCACAGAATATTTTTTAAATGATCATTGATTTTTCAACTTGGATGATTAATAGCAGTATTAACTTCCAACATTCTCTCTTCAAGTCATTAGACATAAGGAGAGAATATTGGGCATCCATTTATGCTAAACTGAGTGTTTGAATGGGATCTCCCTCCATACATAGTACACAAGCAACTTTTCATGTCATGAAGGTGATAAAGATATCTGGCTTACCACAGCTCTTGGTTTTTCCACTGGGACACTGACGCCAACAGGACGTACAGATTAACATGAGGATTATTTTTGTTCTAAACTGTTCAGCTAAAAGAAAGACTTTTTAGAAGCTTTAAAGATGAGCTGTTTCTATAGCTAACACTCTTCAATTTCAGCCAAAAACAATTGTTTGCAGTGTTGTGATCCCAGAAGTCCAGCTAAAGCTACTTAGGATTCTTCAAGTCGACTAGGGGTATTCACCTTGTTTTTAAACCAGCAAAGGGATTTGCGAGCTCCAGTGAAAGCTGAATCAGCGTGCTAGCAGCTCTCAATCTGACCAAATCTCTTTCTTTTTATTTTCTTTGGACCAGCTTCCCTGAACATTATTTGGAGCAGACATTGTGACAGGTCCTCTTATACTGAGACAGGTGTCTGCATGTGTCTGGGCAGGAAAATGTGTATAAATACAATAATTTAGATAGTGCTTGATAGCTTGGAGCAATGTCTAAAAGTGTTAAAAGCTCTTAAATGCTTTGTGTAACAAAATTTCTTTTAGGGTCCATTATTTTTATTATAGTATAGTTGTTTGATATTGCTTCCTGGCATACACCAACATAAGATCATAAATATTATGGTTACGGTAAGTATGACAGTTTAAGCGTGTTGAGTCAAAGATAGGAATGAAAGCTATAACTCTACTACAGTTAGCGTAAATCAGTTAATCAGGCACATATGCATGTCAACAAACAGTTGCACTAATGAAAATAATAACTTTTAAACAAGCATACAGTTTATTAATTACATTTACCTTGTTTGGATTTTTACACCTAGTTTTATCTCTGCAGGGTGAGCCAGGTGTTCCAGGACAAAAGGTGGGCCTTTATTTGTTTTATATTTAAACATTTAGTAAGGTCTTATTTATTAAGCATTTAGGCTGGGCTTTCTCCCCCTAAAGGTTTTAGCTATTTATTGGCACTATTGTTAGCACTGTTTCCTTGTAGCAAGAAGTTCCTAAGACCTCCCTGTTCTTTTCCCCACTTTAGGTTTTGGTTTTCTATGGGTACTTCATCTTCTTCAAACTGTCCAAAAACATACATGTTAGGTTAGGTTAATAGGTCTCTCTAAATTGCTTATTTATAAGTGCGCCTCTGCATAGTTGTTTTTCCAGATTAGTGCTATTCTTATTTTGTCTCTGCAGGGAGAACCAGGCATTCCAGGACAAAAGGTGGGCTTGTTGTAAGATGATGTAAGATTGAAAGTGGAGATGTGTTGCTTAGAATAAAATTATAGCTATAAAGTTTGTCTGCATGTTGCAAGAACCTCCAAGAGGCTTCCCTCCATATACTCTTTTTTTCTAAGACTGTTCAACAACGTATGAAAGCTAAACTGGCCACCTTAAATTGCCTTTCAGTGTGGGGGGTGTGTGAATGCATGGTTGATTGCCTTTGACTTGTTCATTTAAGGGTGTAGTATATTTTTCATAAAATCAAATTAAAACTTATTTCGATAAAGGTTTGTCTTGAACGTGTTACCTGCATTTTCTACCTACACTACTTTTACAGTTTTTGTTTTCAGGTCTTACATTGAATGGAATGATTTGCCAACAGTTCTTATCTTTGATAAAGACAAGCAGGCTTGGCAGGTTGAACTCACTCTGTGAGACTGCTCTGGTAAGACTGGAGCTGAACTTGATTCTTTCAAAAAAAGGCAACAGAAGCAAGTTTTGGAAACGGGGAGGCTTAGGCAGTAGACAGATCTGTGGATAAGGCAAAAGATGGGACTCCAGACGCAGCAACAGGGTCATTGTCCTGATTATCAGAAAGCAGTTAGATGTTCAATGATTGCAAGAAAATCTGGGGCTTGAAAATGTTCTTATAAAGATAGACTCAGGAAGACTTAGTGTTGGCTTTTAAAGTCTGGCAAAGTGTGTTTGTCAGAGAGTTCCATTTGAAAGCAGGGAAACAGGTATATGGCATAGCAATGAGCTGCTGGTTCGAAGTGCAGGTGTTAAACTAATTAGTATAACAGCAGACAGACAGGCCAGAACATCCTTTTAACCTAAAAGATGCAAATAAGAAAGAAGTAGTTAGAATCAGAAAACGTGAAGTTCTTTTCACCACATCTGTTTTTTGAAATTCTGTGGAAGAGGCAATATTTCTACAGAATTTCACATCACTTTTCCATCTAAATAACAGGAGATTCCCACATTGATGGGTGAGGATCCCAGTTTTTTTTTTTGATTCACACAGACATGTCTTGTCTTTCTCAAAAAGGTTGCAGGGGGAAAAGTTCTTTAGTGATTTGATCAAATCATCCATCAATTATCCAGACCGCTTTTCCTTGTGGGGTCATGAGGGTCTTCTGGTGCCTTTCTCCAGGGGTACAACCTGGACAGTTCACCTAAGTGATTAGATGTTTGTTTCAAATACTGATGAGTTGATCAAAAGAATGTGGACAGAAGTGATTCTTTGTTGGAAAAAGTTAAACAATATAATTCAGTATGTAGCCACCAAAATGTCAACCCCTTTACTAAGCATACTTTTTGAGGGAAGGCTAGTCATTAGTACTCTCATGGACAACCGTGCTGTTATTAGATGTAAAAAAAACAAAAAAAAAAACACATGCATGCAAAGACAAACCTTTCTTGTTAGATATTTCTGGAGACACAGTCTACATGAAACAGAGGTCTGAATATGTTGAATAAAAGTCTGAATATAGGAAATTAAAGTCTGAGTCTGTGGAATAAATGTTGAACATATGGAATTAATTCCTTGAGGAATTATGGGTGATGTGCTCCTAAATAGAGAAGGGACACTGAAGAGGGTGTAGAGCTGGTCCACTGTTCCACGTCCAGGACAAAAACCGCCCTGCTCCTCCTCCAGATGGGATTCGACTCTCCGGCGGACCCTCCTCTCTAGTACCCCTGAATAGACCTTACCAGAGAGGCTGAGGACTGTGATCCTCCTATAGTTGGAACACATCTTCCGGTCCCCCTTCTTAAAGAGGGGAACCACCACCCCAGTCTGCCAGTCCAAGGGCACCACCCCCGATGTTCATGCGATGCTGCAGAGGCGTGTCAGCCAAGACAGCCCCACAGCATCCATAGTCCTGAGGGACTCCGGGCGGATCTCATCCACCTCCGGTGCCCTGCCACTGAGGAGCTTTTTGACTACCTCGGTGACCTCGGCTGCCGTGATTGGAGAGCCCACACCCGGCTCCGCAGTCTCTGCATCCTCATTGGAAGGCATGTTGGTGGGATTGAGAAGGTCTTCGAATTATTCTCGCCACCACTCCACAACGTCCCAAGTCGAGGTCAGCAGCCCCCCCTCCTGAGACGCCGGACGGTGGACCACAAATTCTTTGAAGCTGTCCGGTAGTCTCTCTCCATGGCCTCTCCAAACTCCTCCCACGCTCGATTTTTTGCTTCGGCAACCGCCAAAGCCGCATCCCGCTTGGCCTGCCTGTACCTGCAAGCTGCCTCCAGGCCATTTATTTATGACATGCGACCACAAGTCCGACGACACGACTACAAGGTCGATCATCGAACCGCGGCCTAGAGTGCCCCCAAGCCAAGTGAGCATATGGAGACTCTTATGCCTGAACATAGTGTTCGTTATGGAAAATCTGCGACGAGCACCGAAGTCCAATAGCAAACGACCATTCAGGTTCAGATCAGGTCACACTGTCGCTGCCCACATGGACGTTGAAGTCCCCCAGCAGAACAAAAGAATCACCGGTAGGAGCATTATCTAATACCCCATCCAGTGTCTCCAAAAAGGGTGGATACTTAACTACTGTTAGGAGCATAAGCACAAACAGCAGTCAGGACCCATCCCCCCACCCTAAGGTGAAGGGAGGCTACCCTTTCGTTCACCTGGGTAAACCCCAACGTACAGGCACAGAGCCGGGGGGCAATGAGTATGCCCCCTCCTACCCGGCGCCTCTCACCTTGAGAAACTCCAGAGTGGAAGAGGGTCCAGCCCTTCTCGAGGATTATGGTTCCAAAACCCAGGCTGTGCGTAGAGGTTAGTCCGACTATATTTAGTCGGAACCGCTCAACCTCACCAAAAACCTCAGGTTCCTTCCCAGCCAGAGAAGTGACATTCCATGTCCCTAGGGCTAGCTTCTGAAGCCGAGGATCGGACCTCCAAGGTCCCCGTCCCCGGTCGCCGCCCAATTCACACGGCACCCGACCCCTACGGCCCCTCCTGCAGGTGGTGGGTCTGCTGGAAGGGGGGCCCCATGTCGTCCTTTCGGGCTGAGCCGGGCGGGGCCCCACGGGCGAAGGCCCGGCCACCAGGCGCTCGCCGCCGTGCACCCAGATCAGGCCTGGCTCCAGAGGGGGGCCCTGGTGACCCACATCTGGGCAAGGGTAACTGGGCTCCATTGATGTTTGCCTCCATAGAGGTTTTTGGACTGCTCTTTGTCTGGTCCCTCCCCTAAGGACCTGTTTGCCATGGGTGACCCTACCAGGGGCATGAAGCCCCAGACAACATAGCTCCTAGGGTCATTGGGACACAGAAACCCCTCCACCACGATAAGGTGGCAGTCCAAGGAGAGGCAGATAGAATAGAATGCCTTTTATTGTCATTACACACATTGTACAACTTGATTTGAGAGGCATACACACATGGAAACCAACACATTGAATTATTTAACTGTTGATTATATTATCTGCATAATTATAGAATGATAGTAGATTATTTAATTTCCCTTTGAGATAAATAAAGTAATTTTGATTTTTGATTGATTTAGATTTTACCAGCTGACGCTTGGCAGACACACAATCTTTGTTAAATCTTTGATGAATTAACATGTTTGACAGAAAACATTTTCGTTGTTTTTACTCTTAAGTTAATAAAATTTAATCCAACTGCAATTAATATCCCTTGTCCTTCTTTGTTTACAAAATAAAATAAAATGTCAATAGAAAGTCCTGTACAGTGTACATTTAAGAGTAAAACCCCCCAACTTAAAACAGCATTTTATGCAAACATTTATTTGTCCCTTCAATCCCTTACAATGTTTAACCCTGTTATCATAGTCTCAATATTTTTTTAGTTCTTTATAATCTTAAATAATAATATTTAGGGGTTATTTGAGTTTTGTCTACATTTCAGGCTGTGAAATGGGAAAAAAAATAGATTTATAGCATTTTCAATTATTATAGAATAAGTGTGGGGGACATCTGATTAATGTAGAACTATTTTGTTCTTTGGACATACACTTTTTAATCATATTTATTTATTTAGTGTCCTTGATGGGTTTAAGAACTACAGAGATCAGATCTAGAAATAATGACCTATAAACATGGAAAAATAGTCCCTAACATGGGAAAGTTTGTTTTTGTACTTAATGAGGGATATACAAATACATGATACATTTCGGTATATAAAAAAAAGAAAATATGAAAGCCCAAGTTGATATATTTTCATAGAATGACTCTTGTTTTGTCTTTTTCAGGAAGATTGACCACATTTCCAAGTTTGAATCTTTCATCTCATTACCTTGTAAACATTTGTAGTCATAAGCAAAATCATCAAATTATATCTCTACCATCAGATAAGTGAGTTTTCAGAATTTGATAAAATAAATTGATAAATCTGTCAGGCGAAATAATTAAATGTGTTTAAAGGGAAATTACATTTTTTCAAGACTGTCTTGTTTTTCCTTAATTACCATTTGGTGAGCTCACTTCACATGAAGCACAAATGTAGAAAAATATGTTTTTAGGAAAAACTTTATTGGAATTACAGATACACAGTCATAGAGTACAGGGAATTATTATTTTGGGGGTCTAAATAAATAATAATTGATGTAAAAATGAGGAATAATGGAAGTATTTATGGAAGTATTTATCCCAAAGAGAAATTAAATAAATGGTATGTGAAGACCTGAGGGTGAAGATGCCAAAACTATTGTGTTACACACCATATACCAAAAATTGTGTTTTTCTCTTGTCCGCCTCCCAGAAACACTTAACAGGTTGAGTGAAATTAGAGTGCCTATCAGAGATAAGGCATGGGTGGGAAGGGGGTTCCTGCTCAAACTCAGTTTAGTTTAGTTTAGTTTAGTTTAGTTTAGTTTAGTTTAGTTTAGTTTAGCAGACAGACCGGTTTGTTAACTAAGCTCTCCCACAACCCCAGAGCTTATTTCAAAGTGACCCCAGTGTTGATGAACTAACTGACTGGTCAGTTATGCATGTAATGTATACTTTCATGCTTAAAACATCTAGAAAAGTTTTGTGACAAATTTGGAGTTGTAGGTAAACGCTGTCTGCGCTAGCGTTCTCTTTTTACCGCTGGTGGTGAAATGCATTGTCGGGTGTGATGCTGGCCAGGGTCTTCATAAGCAAGGATCCTCAATAAATTGGATGACATAAGGACATATCAGAGTAATTTGTTATATACGTACTAAGGATTGGAACAGTGTTTGAGTCACTGCCGATAAGCATCAAAAGCACGCGCATACACTTACAGACCAGTATGCAATGTTTTGGACCACGATACCCATAATCCCTCAAGGCCAGTCCAACTTTCAAGATTCATTCCATATATTCCGAGTTTTATCCCATAGATTCTGAAACAATGCCGCACATGCTCCTATAAGTGAGGCCATTCCTTTCTCCAAGGGAGAATGTTTGGTTACACATTTACACACTCATTGAATTGACAGTGGGACCAGTGGGTTACCACTGATGCTGTACACAATCATAGAATACAATGCAAATGTAAAAAGGTTGAATATAAAATACATATTTACAGCAATTATCTGTATATTCTACTTGTTAAATTTTTAAAATAGCCTAATTTACATCTACTTATTTCATTTTGGCTTGTTTTTATTATACTTTCTATTGTTTAAAAATAAACCTATCCAGAAAAATCGTGCCATCTGAATAAAGCAAATTCGAATGTGGTTGGATGAGAAGTGTAAACATTTACATTCAAATATCCTATTCGTTTAAAGGCTATTGATAACATACCTCTAAAGTTTTTTTTTGTTGTTGTTGTTTTTTGTACAACATTTATAGGGAACTAGTCATCACATTTTCCACTCCATGAAACAGATATTAATGCACAGTAGTACACATATGTTTTTTGTTTTTTTATGTATTTGTATTTTTTTTAATGTATTTGCTTTGTACTAAAATAGGTCTGATTTCAATCAGCATAAATGCATCTGAAACTGAAAGGATTTTAATATAACGGCCTTTTGAAGTATTTTGTTTTTGGGGGGGTTGTGCACTCTGGCCCTTGTTGCCTGTTCTAAGTTTTTTCACTTAATTACTTTCACTTTTATACTTTAAGTAGTTTTGAAACCAGTACTTTTACACTTTTACTGAAGTAAAATGCTTGAGTGGATACTTCAACTTCTACAGAAGTATTTTTAAACCCTTATATCTATACTTCTACTTGACTAATGCGTTTGAATACTTTAGATTAAATCATCTTCAGTTGTTTTGATATGTCTCTCAGATGTTACTGGTTAAATTATGGCCTCTGACAGAATACTTGCAAGTGCCAAGTTGTAGGTCTGGTTCCAGTTTCTTTATGATACATGCTAATGTGCTCGTGGGCCAAGCATTTAACAAATTGCCCTCCTACTTGTGTCAGAGTGTTAATAGGTACATGTGGTAAATGTGCTGTTAGGCACTTCAGGTGATCACTATTCCTAAAAAATAACATAGTTCATTTTGCTGACTGCAGCAGTTTCAGCAAATGGTAAAATGTGAAACTATTTGCAGTTTATAGGAAATACAGAGTTAAATGCTACAGGTAGAAATTTTTTTGTTAGCTGTTTCTGATCTTTGAATGAAATCAACAATCTTTTTTTGACCCCCTTAAAATGTTTCTCCTGAACAAGGGATAGCTGCTATACTACAATCAATCCATACAGGTTACATGAGAAAAAAATTAAGTTCTGAACATTCTCCTGAGTGTCAACGTTATGCCAAGCTATTTGTCAGTTCCAGACCTAAATACAAAATGCAATTTTTTCAGTGTATTTATTGGGTCAATGATAATTTAGGCAGACCAAGCAATATACCAATTTTTATATTGGTTGTGTTTGCATTGTGGAACTTTTGACCATCTTCCAGATTTCAAAATAGTGTATTCAGGGTTAAAGACAGGTGGAATGTAGCATCATGTTATACTCTTGCCAGAAAGTATCCTGAGAAAAAGTGTAAGGTGAATGTAGGTTGCCTCACACTGAAGTGAACTTTTAAGTGCGTCAATGATTTTACCCGAGTGTCAATATAACATTTGAATTTAACTCTCAGTTTGTATTTCAATGTTTGCCAGGGTGAAAAGGGAAAGCCAAGCCCTTTGGCAAAGGGGAGCAAGGGAGAACCTGGTTCACCAGGACTACCAGGCCTGATTGGTCTCAAGGTGAGATCTGTAGTGATAATTATGTCTTAGCCAGGTAGTTATCACTATGTCAAAAAAGACATAATACATATATATTTTTTATCTTTGTTTTGTTTGCTTGTTTTCAGAGTGAGAAAGGAAACAAGGTAAGATATTAAACTGACAGCATTTCTCACAATAAACCATAATCTAAGGAGAAATAATATTTTAAGACATTATGGTGCTCAATTCCATTATTAGGGGGAACCAGGTAACGAAGGTCCTGCTGGTCCAAGAGTAAGTCTTCCTTAATAGATAATTGTTTTGTTTTAAAAAAAATTGAAAATCAAAGACTTCAAATTCTGTTTTTGTTGTTTTTTTTGTAAAACTGTTTTTTCTTAATGTTTAGGGTCCACCAGGTCCAACTGGGCAACCAGGAAAGGCTGAAATCCAGAACAATGAAAATGTATTTAATTATTCCAACATATATATTATTCCAGTACTAAAACTTATATTGGTGTAGTAACATTGTATCGTTTTTACAGGACATACGTAATATACCCCTGATGGTAAGTCATGTAAATGTCTTCCTCTGTAGACAGTGGGTTGTTAGAGGGACTCCTCAAATCCAGAATTCAACTAATCAGCTTCTCCAAATGCTGCACTGTTAATCATTATTTTCTGCTAAATCTATAAATGATAGTCCTGACAGTTATTTTATTTATTTAGTTTTGGGGGTGATGGAGGTGGGGGTAATATGCATCATAAACAACACGTATAATGATAATAATGATTACGATAAGATAGATAACGTACCCACACAGATATGTGCACCCTAACAATATATATATCAAAGCATGCAGCTTGGAGGGTTGAAATATGCCATTACTGCTATGGCCGTTCAATTTCAAAGTGGAAATGTAATTAGCCATTAAAGATAAAGTGAGTATTATACAAAATAAGATAATCAAGAATCAAGAATCAGTTTATTTATATAGCGCCAATTTACAACAGGTGTCGTCTCAAGGCACTTTACAAAAAATCAATTAAAATCAAGGATACATTCTAACAAATCAATTTGAAAAAGTTTCCAATCTAAGGAACCCCAGCAGATTGCATCGAGTCATTGACTTGCAGCATTCACTCCTCTGGAATTAGGAGGCAGAAACAATGGCTTGTGTTGTCGTTGACTTTACAGCAATCCCTCATACTGAGCATGCATGTAGCGACAGTGGAGAGGAAAAACTCCCCTTTAACAGGAAGAAACCTCCAGCAGAACCAGGCTCAGTACAAGCAGCCATCTGCCACGACCGACTGGGGGTTTGAAAAGACAGAAAGCTAAAT
>JAVLVB010000291.1:630316-655142 GCA_032876305.1 Orestias chungarensis
AAATCAATTTGAAAAAGTTTCCAATCTAAGGAACCCCAGCAGATTCATGGAGTCATTGACTTGCAGCATTCACTCCTCTGGAATCAGCAGGCAGAAACAATGGCTTGTGTTGTCGTTGACTTTACAGCAATCCCTCATACTGAGCATGCATGTAGCGACAGTGGAGAGGAAAAACTCCCCTTTAACAGGAAGAAACCTCTTGTTAAATCATTGTATTTCTTCTACATTCACTTTGATGTAGAAGAAATACAATGATTTAGCATTATATAATGTACATCTGT
Organism: Orestias chungarensis; assembly: GCA_032876305.1. NCBI lineage: Eukaryota > Metazoa > Chordata > Actinopteri > Cyprinodontiformes > Cyprinodontidae > Orestias > Orestias chungarensis. The sequence continues at coordinate 630,598 of JAVLVB010000291.1, forward strand.
GATTATCTGTAAGGTATTTGCATTGAAACAAAAATGTCACGTCAAATTGATACTTTCCTGAATAGTCAATGGGAAAAGTCTTTATTGAAAGGAATCAATCAAACCTTTGATGAATATGCTGACAAATTTTGCATTTTTTAAAACTGGATCTTGATATTATTTATCTTTTTATTTTTTAATTATTTCTCTCAGAGTAGCTGGCTTAAGTGGCTAGGTTGTGATAGTCTGGGCCTCTTTGTGTCAGCTGCTTCCTCAGCAACATGAGTGCAGATAAGCGTAAGACAAAGAATGGAGGGATGAATCTAAAACAAAATCCTTTCAAGCTTTTTTTATCCTTATCCACTATACTCAAGAAACTAACCATGGAAATAAGAAGTCTTCAGTTCTTTCTCTTTAGTTTCATTCTCTGTTTCTGTAACTGGAACTTTAAAACTATATCTTTTTCACAATTTTTTTAAAAAGCATGTAATGATGCTCATGTTGCATGCAAGTATGTCCGGTCTCAAGTTTATTGGGACAACTGGACAGTTTAGGTACATTCTAACTCCCACATAGACAAAGATCCAAATGGATTGCAAAAATCAGCAATGTCCAGTTTAATGACTGTTGTTTTTTATGCATGCCCTCAGTTGTTGTTTTTCTTTCTTCTTCTTTTTGTGGTAACAGGGACCTGTAGGACCAAAGGGAGATAGAGTAACTAACCATTTCATTATTTATTTTACACTTAAACATATGATTAAAAATATTGTGACATTAATGGATTTTATAAATTTTTTATCTTTCAACAGGGTGAAAAGGGAGATGCAGGCTTTCCCGGACCAACTGGCTTTCAAGGAATGCCTGTAAGTTGCTGCCTATATTGCCACAAATACTTTGTTTTCTGGTATTACATATGTAAATAATGTCTAATTATGTTTACATATAATGTAGACCCCCCAAGTAAAAGGTCTTTTTAAAGAGTGTTTTTTTGGTAATTTTTGTAAACATTTCCAGAAGTATATTTTAAGGGCCTTTATACAACAGTTAGTTCTGACCGAGTAATCTGATTGGACGAGAGATTTTCCAGTGCTGAAATTCACCGATAACAGCACTGGGACTCTGCACAGGTGTATCACTCCGCTACACCTGTATTCTAACAGTAAATTTTAAATGATACAAAGTAGCTTGTGCGCAGAAAATGTTACCGTTCGTTGCATGGCAACAGCGCTGTCGAGGAACTATTTGTGTTGGCGGAGCCAACAGATCATCAAATAAACAAATAAATCACAATCTTTTGTGGTGTAATATTGCAAACCAATAAAATGTGTTTGTAGCACTGTGGTATAAAAGCAATATCACACTCGAGGTCGTGCTATATCGGTGAATATCGGCCTCGTGCCACAGACAATCACACGTGCCGATATTCACCGATATAGCACCCCCTCGAGTGCGATATTGCTTTAATAAAATATAGAATACATAGAATACAGTGCAATAGAATGTAATACATTCATACAAGTAATGTTTTCTAGAACACCTTCAAACATACACTGCTAGACATAAAGATATAATATAATATAATTCATCACACCTACTCTAGACTCCAATGGCTGCCTGTTTTACACCACTATGTATTGCATTTGGTGATCTAAGCCTTGAATCCAGCAGCTCAGCAATAAAAACCCATAAATGTTTCATCACATTAGTCTTGAATTGAAATGAATGCTTTATTAAATTTATTTTTAGCAACATTCTTTGTAAAACAAAACCAGATTACATTATGTGAGTCAAATGCCATCTGATTCTGCAAAACATTATGCATTTTCCATTGGTAATTTTACACTATTATACCTATACAGTTACTGAACTACGACTATTAATGGTGCAGTAATCTGGCCGGTACCATCACTTTAAAATACGGCTGCATCACCAAGACCTGGATAAAGCAGTATTTATGTCTATCAACCTGATTTACTGTCAGGCCTCTACATATAATGCAGGTGTAGGTTTTACGAGTGCCTACTCTGCTTGAGGGAAGATCCAAACTCATGGCTCAACATTGTCTGAGCTTTCTGGATTCTGGCCAATGGTAAAAATGTGGAAACTGTGCAAAAGAAACTTGGTCAGGATCAGGTGGTCAGTCATAGTAGGAACACTGGAAATGTACTCGCTGAAGGCTTTTAATAATCTGGCACCTATACAGGGGTTGGACACTGAAACTGAAACACTTGTCATTTTAGTGTAGGAGGTTTCACTCATAAATTGGGCCTGCCTGGTGACCAATCTTCATTAATTGCACATGAACCAGTAAGAGGAGAGTGTGAAGGTCGAATAAGTAGGGTTAGAGCTCAGTTTTGCTGAAAATATTGCAATGCACACAACATTATGGGTGACATACCAGAATTCAAAAGAGGACAAATTGTTGGTGCATGTCTTGCATGTGACCAAGACAGCAAGTCTTTGTGATGTATCAAAAGCCACAATATCCTGGGTAATCTCAGCATACCACCAAGAAGGACAAAACACATCGAACAGGATTAACTGTGGACGCCAGAGGAAGCTGTCTGAAAGGGGTGTCTGGCTGCTAACCCGGATTGCATCTAACCACATCTGCCCAAATCACGGCAGAGTTAAATTTAAACCTCAACTCTTCTGTTTCCAGCAAAACTGTATATTGGGAGCTCCACAGGGTCAATATACATTGCCGGACTGCTATAACCAAAGCTGGGGTCACTCGTGCCGATAACTGAGTCCACCTTTACTGTTTACCCCACATCCGGGAGAGTTACGGTGTGGAGAAGCCCTAAAGAAGCATACCATAAAGACTGTTGCATGCCCAGAGTTAACCATGGGGGTGGATCAGGGATGGTTTAGGCTGCCATTTCATGACATTTCATTGGCCCAATACCTGTGCTAGATGGGCAGGTCACTGCCAAGCACTACCGAAACATTATGGAGAACCATGTGCATCCAATGGTTAAAACATTTTATCCTGAAGGCGGTGCGGTGTAGCGGATGTTTCAGTTTCATTTCCAAACCCCTGTACTAGTGAAGAAGGCTTGGTTATATAGGCAGAGGAAAAGGTGGAAATCATAAGCACGGATCAGTGGTCGGAGCATTGTGGGTGCAATTATCAGTGTAAACAAACCCACCAAGCTGCCACAATCATTACATCTTCATATACTTTCTCGAATTTATGCAGAATAACAAATTTACAGTGAAATGCTCACAATGTTTTTGAATATTCAGAGTAAAAACAATTGCTAAAACTTTCTTGCCAGACACAAATGTTTTTTTTCTTCCATTTTTATAAAACTATTTTTGTTTGCCCTTTAACATTTTGAGCAATCTGCAACCGTGGTTAAAGGTAGTATCAAATTTTCTCAAGAGTTTGTATAATGTTATTATGTACAATATTCTAAATTTAGATACATTGAAATAGCATTGAACATTTTATTATTTAGTTATGATTGCTTTCCACTTACAGCTAATGAAAACAAGACATTTAATTGATCCCAAACTGGAAAAAAAGCAACTTCCTCTATCATGTAAAAACTGCAAGTCCAACCGACTTTACACAGACTTCACTGCACAGAAACATCTAACACATCCATAAACTCTTCCCAGACCAGCCAAAATTCTCCACATTGCCTTTCCTCTGTTCATTAATCCAATATGCCACTGCATAAAATCTTAATCAAAATTATTTGATTGGGCTGGTGGGGTCTTTTTACGAGCTGTTGTCCTCCAAGTGTTATTTAGCATTCCTTAGTGTAACTGCACAAAGCATCTACTATCACTCATGCTATATCCTTATATGTCAAAACATAATTTACATACAGATAATGCATGATCCATTAAAAATTGTAACTTATAATGCAGAAGGACTGCACAATCAAGTCAAAGAGACGAAAATATATATATTAACTAAGACAACCTGTCACTTCTTTAATATACCAAACTCTCTGACACAGAGCACGAAAAACGTAAACATTTTGGTCAGATAAGGCTTTTTACTCACCCCAAAATAAGGGGGAAAAACAAAGGTGCCGTTCTTGTGCACAGGCAAACACAGATTACATGTATTAGTTAATGGAACAATTGATGTTATAGAGCGCCCAACACAAATGCACCTGAAATAATTCAGGCAGCAATGTAATATTGAAGTACAGTACTGGGATGCTGCTGTTTTAATTGTGGCCTGTCTGAGAAGATGGACCAATTACCAGCTCCCAAAACGTCTGGAAACGCTTTCTAGAATAAGTAAGTTGCTTTAATATTAGACCCTTGAAACAGGCCTTGTACAAACTATGGAGAAACGTGTCTCCTCAAACTAAAGACTTTACTTTTTTCTCAAGTATCCATATTTGTAGAGTAATGTATCTAAAAAAAAAAACATCTGTTATAATATGAATTTGTGCTGAAAGATTTCTTTATGACAACATTTTCTGTTTTACATCTAAGAGAAAAAAAAGAATGGTGAATAAACCTTGGAGGAAAACAATTAAATCTAAGGATACAAACATGCTTTAGCAAACAAAATGAATGACTTAAATGAAATCCCAAGCAAACAAAGCAGTCTTATTATTTAAAAAGTTTAGGGTGGCATTTCAACTCAGGAAACAGTAATCATCTCACGTTGAACATAAAGAAAAATCACAAAGGGACTTTGTGACTGACAAAATAGTCCTTTGCAATATTTTACAAATTGTAAACAAAGAACTGCAGTGATGACCAAGACAACGCAGATTTCTAAACAACAAAAAACCAAGCAAGTAGAACTCAAGCAGGTCAAGCAGAACTCAAACCCCTATTTCTTATGGAAAGAATAGTATAAGCACTCGATGGCTTGAGTGTGCTCAGAGCCTCTGCAAACATTTTGCTTCTTAGATGTTCCTTTAACAGAAATGACAGTGTGGGCAATAACACTTAGCCCAAGTGTTGACAAAAACCAGCCCTAAGAAATCTGTTATTAGGTTATCAAAACAAATGTATATAGCTCTTAGAGGTAGAAGATTATAACTGAAAAAATCTCCCACTTTGGGGTAAAAATAAACAAATTGCAAGTAAAAAAAAAACAAGTCTCCTTAATAAACTGTGGTTTAGTATTTTATATCAACTTAATAACTTTTGAAATCACATCTTGTAAATTACAAAACAATAACAAAAAAATTATATATTTCACAGTCATAATTTGAAAGGAATGATATCACATACACAATAATAGTATAGTATATGTGCAACTCATTTGTCTTGATCCTTTGTTGTGTGCTTTTTTAGTGTTAACTGCATAAATGTAACCTGAAGCAACACCTTTAATTTGATTAAAGAGCCTCACTGAAAAAAAATAACTTTATTAAACAGGTTACAACTTATAGATTAAACAAAAAGTCACATTTATTTCCCATTTCCCTTTGCAGGGTTTACAAGGACCACAAGGACTAAAAGGAAATCGGGTAAGAAATTAACAATGTTGTGTCTGGCATGGATATATTAGTGAGTCGAGAGCTAAAGTTTAAATGAGAAGTTTTTATACACTGTCTGAAGTTAAATTGCGGTTATTTAGCTCAGTAAGGATTAACTTTTTTTGTTCTATTCGCTAATTGTCAGAATAATAAGAGAAACAAAATAATTTCTTTATTATGGTCTTCGAAAGCAAAAGTTTACAGACACTTTCTCACAACTTGATATTATTGTCTGTCAGCTGTATGACTTGGGTTAAACATTTTGGGTATCCATCCAAAAAGTTTTCTCAATACTTTGAGTTCTTCACCGTCTTCCTGACAGCACTGAAGTAACAAAATCAAGTTTGTAGGCTGCCTTGGTCCTTTCAGGTCTGTCTGACAGTTCTATATAGGACTGAGATCAGAGTATTGACCATGCTAAAACATTGAGTTAATTCTTCTTAAAACCCTTTCTAGGCAATTTGGTGTGTGCTTACAGTCACTTTTGGAAGACCGCTTTGCACTAGAGCCCCAATTAAATGACTTATGTCTTCAGATGTCATTTCAATAATTCCACATTATATTCTGTCCTGATGATGCCCGCTTTTTAGACAAGATCACCAATTCCTTGCAGTAAAACACCCCCACTACAAGATGCTTCCACCCCCATCAAATTAAGTCAAATATGTCAGTCAAATACCACGTTTCCAAAGCCATGACATCTTCATCTGGACTATTGTTTGAAGAGAAAGTTAACATCCTACGTGTAAACTTTGACAGCATTAATAATTATATCTCTATCATATTCCCTCTCTCTTATTATGTGGGAACATTAAAATAATTTGAGTAATTCTAACTGAGCTAAAACACAACAATGTTGCTCTAATTTAACTTCAGACTGTGAGGAAAAAGATTTATGGTTTTTTTGTGTTCTGACAGTGCATTTTTACCCTCTGTTACAAATTGAATGTGATTTGATTTTCAGTTACTTTTACAAGTAACTGATAGTAACTTGTGTTTCTTGATGGTTGCATCCTTCTTTTGAGGTCATAATAGATCAGCTAAGCATTTACAATTTTGAATATGATCTCAAACCAAGAATCAAGAAAACCATTACTTATAAAAATGTATTCAAATTATATATTTATCCTTATATTATTTTGTACAATCACATTTCAAGTTCAGGAAAATGTTATAAAAGCAATCTAGGTTTGCTTTAAACATCTCTGAATAGTTCAACAAACTATAACAGGCTAACACAACACTGTACACGCATTAGGTATTGCATAAATCATATGTACAATATTTTCAATTGACATTTTATTTAAGAAAGCCTTTCTTTCTTTAATATCCTGATCGCTAAAAATTGGTCATTTTTGTGATATCCCACACCTCTGAGAGTGAATGTATCCGTTTAAATCTGTTTCATTAACCTAAAACTCTGTTTCCACTCCCATCCTTGAGGTTCATAAGTTCTCCCAGCACATTCACCTGGCCTTGATTTCATTAAACACTCCAAAATTTTGAGTGGGACACAGAAAATAAACCAAACCAAATTTGACTTTCATGTTGAAAGTATGTAAATCAAGGCTGTGAGACAGTGCTTGCGTTTTTACCATTTGTCCTGTCTTCCTTTGTTTCTGCAGGTCTTCCTATCCCCTTTTCCCTCCCTTCAACTTGTTCTGTGGCCTATGACTGTTTTTGCAGGAATTGCCCTCCTTTCTTATACAAACCTACGCTTCCTTTTCCTCATCCCTTTCCACATTCTAACGTATTGCTGATTTAATCCTCTTCCTTTTAGACCTCCCTTTTACCAGCCTTTTTCAGCATAACGGTAATGATTCCCTTAAAACCCCTCCAAACCCTGATCTTAACTCTGTATCTGAAATTGGCAAAAAAACAAAAACAAACAAAAAACAGTAGTATTTCTGCATTAAACCTTTGCCTGTGCAATATTCATCTTTCATCTGGCTAACAACTGTTGGTGTTGGACAGATGTAGGATTGATTCAAGTCTTCCTTCTGGAAGCATTCAGTCATTCATTTGGTGAGTGGGGTATTGTGGTAATCCTGTGTTCAGATAGAACTTTATTTATTTTTTGGGGGGTTTTTTTCGTGATTTTTAAGAAACGTCACAAAAAAAGAAATATAAAATAAATGTACATTTAAATGTAGGCTCACTGAAAAAAACAAAAGCCATTAAAACGGTTTCAAAGTTTTAGAAGAAATCTCCCCAAATCGGATCATCATGTTACCAATTGCAATTTTTATCACTTTGCAATAAGCCCACATCCAGTATCGATTACCAATAGGTTCAGAACAGGGTTAAGATATCAAGATCATAAGTGTCCTCAAAGGTATAAAACTAACATTAACAAAGAATTAAAATAATATTGACTACTTCTAAAATTAAAATAATATTGAACATATGTTCACATTTATAAAATTTAGTAGCACAAACAGACTTCTTTGATTCTATTGATAGAATATAAAAGTACAACTTCCTGGTCCTTTTTATGTGACCCTTTAGAGCCACACCAATAGGCGCAGAGATCACCTATCATATGCGAGTGCTTAACTGTCTGCTTTATTGACGTATTTATTCCACTGAGACCCACAGACTGTGAGCAAACATGCGCTTGTAAACCAAAAGCACCACAGCTTCCAATCTGTAACTCTTCAACAGCTCCAGAAAGTGAGATGCATTTATTTCGGTCTCCAGGTCAGAGATAATGATAAGGTGGAAAAAGGTTTTATTGATTAATGCAGGTAAACATGAATTCTAAAATGTCCAAGTCTTCAGTCTTACACCTGACCTGCTTTTTTGTTTATGTTCATGCATTCAGCAGACGCTTACAAACTAGACAAAATATTACAGATATCATCAATAAGACAATCTATCTAGAGTAAAGTCCCTAGTCAGAATCAATGGTGACAGTGAAGAGATAATGGAAAGTACAGAGAGAGTAGTAGAGGGGATATAGATGTATGGGTAAGAGTTAGGATAGCAGATGCTCTTTGAAGAGTTGGGTCTTTAAGAGTTTCTTGAACATAGAGAGGGACACGGCTGTTATTGTTGGGTGCTTAGTAGGTCATTCCACCATCTTGTAGAAACACATGAAAACAGTCTGGATTGTCTTAAATGTTTTAGAGGGACTGCTAGACGCCATTGATCAATGTAGCGATCAAGTTGTGACATAAGCCTTATCAACAGGATTTAAGTAGTTGTTAGCGGTACCCTTAGGCATTTAAAATAGTTAAAATTGTTAAAATAAATGTTTTTAAAAACCTAATAAAACATTTTGAGGTTTCCATATATCTATTTCCAGTGTTAGGCTATAGGATGATGTATACAAACACCATACAAAGTATAACTATCAGACAGCTTAAGAAAACATATCAAAATATGTTAGAAGTTATTGATGTATTTGGAGACATGCATGAAACTCATGCATCTCATATGAAAAATTACTAGCATCTCAGAAAAGCAACACAGTACCTGCATAAATACCTGTTACATACAGATTTCTTATACGAGACAAAACATCATGCTTCATGTATATTATACTTTAGATAAGCATCAAACTGGTTATCAATTATTTATTTGTAAATCCACTTATAGTCTTCACTTAATCACAATGTCCAGTGTGTGGGCCATTATCATTTTATCTGTTTATATCTGGATCTTAGCTCTGTCATTCTCCACCACCTTGGTAGGTGACCTCCACTTTGACCTGGGGGTTTGTATTCTGCACAGATGTTTCTGTAAAATAAACCAACCACTTGGTTCCACGTATTCCATGCTTGGAGATGCTGGATTGTTTCTTGGGCCTCTTCGTCTAGCCTTCACCTGTGATTTTGCCTGTATGGTGGATCTAGGCGTCTATTGCTCTGGCCTGCTCCTGTAATGCCATCATCTTTGCTTCTGTGCTATCCTTCTGGCCCTCCCTAACCATTGGTAGGACTTAATTATATCAGCTACTTCAGCTATCTGTCAGGTATGTCCAAAGTTTTCCCAGCCTCAATTTTATCTCAGTTCTTCTTCTCCAGCTTCCATTGTCCGAGTTGCTCACTAAACAATGTTGGCTCTGATGCTGACTAGGTATCTTTGGATACTGGACTTGGGGTGGAATCCATCCATCTTGCTCTTTTCCTTGTGACCTCTTAGTGATTGCAATTTGCCTGTGTTATTGGCTTAGCACAATCCCCACTTTGTACCTTCCCTATCTTTGTCGCAATCCTATATTTCTTAAGCCCAGGTGCAGGCTAGGATGTGGGGAGCGGCATGATACACACCCCTGATGGTGGTGATCCCTGATGCACATTTTAATGTAATTTAAAACTGTGTATATTTAGGAAGTTAGTGGCTGAGTTTACCGTTGTTAAAGTCATCCATAACAATAACTAAGGATTCCAAATTGGTCCTCTCTACCCACAGTAGCTGGTCGGCGAGCACACGCTCTACAACCGGGATGTGGACACATGGCGGGATTTAAACAAAGACCAGGATGAATGTGTAGAAAACTCAGGGCAGAATTGAAAGCGTTTTCATTTGTAAAGATTGCATGCATGCAGGAAAACAGTCCTGGTGTTGTTGCACCAACCACTGTTGAGGTAGAAACAGATTGCTCCATCTTTAGCTTTGCCGGAAAGTTCACATTCTCTCTTCACTCAGTATAGTTGGAATCCTCCCAGCTGCACAAGGCTCTGTGAAGCACTCCAACTCCAATTGTTTTTCCAACAGCAGTTGTAGTTTCTTAATATTTTGGGGTAGTTAACGAATGATGGATAAAATATTTCAGGTAACAGTGTGAGATGTCTGCACTGCTGCAGATGCAAAAGTGCATCAGCTTGTTTCCCTCACTGCTTACGTTTCACTGCGTAAACGAAGGTGAGCACAGCTTTGACCCAAGTGTCTAACATTTCTAATGCAGCCTTTAGCTAGTTAGCCGGAAAGCTCACTGTACCACCTGTGGTTTTATGACTTTGTTAAAAATCCTTGACTTCCCTCCACCCAAAGTACCCATTTTATGAATTCACCATAATAGCCTGCAATCAGTTGTTTGACTTTTTTCTTCCCTCTTTAGACATAGATTATTTTCACGTATTGCTGTTTGTTTCTGTAAACATCCATAATAGTAGTAGTTGTTATTAGTTAGCTCTCTGATTATTTATTGGTGTTTAGTTATACAGTTTGTTGACATGATGGTTTGGCTGTAAAGTTAATTTAGATAAATACATAATTTTAAAGAGCAAAGTTTGTGTTTATTGTAACGTATGAATCAGTGTCTACCACTCATATCATGAAGCCACCCCTTAATACGACACTGAATAGATTTGGATAATTATTTCCTGCTTCTTGGGGGTGCCCTATTTATTAATAATGAACATTAACAATTAGTAATTATATTAATACATGTTTTTGTTTGTTAATATTTTTAGCAGACGCTTTTATGCAAAGCAACTTATGTATTAGTTATAATTATTATTAAATTCATATAGCCGACCACCTGCAAGATATCAAGGTACAACAGGGTAGTTGAAGCATTAGCCGACAAGCTAAATTCTCATCGTTTGTCTCAATAGCCTGAATGTATGTTAAAGGAACTTTGTGGATCGGTGCCAGATAATTCAGCCAAAGTGGAGGAACACGAAGTTCCACTGAACCTTGAACACAGAACGCATCTTCAGATTACAAGTTGCTAAAATAAATTTAAAAAAATCTTTATTGTCTGATAAAAAGTTGAACATTAAAACTTACATCCCTATCAGGACAAAAACAACAGTTTTTCACAACACATTTTTAGGAAAAAAAGCTGAACTAAATAAAGGTTTTGTAATAAATTATCAACTGTCTCGTTCAATTCAGTATTGATTTGTTTTATTGTCTACAAGTTCTTCATAAAAATCCCTCCTCACCAACTGAATGATAACTGCCATAATTTTTTCATTTCTTCTTCTTAACTTCCTTTTGCACAAGCTTTACACCACAGATCTTTTTTTTGTTTGTTTTTTTAAACTACAGTAGTCTTTTAAAGTAACTTATTTTGGTAGCGTATTCTAGATAATATAAATATATATTTGTTTGCAAATGGCAAAGTACAAAAACTGTACTTGATGGCTTACTTTAAAGGGGTGAAAGTCTGTCTTATTTTTTAAAACACATTTGTTTGCAGGGAGAGAGGGGCAAGAAAGGCATCAGGGGGGCCAAAGGGGATAAGGGAGACCAAGGAGCACCTGGATTAGATGCCCCATGTCCTTTGGTATGTCAGTGAATCTTTTAGAAACAAAAGAGGCAAAGGGAAGGAGTAACACTTTGGAGAAGCCCACAGGGCTTTGGTGTTCCTAAACATCTCAGTAATTGGCTTCCTTTTGGCTCTTTTATTAAAAATTAAAAGAAAACAAGAAGCATTTTGGTCAGGTTTTTATCTTTTTCATCAGAAATCTGCATCTGATGTTCTTAAAATGACTTAATATTTAAACACCTCGATGAACCTCAAACAGAATAAAACAGCAAATATCTTATATCTAAAAAAATTATTGTTTTTGTCTAGACTTTAGAGCAAAATTATTTTTGAGGACCTTTTATTTATTTTTATTTTATCCAAAAAGCAGATGGTCTGGAACCATTCAATTTGGGTTGGTGTTGCCAAACCCTAAACAGTTTAACATCTTCTAGCATATATTTCCCTGAGGTTGCACTGAAGTATAATTGTTGTTTAACCCATAAAAAGGTATCTAAATTAAACATTGCATCACTCCAAAAAAGACACCAAACCTGGTTTTCATTATCAGGAACATCTTGTGGCAGATGAACCTGCAACCACTTAACTAGTAAAGAAATGAAGCAGTTTTCTCATTACTCAAAAGGGGGAAGATCTGCAACACTTTGACATCGATGGATTTTAAATGGTTGATTTCATAAACAGGGCTTCCGAGGCTTTAAAGGGGAGAAAGGTGAACCAGGCTTGCCAGGCCTGGATGGGCTGGATGCCCCTTGCCCCGTGGTATGGCGCTATTCCTTTCCTTTCTACATATTCAGCATGTATGCACTATGTCTTGTGGTTACCAGGAACAAACAAAATGAACCAAAAAAACCTTACTCGCACCTTAACAAAAAAAATTTTATTTACATTGTTTCATTAGTTAGTAATATGGGTCATCTTTTTCATCTATCTTGTGTAAATAAACATACATTTCTTTATCACTACTAACACATTTCCCCTATACTTATATAGAATTATAAATACATAATCTTATACATATGATAATATACATACATTTATTACTACCTCTAACAATATCAATGGTATTAACAATACATTTAAAACCTTAAAAATATGTCACATTTTATTTTCAGTTTTATTTTATGCAATTCCACACATAAAATGAAACATTTCAAAATCATGTCATGAAATAGGTTAAAAAAATGTCACAGACCTGGTGTTTGTGTGGTACAAACATTCCTTAGAAAATATCTGGTCAACTAATGAAAAAAATAATAGGGTTTTATGAAAGTTGGCTGTTTAAATAACTGTCTTTTACACAAAAAAAATGTTTAACTACAAAGTCCATAAACTGGGAAATGGTTCAGAACACATGTTGCGTAACTAAACTGTATCATCAGGATGATGATGCAAACTGAAGTTGCTGAAAATGGGAGGAGGGGTTGACACAAGTGATTGAAGAAACAAATGAGTAACATTAAATGTAGAGGAGGATAGCGGAGTGAAGGTCTGGATGTAAAGATTTGGCGAGTGTAAATAGTGTTTAAACTTTGCCAATTCTACCTTCTCCAACAGCAACTTTTAGAAATCTCCAAGTAGAGCAGGGTTTACCTAAAGCATCTGCATAAAAGCTTAGTCTCAAACTTGTTTAAACACCCCGGCAAAAAGCATTGGGTTCTGAGGGCTGGATGCGTCTGTCATTGTTTAATGTGTAGATGGACCCGATTGCATTGAGACCGAGCGGAAAATAGAAAGTGAGATTTGAATGTCAAAAACACAACAGGAGAACACAGAGATATAGAATACAATAAATTATACTTTATTAGTCAAAAGTGGAAATTTCCTATGAGTTGAAAAGCTGCACCATCCAAGGTGTTACATTTTAATAAATAAATTCAGAATTACTAATAATTATAATATTATTACACTGTAATATTATTATTAGTATTGCGTAGACCATAGACAAATGTAGATCAACCAGTAAATTGAGAGCTTCACACTCGGCTCCAACTGCTCCAGTGAGAGTTGTAGGTCATGAGCCGTTGAAGCCAACAGGACAACATCATCCACAAATAGCAGGGATGCAATCCTAAGGCCACCAAAATTGATCCCCTCAACACCTTGGCTGAAAAGAATTGGTGACAAAGGGCAACCTTGGCAGAGTCCAACCCTCACCCGAAATTAATCTGACTTACTGCTGGCAATGTGGACCAGACTCTGACACCAGTCATACAGTCACTTGACAGCCAGAATCAAACGGCACCAACCCAGGAGTCCCTGAGGGACGAGGGTTGAACGCCTACTCTAAGTCCACAAAGCACATGTAGATATGTATATATGCAAACGCCCATGCACCCTACAGAACCCTGCTAATTGTATAGAGCTGTTCCACTGTTCCACGGCCAGGACAAAAAACAAACTTCTCTTCCTGAATCTGAGGTTCAACTATCCGACGGACCCTCCTCTACAGAACCCTGAATAGACCTTACCATGGAGGCTAAAGAGTGAAACTCCCCTTCATCTTTGTAACATTGAGCTGCAGGGGCTTCAGCACACCATGTGACAAATTGGAGCAGTGTACTCTACCATATCATCATCTCTGAAACAACCAACCCTGGGTGACAACACTGTTTGACACACAGTGACGCAGGCGCACACATTGTCGTCTGCATGTCAGATAGCCCACAATCCAGGACACAAGAGGGATCCTCCTGAATTGTAATGAGCTTCTCACCCAGTAAAGCCAGATCTCAGGCTGGTCAAGGTTTGTGTATACTTGGTTGAGCAGGAAGATGATGGAATCCTAAACTCCAAGTTTAGGCTGATGGACAAACTGTCATCCACATGGGGTTAGACTAGGGGTCGGAGCTTCTCCGGTACATGAATCTCCAAAGTCATTATGATGTGCGATGTCAATGCCAGAGCCCTGCCGTCCTTGGAGCCACAGGGACCTTTTATCTTCCGCACCACAACAATGCAGGGTGTTTTCCATATAATAGGAATTCTCTCTGGGCACAGTGTAATGTCGAAAACTATGCTGCACGACTGCACAGACCTGGATGGCACAGCTTTTTAGCACTCTTGGGCTCACACCATCAGGGTCTGCAGCCTTGTCGAGGTGAAGTCTCACTCGTCTTCAAACATTTTCAGCTGCGCTGTTTAATGGGGATTAAGGACTCTGAGGAGGGGTAAGAGTGAGTGGGTGGACAACAGCTGTGGTATTTATGGGAGTGTGGGTGGAGACTTCAGGGACGCAGTGTCAAATCTGTTAAAAAATTATCAAATTCAATTAGACCTGTCAACATTCCCCTCAACCTCCCTACTGTTTGCTAATCTGACCAGGAGACATCCTCCCTCTTCACATCTCTCTGGTGTTTTTCTGTTGTAGTTCCCTCTCCAGCTTCCTCCTGTAATATTTATTAGCTCTTCTGATCCTCCTCTTCTAGCACCTCTGTGTTTCTATACTATTTTGTTGCCATCTCTAAAGTGTCATGTTTTGTTTTAAGCTTCGAATCCAACTTGCAATAAAAATTACAGGAGACCATGAATCAGGTTTAGTATGTTTAATTACAAAGATAATGATATGGAGCTTGATCGGGAATGAGAGTTGAATTGGATGCGGGGTTGTGAAGGCAGATGTTGTTGTGGAGAAAGAATTTGAGGAGAAACACTAAGACATCCGAAGATTTGGCTCTGTATGCCATGTGCTCAGAACATGACTGACGAGGAATGAATGAATGAATAGCCTTTATTGTCATTATACACATGTACAATGAGATTACAGGGAGAGAGAGACCCGTAGCCTCAGCACACCTTTGGTGCGCACCACCATCGTGTTAACCTTAAGGAGGAAAAATGCCACATTAGGGAGAGATCAGGGAAAAAAATAAATTTCACACTTTACCCTCAACAGGATACAGCTTGAAGTTACCAAAAAACCCTCTCGATGAGAAAATCTGCAACAACTACAGAGAACACAACAAGAACATCCAGCCTGAGGGGTGGGGATGAGACATGGATGCAGGAATATACCCCTTACTCTAATGTGTCTCTGGCGAGTTTCCTGACTATACGAGCGTATTGGGGATTAAAGAGTAGCAGGAAAAGGAAAGGTGGAGGATGGGAAGTGCTTGTCAACAACAGATGGTGTCACCCAGGAAATGTTACTGTGGAGTGTCATCTCTGCAGTCCAGACATATAACTACTGGCAGTAAGTTTACCAAGAAAATTCACCAGGTTGTATTGGTGGCTGTTTACATTCCACCATCAGCTCTTGCCCACAATGCATGTGATGTCATCAGCTCCACTATAGCTAAGATACAGACAGAGCACCCAAGATCCTTTCTGGGGATTTTTATCACATCTCACTCTCTGCTAAACTACTAACATTTCAACAGTTTGTCAGCTTTTCTACCAGAGAAAACAACACATTGGATTTGTTGTACACAAATGTAATGGACTACGAACCAAGACCCCCTTCTGGGGAAAATCAGATCACAACCTTGTTTTTCTCTGCCCGGAATATGAACCCCTTGTCCAGAGACTACCTGTTGCTAAAATGCCTGTGAGAAAGTGGTCACAGGAAGCGGAAGAAGCCCTACAGGGTTGTTTTGATGCCACTGATTGGATTTCTCTTTGCAAGCCACATGGGGATGACGGTAATACCATGACTGAGTGTGTGACTGGCTGTATAAAACTCTGTGTGGACAACATCATCCCCACCAGAACAGTGAGATGCTTCTCTAACATCAAACCCTGGATCACCAGTGATTTGTTAAAACTGAACTGAACTGTTAAAAATGAAAAAAGAGCCATTATGGAACAAGACAGAGTTATTAAGTGGTATACAGAGACATCTCATAGTCTAGGTCCAGGGTTCTAATCTAATCTAATTTGCTTTATCGGAAACCCCAGAAAACTCAGGTGGAGGTCTTAGAAGTTGCCTGGATCAATGACTACCTGACCAACAGACCACGCTTTGTAAGACTGGAGGACTGTGTGTCTAACCACGTGATAAGCAGCACAGGAGGAACACAAGGGACTGTACTCTCACAATTCCTTTTCACTTTGTATACTTCAGACTTCCAGTACAAGTCAGACTCCTGTCATCTAGAGAAATATTCAGCTGACTCTGCAGTTTTCGAGAGTTTTAGAGATGGACAAGAAGTAAACAGAGCTGGTTAAGCACTTTGTGGCATGGTGTGGGAACAATCACCTCATCTTGAATGTGAACAAAAAAAGGTAGGATTGTAGATTTCAGGAGAAACAGGATCTGATCAACCCGTATTTCAATCAATGGAGAAGTAGAGATGGTTAAGTAATATAGATACCTCTGTGTTCATCTGGACAACAGACTGGACTGAAGGCACAACAATGATGGCGCCTAAAAGAAGGGGAAGGACCAGATTGTTCTTCTTGAAGAAGCTGAAATCCTTCTAGGTTTGCTGGAAGATGTTGCAGATCTTCTATGAGTCTGTTTTTTAGAGTGTCATTTCTTCTGCCGTCATCTGTTTGGGCAGCACCATCAGAGAGAGGGAACTAAAAAGTCTCAACAACATGGAAAAGAAGGCTGGGTCTGTTCTGGGGACAAATGTGGAATCTGTGGAGATAACTCAAATAAGCATTTTAAATAAAATCAAGAAAATCATGGATAACCCTGAACATCCTCTTCATGAGACTGTCATTGGAAAACAGAGTATTTTCAATCAGAGGCTACTTCAGCTCAGGGAGCATATATATAGTGAATAGAATTGGGCCAGGTACGAAACTCTGTGGTACTCCACAAGTAACCTTACAACATGGAGAAGATTTGTTATTTACATGACAAGCTGGGATTTATCTGACAAACACGATTTAACCCAGCCTAGTGCTTTCCCCTTGATCCCTTTGTTTAATTTTTTCTCTGAGGATATTGTAATCAACTGTGTCAAAAGCAGCACTGAGATCTAACAGAACCAGAATAGACACGAGTCCATTGTCTGAGGCCATGAGAATATAATTTGTGACTTTAAGGAGAGCTGTCTCAGTGCTATGATGAGCTCTGAAACCTGACTGAAATTCTTCAAATAGGACATTATTCATCAAATGCTCTCTCAGTTGATTAGCAATAATTTTTTCAAGGATTTTAGATAAAAAAGGAAGATTAGATATGGGTCTGTAATTTATTTAGTTTTCTTGATCAAGAGAAGGTTTCTTAAGTAGGGGTTTTATTACAGCTACCTTAAGAGCCTCTGGTATATAACCATTCACTAATGACAAATTAATCATATCATAAATGGGGGTAATAATAACAGGAAATACTTCTTTAAACACTTTTGACGGGATTGGATCCAACATACAAGTTGAAGGCTTAGAGGAAGACAATATTTTTGAAAGCTCAGAAGGCTCAACTGGAACAAAACACTTCAAACAGAGATCAGGCTCCAGCGCCACATTCAGTACCTCATTGCTTACTGAGGTAGTAGTTATGTTTGGTAGGAGGCAATCAATTTTAGTTTTAATAGATTCAATTTTATCAATAAAGAATTCCATAAACTCATTACTGCTAAGAGTTGGAGGAATGGATGATATAACAGAGTTTTAATTTCTCGTAAGTTTAGCAACTGTATTAAAAAGAAACCTAGGATTGTTCTCATTCTCCCTTATTAATAATGTAAAATATACAGATGTAGCTTCGCTAAGAGTCCTTGTATACAGAAGCACGCTGTTTCTCCAGGATAAATAGGACTCATCTAAAAGTAAAGACCGCCATTTCTTCTCCAATTTCCGTGTGTTCTCCTTCAAGGTATGAAGTTCTGATTTAAACCAGTGACTCAACCTCCTATGAGTAATCACTTTCCTTTTTATGGGTGCCATGTTGTCTAATGCAATACGCAATGAGGACGCAAAACTATGAACAAGAGCATCCATTTGTGTAGGGCATGAAATTAATTTCCTGCCCTCCACTGCGTTCTCTGAGATAGTGAAGAAATTAAAGGTGTAATAGATTCTTTAACAGTTGTAGCAGCACTGTCTGATAGACACCTACCATAATGAAATCCTGGTATAGTCTCTTTTCTCATGCTCCTTGATCTGAATGCCACTTTCGATAGTGTTTCCCACAGTATTCTCCTTCATAGGCTCTCATCGGTTGACATTACCTACACAACCCTTCACTTTTTTCACTCATATTTTCTGGCTCTACTAATGTCATCCAACTTAAATCCTTCACATCTTAGTCATCCCCTTGTTAGTTCAGACGTACCCAAATATTGTTTCTCAGTCCTTCGCTTTCTATTTAGCAGAAAGTCTTAGTTTACATCAGACGTACTTAAACTTAAAAATGATAAAACTGAGCTTGTATTCGTCTGTACAAAATCCACCCTATTCCATATTTAAAGTTTTAATATGTCTGTTCAAAGCTTCTTGGTTTCATGATACAACCTATTTTTAATAAACTTGCCTTTTACTCCTTATGCTGTCTGCAAAAATGTTTGGTTCTCCTGGCAAATTTATGACCTGGCTAGTAAAATTAATTCTGATGAAGATATGGAGATTTTGCCTTCCCCCCAAGATCTGATGATTCCCCGTCAAAGCGTAGTTTGGGGCTAATTGTTTCAGTGAGGAGCCACTGTGGAGAAATTAGCCCTCCCTCACCAAATATAACACACAATTGTTATTGTAGGTTGGACTAAGATCAATCACATGGTTTGGTGAAAATCTGGTAAGGTTTGTGGAAGTTAAAGGAAAACATATGATCACAGCATGGTGTCACCATAGGTCTTCTCTCACTGTGTGGTAGAGAACATTCTCTGCACCTACAATACTGTGTGGCACAGCTGCTGCACAGTTGCTGAGAGGCTGGTTCTGCAGGTGGTGGTTAAACCTGCACAGACGAACCTTCCCTACCATCTACCCTGCAGTTGTCAGACTGAACTTAAGTTCCCTGTTTTAGTTAACTGAATGTGGCTCTTAACACAATTAATGTATTTATTTATTTGCATATTTCTCTGGCTTCTTAAACCAGGGTCTTAGTTCAAAGTTTGTACCACAAACATGTAAATGTGAAGTGGTATGACAATAAAAATCCTTAAATCCTCTAATCCTTGGAGTTGAATCAACCAAAGCGGCCACACCCTCAATAAAGACACCTATGTTTTTTAATACCAAGTGACACCAATTTGTTTGTGTCATTGGACCTTTCTAGAGTAAAACAAAAACCAGCACCAGATGTGAAACAATCACGATCAGATTCAATTGAGTTTATGTGTTAAAAATATAAGAATTTCCTATAAAATAAAATAAAAAGATTAGAAATCGGTGTGGTTTGTTCGGCCTGCTGTTTGAATTGGTTATATAAGATTGAAACATATATTTTGTCCAGTCAAATAAATAAAGGCTTTTGGGGGTTCCATGTATCTACTGTCACCAAGGGGTTCTAGTCTGCCTAGCGGAAAACATGATATTTTTTTAAAGTTTTCCCATGTTGGATGCCGATTGTTGGCCAAGTCCCATGCTGGCTTTCCTGGATTTAAGATAAAATTCAGCTAGTCAGAAGAGTTACCACCCCGAACTGACATGTACCAATAGTATAGAAAGCTAGTTTAATTTGCTTGGAAGAGCACACAGATGTTTGGAAAGGGCCAAACAATGTGCTGACATAGGGTGTTTGCCAGGAATTTTATGTTAAAGAAATGGTTGGGACAATATCTGGTTTTGAATCGGTTATATATATATATATATGTATATATATAAATTAGTTTGAAATTATACTTGCATTTAAGCAAAAGATTGCTTATTACATTATTTAAAACACTTTAAAAAAAACTGTTAGATAATAGTCAAAACCAATTCTTCAATTTCAATTCTAGACATTGTTTTGACATGAAATAGTTTTGAGGGATTTGAAATTCTCTTAATCATGCAACAGTGCTTTTGTTTAGAAAATAAATGTGTTTTTGCATATTTTTATGCTAAGGATAAGGATATATATATATTTCTGTTATACTTCCTGGTACTTGATAAACATATGTATGTGCAAAATCCACTCAAATGGATAAAGATGGAGTTGAAAGTACTCCCTAATATGTTAGCTGTTTCACTCTTGACTCTGAATATACATGTTTTTTGAAAGTTGTTGTAAAACAATGGTTTCTTTTCCGGTTGCTTTGCAGGCCAAAGACCAAAAAATATACATTTTATATTCTTTGTTTTAGGTTTGAGTCTATAATACCACGCAATGGAACATTTAATAATATTCTTTTGCTTTTGTTCTCCAGGGGGATGATGGCTTACCAGTACTAGGATGTTGGAATAAAGTAAGTATGATTCTATGCTGTGGTAGTGTTTCTAATAGGCTTGTGTAAATTCTAACTTCAACACTAACATTTGTTTACACTTTGTTCTTTTCTTGCAGTGATCATAACCTTGGAATGGCTTTTGTGTATGTTTAAAATATATTTATTGTTGTACTTATACCATTCATATATATATATATATATATATAATTTTTTTATTATTTTATTATTGTTATTATTATTATTTATTGTATAAAATCGAGTAAGTGGATAATGTGATAGTTTTGTCTAAAGAATTTAAATCTGTCTTTTGAATAATAATTAAATGATGTAAGAAGATTTTTAAAACTGAACAAGGACTATTTCTATACATGGTGCATGATTTAGGAATGAAATTTAATAAATATGTGCATAACGTGAAATGGGTAGGTAATGGTAACCCAAAAAGTAACCTTAAAAGTCTATTTATGTGACAGTCCATTGGATTTTGGGCAGAGTATCCCTAGTTTGTTCCATTGTGTGTTAACATGAGAGGTCTATGATGTGTGTTCATGAGTCAAGCAACAGGTGCTTTTTTTATACTTGATGCAAACATTGGTGCAGTAGGAAAAAAAAAAAAAAAAAAAAAAAACGTATGCAAGATTAAATCACCCGCTTTGAGTGAAAAGTGGCTTGTGTGTCACACCCTGTTACAAAAATTTGGAGATGCATGACCAGACTCTTCAATAGCATGCACAGCCAATGGTATGATTGGTGCATGCTCCCTTCCCCCCAGTTTACTGTGCCAACCATAAAACTAGTTAAAGTTGTAATGTTAAGTGATCTTGAATTAAAGACTATGTTGAGTAAACTGAATTCCTCTCTGGACATTTATTAGAATAATCAAGGCAGGGGATAAACACTTAGACATGGCCCAGGCACATTTTGAAAATCAGAATCTGGTATTTTCAGTACAATGATGACCTTACTGTTCCCTTTCCTAAATTGATACTCCATTAATGCACCTCAAGGTCATATAAAATGGATTGGATGTTGCTTAGAACTATGTGCACCATGCTCTCATTGTGTCTAATTTTGGGTCTGTGAGAGTTGTTTATACTCCAACTACATGCCTTATTTGTCAAGATAACATGGTGTCCAAGAGCAGGCAGAAGAGATAAAACTTGCATGACCACATGCCAATTTTTCCTACTTTAACAGATGACACCATGAATTCTGCTCAAAAAATCCTTAAGGAGATTACCATCATTGTTTACCTTTCACACAAAAAAAAATGGTATGAAAGAATTAAAACTCATTGAGGTGTTGAAGTTGATATTTGAATTTGAATGCCTTCGTGTAGGAAGACGTCTAGTGTAGGTAAGTCAAAATTATTTCGCAGTAACGTAAACGACTAATTTCTAGTCATCACAAAGTAAAACCTAGGAAGTGATTGTGACAATTTCAGGGCTAACAGAGTACATAAGAGTTGGTTCAAAAGTTGTCACAGTCACTTCTTAGGTTTTCGTTTTCCAAGCATTAACATTATATTTGTACTGCTTGAATTAATGTATGAAAAATTGGTATGAGGCTATAATCTGTTGATCTCATTCAACTTTTACAAAATGTTAATGTGTTTCTGACCCCAGGAGTGTCCATCTCCTCATGAATACATATAAATATTATATTAAAATAGGATATTACTCAAAATCTCATGTAATCAGTTGTCTGTCTTTAGTCTAGTGTAGTACTGAACTTCAGCATTGAATCTCCTAGTTTGATTTATCTTGAAACAATCAACAGTACACAGCATGTAAAATCATTAAATGCCTGTAATGAATCGCAGAGAGAATCTCAGTGATGTGTCAAACCTAAAGTTATCCTGACTGTGGAAGTAAAACCACTAGGGAACTAAAACCAGACATTTGGAGAAGGACGGTCCCATTAAAATAGTTTGAGAGTGGAGATAGACATCCAACCCAATATTCTATCAGACCCCTTGTTGTTCTCGGATTGGATTTTTAATCACAATACATGAACTCATTAGCTGAATAAAGTCAAACACTGTTCAGAATTTTTACTGTGAGCTTGAGCTCAGATTAAAGTTTTTTGCTTTGTATCCGTATCCAGCAACACAAAATAAAATGTTTTTTAAAAATGTATTCATTGTTTTACAAATACAAATAATTTTTGCACATACAAACTCTTATTCATGGATGTACAAGGATTAAAACAATTAGACATTTTTTTCGAAAAGGTTGCAAAATTAAATTCACAAGTATACAGTCTGATTTACAAGTACAACATTTTTATGAAAGGAATTTGTGTCCACACGCTCAGGAAATTATTGTCTGTTAGTCTCAATGCATGATCAGATTGGTCACAGCACACTCAAACTGGTGAAACCAACATAGAGCTGTAGTCATCTAGCCTAGTGAGTGTAGCTGGAGAATTGAAAAGTGTTACAAGGTCAAAAACCTCTCCTGGTCTCAAAAAGGGTTAGCAATACTATGGGAGGAGACTGAAACAAACAGGAGGTTTGCCAGCAACACTTTTATCCACTTTAGTATCAACTCAAGCATTTCAATGCTCCATCCAATCCTGCTCTGCCTACTGCCCTCACTTAACCAGCCCCCCTTTCTCCATATGCCAGGGAACACGTTAAGTGAACCTGAAACTGAGGTGATCAAGGCTGAACCACTTCACCACTTCACTCACCGATACCTAAACATTAACCACCCAATGTGTCCAAGCCCCCTGAGCCTCCTTCATTAGAATTTAATCTGAGAATCTTCTAACCACCCTACTGACTTTCCGACATGCTTTCCCGTGGTTTTTCCCTGTCTTCTGACTGGCCTACAGGATTTTTTCACCAACACTAGGGCTTCTTCGCTCCCAAGTTCCAGTGTTCCTACTGCAGGACTCAACCTCGGTTAGAACAAAATGCCTCTTATAGTCATCTATTGAGCTCGTTCATGGGTTCCTCTGGTCACTTGGTTGACCACCAATACTCTACGCCTTCTAATGACAATCATTCAAGAATCAAGAATCAGTTTATTTATATAGCGCCAATTTACAACAGGTGTCGTCTCAAGGCACTTCACAAAAAATCAATTAAAATCAAGGATACATTCTAACAAATCAATTTGAAAAAGTTTCCAATCTAAGGAACTCCAGCAGATTGCATCGAGTCATTGACTTGCATCATTCACTCCTCTGGAATCAGCAGGCAGAAACAATGGCTTGTGTTGTTGTTGACTTTACAGCAATCCCTCATACTGAGCATGCATGTAGCAACAGTGGAGAGGAAAAACTCCCCTTTAACGGGAAGAAACCTCCAGCAGAACCAGGCTCAGTACAAGCAGCCATCTGCCACTACCGACTGGGGGTTTGAAAAGACAGAAAGCTAAATTAGAAGCACAGGATACTGAAATAAAAGAGTGTATAGCACCAGTTGTAGAACGTCACTGGAAGCATCTCAGCCCATGTTCTCATCCAAGAAGCTGTCTCAGCTAACAGAACGCCAGGCCAGGTGTGGTTACTATGGAGAGAAGAACACTAAGAGAAAACAAAAGGTTAACAAGGTTGAAATAACGGTAACTAAGTAGATTGGACAAAGGAAGAAAGTAGCAGAGAGAGAAG
>JAVLVB010000291.1:655242-666079 GCA_032876305.1 Orestias chungarensis
ATTAATAAACCTGATTGGAAAATGCTTCCTACTCCTCCACCTCTCCCAGTACTTCGAGGAATGTGAAAGTTGGAATAATTAGAGGGAGTTGATTCGTTGATACTAACATAATCCTCATGCTGCAGCCAGGTTTCTGTGAGACAAAGCAAATCAATTTGATTATCAAGAATTAAATCATTAACTAATAAGGGTTTTGAGGCTAGAGATCTGATGTTCAATAAGCCACACTTAATAGTTGTACAATTATTGGATTATCCACCTGAGCATCTGTGTTTGTAGACTTTCTGGTCCTTCTTCCTTTGCCCCCTTATCATGCCTAATCTTGATTTATTTATTTACTTAGACCTTCATGAGTGGGATACTGTTGAAATCTGTAAAATTTAAGGTTTAATTTATTTTTCTTATTTTATCCTATTATTCCCAGTGTTACGTTTCCCTTCCCACTTCACCTGTACCCCTGTTTACCATCTGTTCATTAATTCGCCTGTGTTGTATCCAGCTTTTCCAAGCATAACTATTCCTCCGTTTCAGTGACGCATTATCACGTCCAACCTGGTTTCCTGTTCTATCCAGTCTTTACATTAGTATCAATTTTTACCATAATCCTGGTTCCAAAGCTCTGCACTTTGGGTCCTCAAACAACACTCATCAGTGGCAATTTGTGTGATAAGCCATTCATATCCATTCTTAAATTCAGATATTATGGCCCTTTTGGATGAAGTATTCAAGAAAGAGGACATCTTGTTTTTGATGTTCTGTTCTGTCACTATGGATACATGTGAAACTATACTAATATGTTGGTCAGTGCTTATTTACTCAAGTTATGCACTTCCTTTCAGTTTTAAAAGACAAACTTGTCTGTTTTAAGAACTCAGTTTTAAGACTAAACATTTCTGTTTTTGAGATTGGAATATCTAAGTGAAAATCAGCACAAACTGAAAATGCTTTGCAAAACCTTTAAAAAAATATGTTGATCCAATACTGATTATATAAATCTGGAGCATCTGAAATATACATTTGAATCAAGAATGTGACCAAATGTTTGCCCTTCATAAAAATCTTTTGGGAAATATGTCATACTCCCTGTATTTATTAAACTTAACCTATGATTGTTACTCTTCATCTATTGTAGTTTTATTAATGGCCATCCAATTTTAGACCGTTGACTTTGGTGTATTTGCACCTATAATACACTTATTAATGAAAAATAGCCTCAGGATGAAATTGTTATCCTGACAACTTAATCCAATGCGTAGCTTTGTCACAGCTGCTTTAGCTTTTCGGAAAATGGCTATGAGTTGGGGGGTTTTTAAATACCTGTGAAGGAATTTCGGCCCATTGTTTGCCAATTTCTTTTAGACAAACATTTCAGGTTTTAATAAATACTCATGCCTGACTAATGATGCGTTAAATGTCCAAGTTTTATAGAAAGTGGGATTTTTTTCCCATTCCAATCATAGTTACTTGTGCAGGGTCATTTAAAGTATAGACTGAATGTGTGCCTCACTATCAGGGACCAAGCAGTAGGGCATAGAGGATACCGGTGTTTGGTTCAAAAAGTGGGTTTTTATTTTGCCAAAAGAATATAGAAAATTAATTACAAAATCAAAGATTAGGCAGCCAGGCCAATAAAAGAGATCAACTCAATAAACTAGACCAAAAATTAAAACTAATCTTAAACAAAAGACAAAATTGACCTTCTGATGCAATAGGGAATCTTAAATACCAATTTAGCTAAACCAAATGTCACAACTAGGGGGGTGGGGGGGAGGGGTGGGTAATGGCTGCCACACAACAAACTAACACAACTCAATAAAATAGTTCTTTAACATCCCTCTGACAAGGAAGCACATGGTAAAGTGAAAATAAGGGTTTCAGCGGGGTTGAATAGAGTTTTGAAGATGGAGAATAGTTTTCGATTGTCAGTTGTACTGTGAATCTTATCGGTGTAAAAAGCCTTTTTTGCATCACTGACACTTAGAGACTGCTGACAGTAGTGCCTGAAATTTTATTAGATCAGCTGGATTTTTTGATTTATGCCATTTCCTTTCTGCAGCCCTGAGGTAGATGTGCAGTAATCTGAGTGTATCACTAAGCCATGGGTGGGACTGAGAGGCTCAGACAGGTTTAGTGGATAGAGCACACAGACTATCCCAGCAGCAGCTCATTGTGGAGCAAAGGGAGTCATTGACCTCAAGTGAGGAAAATGTGCTTGAATTTATTAGTGCGGACGCAACAAGGGAGGAGAAGCAAGTAGCAGTTCCACACCCCAGAGACAATGGTGTGTCACATAGGGAGGTTTCACTGAGAGAGTGGAGGTTATTAAAGTTGCTGTGCCTCTTACTTGTACAAAACTTTCAGTCAAGGGCTGGAAACAACAGGAATTGAATTGAATCACATTGTAAACAGCAGGTGGTAAAGTTGGAACTACAGCAATATGGCAATAGAATTTGTTTGCCTTATTCAGTGGCCTTGCTCAGTGGACACGCCCAGGTATACACGCAAGTCTTCACCTGAGAGTGTCTTCAACCGACAAGAGTTGACGCTTTAGCCCTAATCCCCTTATGCCGTGCACAAAATTAGACAAAGCTGTTCAAGTGTTTGTTTTAATTGCATTCAGCTGAGACAGTGAATGTTGTTAGTAAAAGGCCGGGCCACCAACAGTTTACCAACAAGTGCTTTCTCCAGAGTGTCCTGTTTTTTCTCCCGGGCGTTCTCACAGACATGCCTGAAACACCTCACTGGGGAGGCTCCTAGGATGCATCCTACCAGATTCACCCCTGTGGTAAAGTGATGTCACAATGATCTTTGGCTTTGCCATGAGATTTAAAGGATCATCCTGTGAGGTAAAATTCAAACCAGGTGTATGAACTACCCTCGATGCCCATATATGCCACCTTGGTATGTAGGGTCGCGTGGTTAACAGTATCAAATGCCTCTAATAGGTCCAGCAAGATGAGAACTGAGGATTTGCATGCCACTTTGGCTTCTTTCAAGGATTCTGTTACTGACAGGAGCACCATTTCCGTATAAATTCTTGAAGCCAGATTGATCATAGTCAAGGAGGTTATTTTTGGAGATACATTTTGTCACCTGCTTTGAGCTCTTTCAATGATTTCAGACAGAAATGTGAGGAGGGAGACTGGTTAATAGTTGGTAGTGGTACCTACTGGTAGTGGAGGAGTTACAAATGAAATGACTACCAAATATGTCAAATACAAACAAGCTTGCTAAAACACATAAAAATTAAAAATACAAAAACAAATGACAAACGACAAGCTAAGTACCTTTCCACCCTGTAACATAAATCTTATTTTTATTTTATACCAGCTATCAAACTGAGGCTTGGTTACCTCTACTGGTGGAGATTGGAACAGATTCAAAAGCCTTGCCAGTGGTACCAACTATGCGCTGGTGAAGAGGCAGTGCTCCCTCAAACAAATATCTTGCCCACTCAAATCAAGCCTGTCTAAAATAATTGAGCAACTTTTTGAGTTTCTGCTTTGCATCACTCTTATTTTCTCTGTCCTCATTCAGCGGAGACCCCCGCCCCTTCTAAAAAATAACCAATCAGCTGTTGATATACAAATTAGCCTATAAGCATCCTGACTGGAAAAACCAAAGCGGTAAAGATTGAGGAAGCAGAGAAGCTCCATGAAATTTATCGTAGCTATTAGTGCTGTTACGCACTTTATAAATAGTTAACTTTAGTAAACAATTACTTCATATTTCACCATAGAAAAACGTATATGGTGATCTTGGCACATGGGAAGATCATTACAAATATCCTGGATATAGAGGAATTTGTGAGATTTCACACAGAGAAACACAAGATGTAGATGCTGTAGGAGGAAATTTGTAACCAAAAGAGAAAACAATATATTTTCCTATGCTTTTTGTTAATGCTGTTTTTTTGTTTTGTTTGTTTGTTTGATTCTTTTTAAATATTGATTTAACTTAATTAACATAATTAATTTCATATTAGCTTAATATTTTTTTAAGATGCAATGCCCGATTGTTTAGATAAAACATAAAAGTTATGATCTTGTCATTTTTACAAGCACCCTGAGGTAATGTTAGAGGAAAGTGGAGATCTCCCTCAGGTACAACAGACTTAACGTGGTAAAATGTGGTTATGGGAACAGCGTTTTGTTGGGGAACATGTAAAGTCTCCCTTTGTGTTGGAACTATGGCAGCGAGAATGTCCTCAAGATTGGTTGTTTCAGATTGGTTGTTTCAGAATCAGAAAAGGCTTTATTGTCAATTACAGTATTGGACCAACAAGGAATTTGTTTTTGATTTGTTGTGTATACCAAATGTCTAAAATATGGATAGGAAAACATAAAAATGTATAGGAGCACATATTAACTTAACTAAAAATAAATATGCATAAGTGTTGTAAAATATAAATAAAAAATGAGAAAGAAACAGCAGTATACAAAGCTATGCACTGATTTTAGTGTGCTAACAAAGCGGAAGTTCGAGCTGAGCATTAATGTAACACAGAATATCTTTTAGAGTGTCCTGTGGCATGTAAAGGCAGCAGGGAGGCATGAGAAATAACTGTTCTTGTGATGGCCCCCTGTATGAACAATCAATTTTTTTGGTCCACCTCCTCAGTACCAACTGTTATTTGAGGAGTTACAAATTAAATGACTACCAAATTAATTAAATTACTCCTGCTAGAGAATTGAGTGGTAAACAGTTTGTGGCAAGGGTGTGAGGGATCAACCAAAATTTTCCCTGCTAGCTTTGGAGTCCTTGAGGCGTATTGATCCTGGAGTGTAGAGAGCAGCCGATCACTTCTCAGCAGATTGAAGGACTCACTGCAGCCTGCCTTTATCCTTGGCAGTAGCAGCACCGTATGGAGGATGTGAGGATCCACTCAATGATGGCTGTGTAGAAGTGCCCCATCATTAACCTTGCCATTTTGAACTTCTTTATGCATCATCTGCTGTGTTTTCTTGATGACGGAGCTGATGTTTAGCTCTCACATGAGGTCCAGGGAGGTGATGGTTCTCAGGAAGCGGAAATATACCACAGTGAAAATTGTGGAGTCACAAAGGTTGATGGAGGCCGGTGAGGCTTGGTTCTTCCTGAGTTCCACAACCATTTTCAGAGCCTTTAGAGCATTGAGCTCTAGGTTGTTTTGGTTGCACAAGGTCACCAGATGGGCAGACTTGTCTCCATCAGAAATTGGTCTGATGGGGGTTGTGTCATCTGCGAACTTCAGAAGCTTCACAGACTGATGACTGGAGGTACAGCTGATAGTATTCAGGGAGAAGAATACAGGAGGAAATAATGAAATCTCTTGGGAGAGCTTGTCCTAGAGCAGAGCCAGGATGATGGTGTTGAAGGCCAAGCTTAATGTAGGTTACAGTGTAGTCCAGGTGATGGAGGATGTAGTGAAGGGCCTGGTTGATTGCATAATCCAAAGACATTTTGGCTTTTTAGGCAAACTGCAGGGGGTCCAGGAGGGGGTCAGTGATGTATTTTAAGGTGAGAAGGCACAATGAACTCAACAGACTTCATAACCAAAGAGGTCAGGGTAACCCGTATGAAGTCATTAGGGCCTATGGTTCTTCCCTTCTTGTAAACACGGCTGATAGTTGCTGTCTTGTGACCAGGCTATTATATGACATGTTTTAAGTGAGGTGTTAAAAAGGTTAAATTACAGATGAAGAGTATCTTAATTTTCTTTCTTCCAAGTCATTATCTGTTTTTCTATGAGGAATCACCACCTAATTGAGGTCAAGGTTTTTTTTGTGCCTCAGTGAAGAACTAAACCAGTAAGAGCTTTGCTTATGGTAAGACACATTGAAACTGGGCAGGTCTTACAGGACTGACAAAGCCCAATGAATTTTTGACAAGTTGGACACAGTTTATTCCTTTATTTATTTATTTTTATTTTTTTATTTCCTTATTAATAAATATGTATTAAATATCTAACAACTAAAAGAAATGAATTAAAACATATCTTCTCCTAATTTATATATCTGCTTCTATTCAACTCAGAAGACAATTATAGAGAAAATTGAAATACACAAAAAAACAAAAAATACAACATCATCTTATTCAATGGCATATTGTTTCATCATGATGATTTGTTTTATCTCACTCCTGAGATTGTTCCGTAAATGGACACGTTTAATGTATTTTTCCATAAATACCATAATGTGTATTGATAAAAATGCCCCCTTCACATTTCTGCCTGCCTTTCTAACCATGCCTAGAACCAGCCCACCTTTTCAAGAATGGGGTTTATTATAACAAACCACTATAACAAAACCAAAGTAACGGAGACAGAGGGGAAAAAAGAAGAAAAAAAAAAGAGGAACAATGTTTACATGGAAATAGGCGAATACGAGTAGAGGAAAGCTCAACACCCAAGATGCACAAGTGGGAGATCAAAGCCTGAGACATCTGCACTGCACAACAACAACCGCAGTTACAGTATGAAAATGCACCCGAGCAGAAGCCACATTGGACCCTCCTGACCGAACAAAAAAAC
Source organism: Orestias chungarensis (assembly GCA_032876305.1). Taxonomy (NCBI): domain Eukaryota; kingdom Metazoa; phylum Chordata; class Actinopteri; order Cyprinodontiformes; family Cyprinodontidae; genus Orestias; species Orestias chungarensis. The sequence continues at coordinate 661,754 of JAVLVB010000291.1, forward strand.
AGGATTAAGTCAACCGCCAAACAGGCCCTGGCAGGCAACCGTAACCATGCAAGCACACAACATTCTTCACCACAAGTACTCAAGCCCAAACCAGATCCACCCAGAGAAGCAGCAAGGACACCAGACCAGAAACCTAGACCCTTAACCTGTCCCACCCAGGCAGAAGACTGTGGGTGGGAAATCTGTGTCAATTTGAAAATACTAAACAAAGCTGTTAAAAGAAAAATTATGGTCTACCAACTGTTAATGACTTTTTGCCCAAACCTGCAGACACCAAAGTACTTCTTGTTTAGATGCTGCAAGCGGATTCTGGCAAGTAACCCAGAAATCTTGCAGATCACGATGACAAAACTTTTGGATGGACATGAAGGACTAGTGATCTACATGGATGATATGCTAACATAAACAGAAACACCAGAGTAAAATGAGGTGAGACTACAAAAGACACTAAACAACCGTAAGGAACTAGGATTAATACCAATCCATGAGAAATGCCTCCTGTGTTGGCAACATTTCAGTCATCTTGGACATTGTATTCACAAGCATGGCATGAGGCCAGATAAAGCCAAAGAGGCCCAATCACAGAACTTGAAGCATTTTAAATAATGTTTCTGATCAATGAGGATTCTTAAAATTATTAATTTACCAGTCTTACCAAACCTTTCTGAGGTCAGAAAAAAAACCTTAAGAACTTTTTGAAACTGATGTGACATAGGCTTACGACATTGATCAAGAATGAGTTTTCAGTTAAGTTAAAAAAACGTATTACTCGCATTCAACAAGTAACCAAACCAACTATAGTCAACAGAGATTCTAGTTATGGTTAAAGGGAAGTTCTCTAGGATCATAATGGACCTCTAAAACCTAATGAGCTTCTGTTCCAGAACCCTCATGAGTGCCATGTGACTAAATAACACAGAAAAGAAGTGTCTTGCAGCAGAAATGAATTCAGCAGATACCTTTATGGACTGAATTTTTATAGCTTACTAAATGATCACGTCAATAAAATGACCAAGCCAATAATACCTCTTATAAACAGCAAAGATCATTATCTGTTCCACTTAGATCCCAGAAACCTTTGTTCAGAACGATACAGTACCACTCCACAGCCATTTATGTTCCAGGGAAAGAACTTGACATGATGTAGACAAGCTGCTAAAGTAAATACAATATATGATTATTCAGCACAATGCTGTAATCCCATTTCTCCTGCCAAGTTGGTTTTAATCAAACAGCAAACACAGAAGGAGGCATGACACAAGATTAAGTAGAAGGATAGTGAAATGCATACAAAGAGTCAAGCATAGTATATAGTCACAAGGGTTTAACCATGAGACAAATAGCTGCTTATATACACTGCCAAGAAGACTATAGTTGCTTACTACCACATTGTCAATCATGGGAGAGAATAACTGTGAACATTTGTCAGCTAAAGCAGCAGAACTACCTAGTCATAGTAGAATATCCTCTCTTGATATACTGAGTTTACCCCCTCAAAATCATGTAAAGTTAAACTATTGTAGCTACTCAAACACATGTGTAAAAGATAGAGCTGCCCAAACAAAAGCACTTACCAACAACTATACTAAGTTCTAAGGGAGAATATTTGGACACTTTTTCCATATTAATGACGTCACATTACCACAAGCTCATGCCAAATACAGCCTTAATTTACAGCCATTTCTTAATTAGTTAAATGGAGATCTCCAGCCAAACTGATGCTGGGTAGGCAGAAATGACTACCATGATTCCAACATTGGAAATAAAGTTGCAGCCAGTTGGTTGGACCTTCAGTTCATCAAATCAGCTGATATGAGTACTTAAGAAAAAAATGCATAACTACAAAACACATGCAGAGTCAAAGAACCAGAACTCCAACCAGGACAGTATTGTAGTACAACTAGAAAGTCAAAACAGATTGTGAAAAGTAAATGGACTTTACCTATATAGCGATTTCCTAATCAAACTAACCAATCGAAGGGCTTTACACTGACGCCAAATTCACCATCAATGCATGTGACCGTAGGCATCTTGGAGTTAAGTACCTTACCCAGGGGCATATTTACATATTTATGTTTATGTATTTAGCGGACGCTTTTATCCAAAGCAACTTATAAAGTAGGCAGTAGCGCAATGGGTCTTGCCTAAGGACCCACACCGAACGCTGTTGGGGTAGCCAAGGCCTGGATTTTAAGAGCAAATGTGCTAAAGTACAAAGACAAATCATGGTAGGGGCCATGCATTCCTGCGCAAACTGAAGAGGGCAAGTGATTCACAACTTAACATGGAAACATTCTACAGAAGACTGTTCTCTGACCATGAGAATCACCAACATCTTCATAAACCAGGTCATCAGGATGGTGAACTCCTAAGAACATCGCTTTACTCACTTTACAACAGCAACTAAGATTACATTGTCTAACAAAATATAAAAAGTTTATAGGATCTAAATGGTGATTTAAAATACCCTTTAAAAATCAGTCTTCCCTAAATAGCGACCAACAGTAATTTTCCCATTATTCCATGAAATCCATTAGGTGAAAAGCTATGTTGAAAAAATAAATTTTCCTGAAGTTGAGAGTTTCTTTATCGAAGGTTAAAATTGGTTAAAACATTGCACAATGTTTTAACCTGGCCATTGTTTCAAATCAAATGCAAACCTTCTCATATGTTTTCACTAATTGAGACTTTTCAATATAACTTGTCTTGTTTTCTGGCAAAAATTGAAAAATAGAGTTTTCCTTATATATTGTGGTGATATGTACACAGTGACATTGATAAATAACCTTGGAAATTTCATCTGCTTTTATTTGCAATTTTCTTCCAAAATTTTTCTTCCAAAAAACTTCCTCAGTTTATCTTTTCCTATGCCAAAATGCAAGTAAAATATAATGTTTTCCCCAACAGCTAAGTGTATTCACCATGGTAACGTGCCAAATCTACTGTTGAAAAAGAAAAGTTACAATATCGTCTTTCCTCACTTCCAGTATCTCAATTTAGGAGCTGCGTGCGTACCACATGATGCTCAACATTGAGCCAATAAGGAGTATGAATCATAATATTAATAATTGCATTAAAGAATAAATAAGCAAACAGAAACTTGTGTTCAGATTAACTTGCGTTATTGATGGCTCTTGTTCAGTACTTCACTGCATTTGTTTTTGAAGAAAAAAAGAAAAGAAAAAATATTGAAACAATTTAAAGTATCGCATAAAATTGTAGGATGGCTGTGATACCCTACTCAAAAAAATTTAGGGATATTTCACTGTCGGGTTGAATTTCTGGATGAGCCCAAAATGCATTCAAACCTTAACAGGTTAACTTAATGTGACCTTATCTAATCTTTTGAATGCACCTGTCCAACTGTTAAATGTTTCAGTACTTTTCGCACATGTTGTTCTTCTCTAACCAGGAGCTTAACGGCAAAAGTCACAACAGGTGTTTGATCCTCGAATCGACAAATAAATGTCCTGGTTCAATTACAGCTGGTGTTTAAACAGTCGTCCTCAACAGGCTGTTCACATTGTGACACCATGAGACCAAGACGACACCTAACAATGGATCAACCGTACCTGGCCATTGCAATGCTTCAAACAGGACATTCTCAGACGGACGTGGCCACTGAGCTCAGTGTCACAGAGTGTCATCAGCAGGTTGCAACAGAGATACCGAGAGACTGGAAGAGTTACAGAAAGGCGTAGAAGTGGACGTCCTTTGCTGATCCCATGCTGATGACCGCTACATTGTGAACAATGCCCTGAGAAACCGGATGATGAATGCCACTCAACTCGAGGCACGTTTAAGGGAGATGAGAAGCACCCAAGTGTCACGTCAGACTATTGGAAACCGTTTATATCAGCGTGGTCTGCGTGCTAGACGACCTGCAAGGGTACCTGACCACACCAGCAGGCACAGGCGTCATCGTCTTACATGGGCCAGGGAGCATTTACGCTGGACGAGGGACCAGTGGGCCTCAGTGCTGTTCTCTGATGAAAGTCGATTCATGTTGAGCAGAAATAATGGCAGCCAACGATGTTGGAGACGTCAAGGAGAGCGTTATGCATCAGCCACTGTTGTCACCAGACGAGCTTTTGGTGGTGGGGGTGTCAAAGTGTGGGCAGGTGTGTCCAGTCTGTATAGAAGAATCAAGAATCAAGAATCAGTTTATTTATATAGCGCCAATTTACAACAGGTGTCGTCTCAAGGCACTTTACAAAAAATCAATTAAAATCAAGGATACATTCTAACAAATCAATTTGAAAAAGTTTCCAATCTAAGGAACCCCAGCAGATTGCATCGAGTCATTGACTTGCAGCATTCACTCCT